>CM076584.1:356099077-356694077 GCA_034641835.2 Pinus albicaulis
AAAAGTGTGCTCTGAGGATTTTTGTCGTGCAGGTTCATCCTCTGTTCTGAGTCTCTGTTCCCAAATCCAATGAAAGTGTAAGCCCACCACTGCCAAAATACACCGGATGTCAGAGTATTTGGGTGGGTAATTGTGCGTCGCCTCCAAATAGCAGGTAGCAGGGCCGCATAGTGTCAGCACCTCTAGATCGCAACCATCATGAGCCGTCGCCACAACAACCAAGGAAACACAGTATCGTTCCCTAGGGTAAACACAGACTGTCGCACCGCTTCCCTCCATCTTTCGCACCGAAGCAGGACTTTCAATTTTTTTTATGAGCCATATTTCTTTTTTATTTTAAATGTGTTTCTCCTACTTTTGGACCTGTACATTTTAGTATGAATGTTTGACATGTGTTTAATGGTTTCTAGGTTCAATGTTGTAGTGTTGAGACCTGTAGTTGTTGCATGAGTATATTTTATCACAATGAAGGATACAATTTTTATATATTTATTGACTACTAAGTTGGGGGACTTATGCCATGCAGATACTATGCTCACAATAAATTTTTTACCAAAGTGAGAGGATTTTCTAATAGAGGGCCCTAGAAGCATTCCATCATGACAGAAGTACATGGGGCGTTAATGTTCAACCATTATTTGGATCCCCAACTAATTTTGTTTTTATATACATCTATCCTCCAACCACATGGTCACATTATGGTGTGGATGGTTCTGAACTATGAACCTCCTTTGATAAGATTATCATTCCTATTTGGGCATGTAACATGTGAAAAAATTCTTTGCAACATTTAGGTTTTCGACTTGCCACATGAAGGGTATTTGTCTCATGTATTCATGACTGCAAAAAACTGAGTATTTTCTACATCAATTTACTTTGAATCAATGACATATCATCTAGATGAGTCCACAGGTGAGCTCACATTACTAGTGTAATGATAATTAGGAGGGAAATAATTCCATGATTGAAAAATATTGAACCAGTATTTTGGGGAGGTATTCAAACAGTTAATGGTTGTGTTTGTTTTCTTGGGTTTTAGGAGTCATTGTTTATGATTTGCTTAAGAAGACTACCACCCTTTCTAGGCCCAAGCTTGTCATTGCTGGTGCTATTGCATATCCCCGATACATTGATTACCCTTCCATGAGATAGGTATTGAAGCTAGGTATTTCTATATATCTTATAATGGAATTCCTTTCAAAAATTTATCTTTCTAGCAACATTTATTCTAGCATATTTTATTAATATGTTCTATTAATAAAATGTGGGTGTTTTTCTTATGTGAGTGTAAAATTTCCATAGATAAAAGCCCATACAAAACACTCTGTTTTATTCACAAAGTCGATTCTATGAATATCTGCAAATTTCATAATGAGTTTCAACTGTGTCAATTTGCGGTGAAACTGCTTTAGAATGGGGAATTTTTTTATGCTCTTGAAGTTACTTCGTATGTCAAGATAACTCAACTTGTTTTTTGGTGAGATTTCTTACAAATGGATTGTTTCACACTCCATTCGCTTTGCAGATTGTAAAATTTAGACGAATATAATGGATAAAAAAATCCCAAATTCTAGTGCTTAAATATGTGGACAATAAGAGTGTACCTTTCTAACTTTAACTCCTAGTATTCACGAATAAATGCCTCAATAATTATTTGATATCTCAATAATAATATATTCGGTAAAAAAATATCTAAATAACATCAAAATCGTTGAACACTATATACTCACATTCCAACATTGCTAAAATTCTAATCTATGATTTTTTCTCTAGTACTAATCATGAATTAGAAAACACGGGTTCGAATCCCTTTCCGTTACAACCATTAACTTGGATCCGAATCCCTTCAACTTACAACCATTAGCTTCGAAGGAAACTGCTACACAACAAAGTCTTTGGTAGATCTAGTTTATACAAAAAATTATTGTCAAGGTGCTTTGGCTACCACAGAAATAATAACCAACCTTCCAAAGTGCCACCGAAGGGAAAAAGGGATCCATCTTCACTCGAGTCAAATTTTCTCATTCACACTCTTGTTTCTTAACCAATTTTTATTGAAAAAGTTCTTATATTTAGGAGTATTTCAAATTTTCTTCAACTTGCAGCTCCTTGAACCTATCTCTTTTGTCACATGGAATTCATTATCTATATGTGCTAACTACATCTCTGCTTCTTCAAGGTCATTTCATCTCTTCCTTTAGAGGACTTACCGTGATGTTTCACTGAGTCATATCAAATGTGATTGACTCTTTAATCACTTGAGAATCCTCCTCATGAATTGACAACAATTATTTTATGTTGTTTCGTAACTCATTTACTAGACCACCATATATGGAAGCTCTTTTGTGCTCAACAAAAAGTTGAAAAATAACAATTACGTCCAAAGTAAAACTAAACTTGACTTAGGGCGGCCGGTCAACTATGTGCCTACTCGAGGCAGGGACTTAATTCCTCGACAACCCTTGTTTTATATTTGTTTTAATTTATTTATTCAACAACAACTTGTTATATTATAATTATATTAGAATTTGTAATGTTATATTATAATCATAACTAGAAATTTCACCACATGTTGCAAAGGAAATGATGTAAGGTGACAACATAGGAAAGTGTAGCATAGAAGAAAGAAGTAAAAATATACATATGCGAATAATATCTATTGTTGATTTAGATAGATTTTTCCATTTCTTCATGCTTTTCCACTTCAATAATGTAATATATGTCTCTAAAGAATAGTAGGCTTCCTTTCAAAATGAAACTATTGTTCTAAAAAACTAATGGCATATCCTGAGTCGAATGATTCCCAATCTTGAGTGATATTGGTAGATGTAGAGGGTGGAGTAGAATTCAAACTGCCTACAGTAGAATCAAATGTCTCCCACTTGGTGGTGATAGCTATAGTGTTTTTGAAACCATCTAAGGAAAAATTTATCATGTGGAAAAGTAATGAAAAGATGTGTGAAAAATATACTCATAGATTGTGTGGTATATGTACATGTGAATATGAAACCATGATTTTATTCTATCACATATTATTTTATTCCCATACCATGCAGGAATGATATTGGTGAGTGAAATTCTTAGTTACATTCCAACCCATCACATCTTATCATGTATATATATCATATTTGACTTTCGTAATCCCTATGTGGAAGTGGTTAAAAAAGAAAAGAGCATAGCAGCTCTATATAGAGGTAGAAATCAATATGTGAAAATGCATTAAAAGAGGTGTATAATACAATACAGCTTTCCAAAGATGCTTATAATTTTTTGTTTTCCAAAACTTCACTGAGATGTGACTCCTTTACATGACATGATCATTACATTAAAAACAAGCAATAAAGCTTGTTTCCCCTTAATTCACAAATTGCACATATTACTTCATTTTGGGAAAAAGACAACTTCAATGATATCGGGTGGCCTCTCATTCACAAAATTATTTCCTCCTCGTTCCCACTGTTGTAGCCAAAAGCAACACAAACGACTATTGCAGTGAATGGATACTCCTGTATAAAATCTCCCATATTCTTCCCCATAGGCAAAGAGGTGAAGCCAATGGATGCAATGTAACAAGAAGGGAAAAATGAGGCAGCAAGTCCAAATTTACCCACAAAACCAATTTGCAGTGGCACAGTTGATTTTGTTAATATAGAGAATACAAATGATAGAAATGATAAAGTAGAGCTATGATAATCGAATGAAAGGTGGGTGGAGAAAGGGAGAAAGATTAAGGGAATTGGAGAAACATGACATCCATTGTAGAGAGGGGTGACAAAACGTAGATGGGGAAAGTGGATATCAGAAATAAGAGAATCCAAGAAGAAATCTAGAATCTGGCATGACTCCTTCTCCACCCCAAAAATGGCGGCTCGTGCACACAACATGGCCACTTTGTGCTTGAAAGGCCACTCGACTTTTCTCAATTTCCAGGAAATTTTCCATCATCTTCCTCACCCAACATCTAATGTAGCGAGAGATGCACAGGAAGCTACAACAGCTGCAACCTTAGTTAATCTGCCCATTACTTCTCCTCCTTCTCAAATTTTTGTTCAGTTTGTGGATCCACAGGAGAAAGCAAAGGTTATTGAGACCGATACTAAGAAAAGAGAGGATTTTTCCAAGGTTGACTTGACAACATTTCTTACAAACCTGGCCAAAGGATTAATTTTTTCACCTACACATTATCATATTCTTGAGGGCCAATTCTTCAATTCAGATGAGATCAATGAAGATGATAGCAGAGATGGTGAATTATTTATCTAGCAATTTTCTCAGTGAAAAATATTGTAATGTAATTTCCTGTCAACATGGGAGATTGTATCGAGCTTCTAACCCATACTTTTGTAGGAATTTGGAAAGAATATTTCCTTGCTTGGTGTTGTAGGAGATTACTTAATTGTTTTGTACATGCTGATTTCTGTCTTTCTGAAGTGGTGAAAAAAACATCCCTTTCAGGAGCTATGGTAATCTTGAAATCTCTTCATTTTCTATAGACTATCAAGTCTTAAATCTCAGAAATGGTATTGGAATTTACAAAAATATCATAGAATGATAATATACAAAAATTAATAACTTTGAAAGAAAAAAATATCCATAAATGAGTAGATGACCTGGCAGAAAAATTACAGGAAAAGTATACACGCGGGAGAAGCTTGAAGAGTGTCTAGTCCTTTACTTCATAAGTTAACCAGAATACACTAAATCTTCTTATAAAAAATGAGGTAAATGAACTGTGAATGTCTTACTTCAAGGGAACAAAGGATAGGACAGGACCTCAAGATCATTACTAATAGCCAATTGAGTCATACAATGTAGCAAACGCCAACATTCAATATCCTCATATTTGTAGAGAATACCAAGGATTAATGAATAATGTGAAAGTAAAAATAAATTATTAATTTTTTATACAACACATCGAAAACGTAATCCCAAGAAATCCAAGAACTCTAGGGTTATCAAAAGGAATAACCAACCTGGTAGTGAGATCATTTCCAGGAGAAAACGACAAATAGAATTTTGGAAGTGGACACCAGAGAGAAGCCGAAGGTGTAGACTTTACCTATGCAGTTCACAAGGAAGTCACAATATTATTAAATGATGCAAATAAATTGATACTGGTAGAAATCTTAGGTATAGATGCAAGTTAAGAAAAGAAAATTACTTGTGCGACCCACTCAGGCGAGGATGAATTCTTGCAATGCAAGAAGTTGGTATTCATTCCAAGATTTAAATGAAGTAGGGGAACCTAGATTTAATCCATGAAACAAAGATATTAATGAACCCATAGATGCAAAAAAAATCATGCAAGTGAATGGTGAAGTAATAACGCTAAGAACGATATGATCCCTGGACGCACAGGGTTGATGCTGGGTGAGGAAGGTGGTGCCAATAGGGATAATCATATTTGTTCTGGTTCCAAATATAATAATGTTTCCTGCAGAGGAAAATGACTGTAGTCATATTCCCTATTACTCAATGATAGAAACCGAAATTTAATCTCAGTGAAAAAATTTCTTACCAAAATTTGTAAAATGTATGGTAAAATGACAGAGGAAACCTTGCTAAGAAGTATTGGGGTTTTGGTACTTGAAACGTCCAGAAAGCAAACCAATGTGTTCTAAATAACCCGATTCATGCCATATAGCATAATAAAATATCAATCTAGTAGGCAACAAATAAAATTCAATATAAAACCTACATTGAACTCTAAGATAATATGTGAGACTACAAGCTGTTGGTGGAGGTTACCTGATTGAAGGAGAAAGGACAACCTACCACAAGGTCGAGAAGAATTTAGCTTCAAATAATCCAATGGAAGTATCATAGTATTTGGAACAGGGTTCAAAACCCGTTTTGGTGCAACTCTGCTCCCAAACGCAACAAGAAAAAAATGAAACCCTCACTACAAAGGAACAAAAGTTCGGGCCAAAGTCTGGATTCACCCTAGGTCTGTGATGAGGTGACCATGAGATTTCGATTTTGTTTGATGCATTTATGGCATTTATCATTTCAATTTCTTTAACCATTTCAACCCGATGGCATAGGATGGTTTAATCTTCGAACATTTGATCGGGCGCGGTAGACAAATCCATAGTGGTAATTGGGCATGTTGTTTTCAAATAGGAACGACTTACGTCATAATTAAAAATGAAAACATGAAATCTAATATATTCCACAAGAATATTTATGTCTTTTGAAGATTGTTAACGCTATTTTGATCCAATGGACATGGTCAATTTGAGGGGTCATCGATGACAACTAGACAAATATCTATGTTATGATATTGAGAAGCATGACTTCGAATCCCTGCGCATCATTGTACTCATCTATTATCTTTCTTGAATCGTGTTGAATAATTTTTTTTGGCAAAAAATAAATATATATGAGATTTTAGTCAATATTTGGAATTAGTTTATAATTCAAAAACAAAAACTTAATATAAATTTAATTTAACAATTTAACAAATTTAATCTAAAATTTAATAACGATGTAATATTAAAACATAAAAAAAAAAAAAAAAAAGAAATTAAGTTTCCTTTCTTACATTGATAGCTCAAATGGTAGACATGATGAGTAAATGGGTTATTAAAAGTATATATTATATATATATATATATATATATATATATATATATATATATATATATATATATATATATATATATTAATAATCTGTTGGCATTTACAATTTTTATTGAAATATTATTATTTAATTACCATGTTTAATATTTAACCAAAACAGTTGTAATCAAGAATTCTATAGGATTTTGATTTAGTTAGAAACTACTCTATGATCTCTTTTCAAGAAAATGGTTACATGTATTCCATTACAAATTCGTAATATTCTTTTCTACATTCACGGGGTAGAGGAGAAAAAAATGATTAATGGTATTCTCATAAAAACAAAGAGGGAAACAAGTTAGATTCTTGGAAAACGCTAGCTGAAAAGGAAAGGACGAGAATGTGCATTAAATCAAAAGAGTGTGCATTGTTCCTCTCTAGGCACAGATCCCACATGCTTGCCACCTCCAACAGTAAGTCATCTTTCAATCCATGGTAATATAACTCGATAATTGACAGATCAATGTGTTTGTTGCTACAATTATGATACAACAGTGGGAGTTGTTATGCAGTATTATCGCATAATAGAAGTTCTTATTAAGAGCGTCTGTTAGATAAGCATGTCCATTAAGTTTTATCTTGAGAAAAAATGTATAGATTTGAATGGTTATTAACAAATCCATTTTTTTGGAAAGAAGTGCATATATATATATATAGCTTATATATTTTTCTAGGAAAACAATTATGGGAAAATAGTAAAAAATAATAATTGTTTTGCTCATATTTCTTGGGTTGGGTTACATATAAGAAAGAAAAGGGTATTGCATTAGTTTATTAAGATGTGACTCAAGAGAATTCACTATTGATTATTTATCTGGCTGATTTTCCAACAGCATTATAAACAAGTTTTATTCTTTCCAATCTCAGTATAAACAAATTTTATCCCCATATCAAGATGAATAAATATATGAGAAAATATTTAATGGGAAGAGATAATAAGTTGTGATTTCCCTTTTTGAGGTGAAATATGTAATTGTGGTTAAATATAATATCTTATGTAATTACTTTCTAAAAATTATACACATACCTAACATAAGTAATAGGATCTTCTTTGGAAAGAATACCTTTATCTTGTGTGTGAAAGATAAGTCCATTGTGTTAATTCCTTTTGAAGAGTTTGCAAAGCTAACATGTTCTGGTGGGTAAAAAGACAAGTTATTGTGTGTTTTATATTGGAAAGTTTCACTTAATTGCATGGTTTACTGCATAAAAGGTTAATTGTTTCTATTATTTTAAAAAGGCCTTCCTAATTCTTATGCACAAAATAAGGGTTAATTATGGTACTGTCTTGAAAAGAATAACCTCTTGAAAAGATTGGATGGGATTGCATGGCTAGTTCTTTATTTAGTTGTATAAAAGGTTAAGTTAGCTATAAGGGAAGCATGAGAAACTACAGGTAGAAAGACAAAGAAACTAGGTTAAATTAACTTCCTTTTTAAAAAGAAGTATGCAATTGTTTACATCAAAATAATAGTTTATGATGGTAGAATTCCAAGAAGAGAATAATTTGTGCATATTAAGTAAGGGCTATTATGATAAGCTCTTGCATGCACAAGGAATAATCATTGTGTTAGAGAGTTATGTTTAAAGGAAGCACATCGTGATATTATGCTTGCATGTCATGAGTGTACATGAATATATGGAGAAGCATCACTAGTATATATTTGTGAATGGATTGATTAATACTTTATGAATCCTGAAATAAATGTATGTTGAAGACAACATTAGCATGAAATGATGGTGACTTATGCAAATGATATATTATGCTTAACATGGTGGTAGCTAAATGATTAATGGTTCATGCAGATGAGTGCTAGCTACAAAATGGTCAATTGTAGGTACAACCATACAACCAAGATATGAAGATATGAAGATTAGTGGGTAAATGCTATCAAAAATTATTGTAATAGCTTTAAACTAGATATTTGCATATTTCCTTGTAAGATTTATAACAATGTTTAAGGGATGGTCCCATTTATAAGCCATTGAGTGAGGGGTGAACACCCTCACAAGCTTCTAATAATAAAATTAAATGTTTGCTCGTTTTCACCCTACGAGGTTTCCAGGGTATATTGGTGTTCAATAATGTGATTGATTATTGTGTCAGATTGATGATGTTGATTCCTTTCTTGTTGTGATGTTCATAATGTCAAGTATGTGATGGCTACAAGAAAAATGAAATGAATGCAAGGTTACATCATACATTTTTATGTTAATGTACTACAACAACGAGTTGTTAATGTACTACAACGATGGGTTGTTAATGGTTAAGCAAATTACTATTATTCTACTAATGTTACACTATGAACAGATGAACATTCTATCTAATGATTGGTGGGAAATCTTTAATAATGACTTTGATAGATACCCATGGATAATTTGTATAAAAAAAATTTAACTCCTCACATTTCCATGTGAGGTTATCAAGGTATGTTAAAATATATATATATATATATATATATAATACAATCTTGATGAACTAAATAAATTTAATATATAAAATTAAATATATATAGTTAATATATATATATATAAATTAATATAAATATATTTGTGTTTGCAAATAATTTTGTTCTATAAGGTTTTTTTTTGGTTATTTTTCTCATTTTGTTTTCCTTTTTATATATTTTAATAATGCTATTCATACCATGTTAACAAAAATATAGAACATGTTAAAGAAAATGTCCAAGTGCATACATTTAACTATATATGTATTAAAATGCCTTTTTCTTTAATTTGCATGGCATTATTTATTGAAATGAAATTATTTATGGGACTCATAAATAGTTATCAATTATTGTTGAATCGAGGGGTCCTGACCCAGGTTCGGTGTGCAATGTTTGCCAACAAACCCCTGTACTACTGGCCCTTTCGGTAGTGACCTGCTTGCGCAGGTCAAAGTCTCACCCGAAGTAGTATGGGTGGGTGCTGGAACTAGGTTTCCGCACCCTGAGAAAGGATAGGTAAGGCAAGCAGAGCTACGCTAAGCCCTGTAATTCCTAGATTACTTTACTCTACTTAGGGTTAATTAGTTCTCTATTCGCATCCACATGCGCTAGATCTATATTTATATACCTTTATGATAGTAACATAACATTACATAAGAAAAAAAGAACAGAACAGAACCAATCCAAATACCGAAAACACACTTACACAGATCTTCGCAGCTTAAACAAAGAAAATACAAAGTGCAACAATTACCAACAATTCGCACAAGAATACTCACAGATTCAGTTCTCTATCAATCTTTCTTATTCATTCATTCATCAATTCTTCCTTAAAATTCACTTCCCAACCTACGTCCGCACACAGTTGAACTTGGATCTCCGCGCACACAGCTAGTAGGAGTCCTTTCCCCAAAAACCCAAACCTATAGCTTAAACCACAATTCACATCAATAGCTCATCATTCCTATCCTTTACAATACAAAATGTCCCTCTATTTATAGCAATCTAGCCTATATTTTCTTATGGTCCGTAAACCCTGGTTTTTGAACCCCTGGATTACCCTTTTACTCATTACAACGCTTTCGGGGCTTTGACCCGCCCCAAAACCCCTTCGCTAGATTAAATCTAATAAAAAAGTATCCAAATGGACCAATTTTGTAGCTCACAGGAAACCCTGTTCCAACAGCCCCCCAACATAATCTTGTGACTTATCCCGAGTCACTATAGTTGCCATATAGTCATTGAACCTGGTATGGCTTGAGTCGACTACCATTGACAAAGCCAGGTAAGATGTCCCTGCACAGGGTAGCTAGCTGGACTGCTTCGCCATTCATGATTTTCTTAACTGTGTAGGGACCAAGCCAGTGCTGCCGGAATTTGCCTAGATATTTCTCAAATTGGCTATTGTACAAAAGGACAAGGTCACCTGCGATGAATGTCTTTCGACGAATATGTCGATCATGCCATGATTTATCGCTAGCCTTTTGAACCTGTTGATGAAAATTAGAAATAAACTGATCTTCCTCCAAAGCCACAAGCTGCGCAAGACGCTCCTCTATGATATTGGGGTCCACCATATTTGTAAATGTTGCGATGCGTAGGCTAGGAACAACGTATTCTATGGGAATAATGGCCTCTTTTCCATAGACCATCCGGAAGGGGGTCCTTCTTGTTAGCTTCTTATAGGTCGTTCGGTAGCCCACAAAACAGAGGGAATGCGAACATCATAGTCACTATGATCGGCATTGCAAACCTTAGTTAATGCATGTTCCAAAATTTTGTTAAAAGCTTCAACCGCTCCATTTACCTAGCGATGGTATGGTGTACTCTTCACATGGTGGATTCATAATTCTTCATTCAAGGCTTGAATCGTTTGGTTAAAAAACTGTGTACCTCTGTCACTCATCAGGATCATTGGGTAGCAAAACCTGATCAGAATTTTCTCAAAGATGAAGTACGCAGTAGTATCCACAATACAATCCTTCGTCGATTGTGCCTTAGCCCATCGAGTGACATAGTCGGTGGTGGTGATAACATAGCGCGCACCTGTTTTCTTTCTCGACAGATTGATGGGTCCTATAAAATTAATGGCCCATTTCTCAAAAGCCTGTAAAGCTACTTAAGGCCATAATGGCATCTCATCTCGGTGCGAGGGCCATCCTGTTTGCTGGCAGGTGTCACATGATCTACAATAGGTGTAAGAATCCTGATGCAAGGTAGGCCACCATAACCCAACCCTCAAAATATTTTGTGTCGTTGCTTTTCCTGCATAGTGGCCTCCTATGACACCTTCGTGTGCTTATGCTAATGCAGTGGGCCATTCATGTTCCAGGACATATCTGCATAATATTTCATCTACGCCTAGCTTGTATAACTGACCGGCAATGATAGTAAAGTCCGTTGCCCGAGAAACCAACTCCTTCTTTTGCTGTACTGAATATTCTGCAGGGGCCACTCCTGTAGTGAGAAACTCAATGATATCAGCAAAGTGTGCATCAACCACCTTAATGGTGAACAATTGTGCATTTGGTAAACCCTTTTCTAAGCTAGTAGGTTCTTCCCCTATTTCAATGCGAGACAGATGATCCAGGCCTGCATTCAACCTTCTAGGCTTGACAATGATCTCAAAATCATATTCTTGGAATAGCAATAGCCAGCGGAAAATCTTGCCCCCCAACACAGGCTTGTTGACCAGGTATTTCATAACCGAATGATCAGTGAAAATTTTAAAGTGTCTACCCAGTACATAGTGCCAATACTTCTATAACGCATAGACCATAGCCAATCCTTCATGCTGAGTGGTATAGTAGTTATGTTCTGTGCTCGAGAGTTTCCTACTCTCAAAGGAAACCGAGTGATCAATATCTCCTTCTCTAGACTGCATGAGGATAGAGCCCAATGTGATGCCTGATGCATCCACATGTACATGAAATTCCTTCGACCAATTAGGAAATATGACTATGGGTGCAGAAATCATCTTCTCTTTGAGCAGTTCGAAGCTCTTCTGACATTCATCATCCCAAAAAAAGGAAACATATTTTTTTAGTAGGTTTTCCATGGGTGTCGTCATGAGGGCGTACCCTTGAATGAATTTCTTGTAATAGCCCATGTGTCCAAGAATAGAACGTAATTTTTTTCCATTGTTGGGACCGCAAGGTTTATAATTATGGCTACCTTCGCATGATCAACCATCAACCCTTGCCGACAGACTATGTGCCCGAGCAACATTCCAAATGGTACATAGAAGATGCACTTCTTAATATTCAAGGAAATTTGGTGCTTTCGGCACACATCCAACTTTAATTACAGGTTAGAGACATGCTCCTTTACTAGGTCGAAGACCGTCTAGTCATCGAAATAAATCTATAGGAACTTATGAATAAACTCCTTGAATACCGTAACTACGACCCAGGAAAAAATAATAGGTGCGTTCTTGAGACCAAAGGGAATGACTATATACTGAAAGGACCCCATTCAGTCGCGAAGGTAGTCTTACTGCAATCTTCAGGTGAAATTTAGATCTGGTGGTACCCCAAGAACACATCGGTGAAGGAATAGGCCTCCTGTCTGCCCACGCTATCAAGGATTTCATCGGAGAAGGGTGTATGGAAGGGGTCATGGCTGCAGGCATCATTTAACTTGTGTATATCTATGTAGATGCGTATTTCCCCCTTGGTATTCTTTTCCTAAATGACCATTGGACTTACCCAATCTGACTGTTCAACTGGTTCAATGATACCTGCGGTAAGAATTTTTCCCAGCTCTTCTTTAACCTTTTTCTTATATTTAGGATTTAGTCGGTAAGGACTCTGCTTGACAGGGCGCGCCTCAGGTTTCAGAGTGATGTGCATAATGCCGAGATGCTCGATGATTCCCTTGAGCTTAGAAAACTTTATCGGAAATAAGTCTCGATACATCGTGAGTAATTCTGTAATTTTGCCTACAGTTCCTTCATCCCAATAGTCCCCAATTTTAGCCAGCTTAGGGTGTTCTTCCATCCCAATATTAACATCGTGTAGCTTAAGAGGCTGCATTACATTAATATTCTACAGCGATGGCCCAAAGACAGTGCGTTCCCCTTCAGATTCTGGGACAAAAATGTTTCGAGGATTGTCTTTTTCTTCGCCAATCGCAAAGCTCTGGCAATTGGCTATGTCTTGCATCTGTGCTTCCCATGTCAGGACTGCTGCTACGGCATGGTGGTGAGAGTTCTTAAATACAAATGCATCAATGTCCTGCAAAGCTTCGCCGAGCATCTTTGTCCCCCCAAACAATCTGATCGTTCCGAGAAAGTCCTCTTTGAGCACTTCCCAGTGGCGGGTGCACTGGTGTAACTCTGTATCTAAGTACCAAGTGGCGGGGATAGGGCCCAAGGCATGAAAAAATAGATGGACCCAGTCTTCTGTAGTTCAGTCGGACCATTTGGTCATCCAAGAGCGTAGATGTGCGCAGGGATCCTCGGGTCTGAGGAAAATCTTGGTGCGTATGTCAGCTGGAGGGGCAAACCATAGAAGCATCCTATCCCGACACATTTCCCAGTCCAAGACTATTTTCTTGTGGGTGTCCCACCAATGCGCAGGTTTCCCACACATAGCCAGATTAAGGGCCTAGAGTCATCATTCTCTTGGAACCCTAGCTTCCAGTGTCCTTAGGAATTCCTGGACACTACCAGCCTCATCAAAGTGGGGTAGATCTCTTATCTCCGAGGAAATGCAGTAGAGGGTCCTTGCGACCCAAGGGCAGCGCAGCACCGAAACCTCGCGTAACCAGTTTTGCCAAATCTCCAGTTCCTCATCAGCATTAGAAAAGCATTTACTATCTCTCCTCCCCCAGAATATCCCGTCTATTGTGGAGTTAATCCTGTCTTCGTCCTGCATAGTCAATATGTAAATGTGATCTAGTTCCTCCCTCTCGTAGGGTGGCTTTGTATACCACATGCCTTCTACTGGATCTAGCGGTACTATTACACGTGTACCATTGTTCTCAAACACCATGCTGCGCTTTTTGATATTGATGACAACCCCCATGTCTATAGCCTAGTCCAGTCCTAGGATTGCAGGGTACGGATCCGTATCTTCCACGATTTCTATGACCTCAAAGTCAGCTAGGACTTTTACTCCTGCAATATCTACCATGACTTTTGGCAACCGTCCTAGTGGGATGATCTTCTGTTGATTCGCCATGTGCAGCTAGATGATGGACCATTCCAACTTAGGTTCTCCCATTCGTTACCACATTTGCTTTGGTAATACATTCGCATCCAACCCCAAATCAAGAATAACTTGATCCATCTCATGGTCGCCATTCTGCGCAGTCAACTACATTTCTCTTTTGGTGCATTTCTTATAGCTGTATAGCTAGTGTACACCCCTGGTCTCAAGAATTTTGTTGGGCCGGGCTGCACAGCTATGCAGTAATAATTGAATATTTTCTACAGCCAGCAGGTTATGTAGTAGTTTCAGACATGCCTTCAGAAAGGGCTCAACCTCTACCTCTCTCTTGAGGTGTGCCGGCAGCTGCGCGGGGCCTGCCAGTGGCTCCTGTTCTTTGAATTTCACTTATTCCCAAGAGGCAAGTTCCTCCTTGGCTCCCTGGGTGACCATCCCACTACGTGTCAGGACTTTTACACTCAGATTTGCATTTCTTAGCTTAGTTTTAACTCTTTACACATTCTGCATAGGGGTGAGCTGTTTTTCCCATAGTTTGCCTATCAGGATCGGGCAGTCTTAAATCTCATGGTCCAGCTACTAGCAATATTTGTAGGATTTCCTGGTGGGATTTGGGCAGTCCCTTGCGAAGTGCCCTACCTCTCTGCAGTTATAGCAGATCAGCTACCCCCGCCCCCATCCCTACGCTTCCTCCCCGACCTCCCCTTCCCCTTGTTGGGGAGACACTGAAGTTCGCGGGGGATCTTGGCGATGCAGGGTCTGAATGTACGCTATATATGTTCCCTTTATCTGCAATCAAGTCATACGTGTGATAGTTATGTTCATCGTGCCCTACCGATTGGAAAAACCTGCACCACTGCTGCTTTAGTTTTCCCATACTTAGCCAAGGACACTGGGCCATATCATGCAGTCCTGCAACCCGAAAATCATCGCACCATAGCACAGATCCACTAGAGCCAGGTCGTAGTAGACTAGGTCCTCCCGCCTGCACGTAATCTATCAATATAGGACATTGATCCTTTGTATGGCCAGACACTCGACATCGCATGCACCAGAGGTCTGTGCTAGCTCCTTTTCCCCGTTCCATCTGTAAGCTCTGAATCTCCATGTGCATGGCTCCGAGATGTTCTTGAATTTGCTGTACCACGCCCCAAACGTGTCTTCCTTGGGCATAGCTTCGAGCTTAATGGCAGCTTCTAAGGCTTTTTCCTGCGACTCGAAGGTCTGGTGGCCCATTGGTATATGTAAGTGAGGTAGCAACATAGCGATGGACCATTCCCTGTGTTGTCTATCGTCATACTTGAACCCTCCTTCCCTGATTACTTTCTTCAATCGCTGATCGGCCTCCCACACCAACTTAGATGTACCTTGCTTGAAGTCTTTTACTTCTGCTACCAATTGCGAGTATGATCTTGGCTTCCAGAACTGCTGTTTTAGGGCGTCCTTAATATCTTGAAGATATGCACTCCCGTTTTGAGATATGTACCGCATGTACCAATCTAGCGCTCTGTCTTTGAATGCCAGGGACAACTGTGTTGTCTTCACAGTATCGCTCACCACCCCCTGCGTAGTCCATACCGAGTCAGCCACGAACCAAAACTGATCCATGTCTTCATCTGACATGCCTTTAAAGGTAGGTAACTTCAAGTGTACTGCCATGTCTCCTTCTACCGATGTTTTGGTTGAGGGCTTGTTCTCCCGTAAGTCTGGCGAAACTTGTGTCATTTCTCTTCTCAGCAGGCTACGGGCAGAGTGATCCTTTTCTTGCTCGGTTCGATAGTACTTACCACTCATTCACTTCTGTTTAGTATTTTCTTGTCAGTACCTAATCACTTCCTCAAAATGCTATAGGGTCCCAGCAATCGAACCAATCGTTGGCTCGAGGGGTCCTAACCTAGGTTCGGTGTGTAAGGTTTGCCAACAAACCCCTATACTACTGGCCCTTTCGGCATTGATGTGCTTGTGCAAGTCAAAGTCTCACCCGAAGTAGTATGGGTGGGTGCTGGAACCAGGTTTTCACACCCTAAGAAAGGATAGGTAAGGCAAGAAGAGGTGTGCTAAGCCTTGTAATACCTAGATTACTTTGCTCTGCGCAGGGTTAATTAGGTCTCTATTTGCATCCATGTGCGCTAGATCTATAATTATATACATTTATGATAGTAACAAAACATTACATAAATAGAACAGATCAGAACAAAACCAATCCAGATACCAAAAATACACTTACACAGATCTTCGCAGCTTAAACACAGAAAATACACACTGCAGCAATTACCAACAATTTGCACAAGAGTACTCACAGATTCAATTCTCTATCAATCTTTCTTATTCATTCATTCATCAATTCTTCCTTAAAATTTCCTTCCCAACCTGTGCACACAACAGCAGGGTCCGCACACTGCTGGACATGGATCTTCATGCACACAAGCAGCAGGAGTCCTCTCCCCCAAAACCCAAACCAATATCTTAAACCACAATTCGCATCAATAGCTCATCATTCCTATCCTTTACAATACAATATTTCCCTCTATTTATAGAAATCTGGCCTATATTTTCCTATGGTCCGCAAACCATGGTTTTCGGACCCCTGGTTTACCCTTTTACTCATTACAATGATTTTGGGGCTTTGACCCGCCCCAAAACCCCTCCGCTAGATTAAATATAATAAAAAAGTATCCAAATGGACCAATTTTGCAGCTCGTAGGAGACCATGTTCCAACAATTATTGATAAGATTCAAAACAAGTGGGGTTGCAGAGAAACTAGTCCCCGCTGTAATGAATATCAATGGAGCACTTATTCCAAGCTCTCGGTAAGTCCTAAGTTAAAAAGTATGCCAATTTCTACACACATTTGCAAAGGGATAGTCCAAATCCAATGAAACCACCATGGAAACTCTCCAAAACAATATGCATCCACAGCTATGCAGTTTACAATTTCACCAAAGTCATTTACAATTTCACCAGTGGCACGTCTTTGTCTTCCTAGACTTGATATCCAAAGTTGTTTATGATATACAGCTGCCATCAAGGCCGAGTGAATTTGCATACCCATACGTCTTGAATTGAAGTACCAATGCCTTTGAGTATAGGACTCTATCAGTGTAACGACAAACAAACCTCCAACAAGAATATTTTTTTCATATTTTAAAGACTGTTTTCTACCTGCAAACTGTACAAAGAACCATAGAAATAGAGGTCTAGAAATTGTTGCTGATGATCTCATAAACGCAAATATTATACAAATCCTTTTGTTAAATGATTCTTAATTCATGATATATCAAGTTATTTGCGAACATTACAAAAAAAAAATATAAAATTAATATAACATTATAGTATATGGTGACTAAGCCATCCTATATAAGCATCTTCCAAGCTTTGAGGCAGATCAAAGTGATACAATGTGATATGTGGCTCAAAACTTGCAATATTTGTGCCAATCAATCACAATGCAGGTAAAGACAACTTGACAACCCAAAAAAAAAAACTAATGTGCAAGGTTGTATATGTCTATTATTGAATAATATAATTGCTTAAATATAACAATAAACCTGTTGATCCCTTGGCATTTACTGTCAAATAAAATGACAGAAATATAATTGCTTGAATCTAAAAATAAACTTATTGAGCCCTCGGCATTTACTGTCAAATAAAATGACAGTTACTTTCTTCCATGACAACTTGACACTATTTGCATTTTCATTCAAGGCTAGAAATATCAAGCTTCTCAATTACCATATTACTATGGAAGATAAGTTTGTTGATAAGATTATCGTAGTATTCAAGCCCCTTGGGATTGACTACACCCATTCCATCTGCAGTAATGGGTTAAAAAGAATTATATTAAAAATATACTACTAGTTTTCCAGGTTGGGCATGAAGGAACATATGTGTATATGTGTCACCAGGTATAAGTCAAGACCAGGAGATGGAGAATCTATAAGCATATAACCCCATTTCACTCATGAGAGCAACATCCCCCTGGAAATTAATATCATTCATGAAAGAAAACACTAATTAAAAATGGGGTTATGCTAAGAAATAATCTAGGCTACCATGGGAACCTCTAGTTGAAGCCTGCAAGGCACCAATTCCCACCATGATTCTCAATCAATGAAAGATTAGACGAGGCAAACCAAAGTTGCAATAAACATAGAAAAACTCTGGATAAACGAATAACAATTTGTGTGTTGACCTTACATCTGCTATAGAATGGAAACGGAGGCATGTTGTCTGAGTATGTAGCCACAAGCAGAATTTCAAAAGGCAATGTTCCTTATATATTGGTTGCGACCTACGAGTATTAGATGAGATCTAGAGATGACCCTATTTTACTCCTCTATCCACAATTCCTGCAACAATGAAAACATCGATAGCCACTGGTGTTTTTCGTATTGGGCTCTTATAGTGCACAAACAACACTCTTTCCCAGCAGATGGAATTGTGAGGCTCTGTAAAGTTTAGTGGACAAAATTTCTCCCCTCCAGTGCGCAACGTATGGCTCACCTCTGTGTCATTGGGCTCTTATACTGCACAAACAACACCCTTTCACAACAGATGGAATAATGAGGCTCTGCAAAGTTTAGTGGACGAAAGGTCTCCCCTATAGTGCTCAACATATGGCCCACCTCCATGCAAGGTCGGAAAAGCTTAGTGGACGAAATGTTTTGGCTCTAGTGTGGGGCCACATACATGAGTACGTACATAATTTTATTATTATTCTTCCCAAGGTTGAAACATCTATTGCAAATAAGTCCCTGCGAGGCATGCACCACTAGGTTAACCTGCCAAATTTGTTTTAACTCCATCATTACCTTGCCCAGGAATCAATGTGATTTAACTCCATCATTTCCATGTAGAGATATCGGGGCTAGCATTGCCATTATCTCCTTCACTGTAAGCACATGAGCTTCCGTCTTCTTCTGGCTATGTCTCCCTCATGAGTAAGCGTGTATCTCCTCTACCCCAAGAGGGTAACAATACCTTTGCCCCAAGCAGGTAACAATAACGGGTTCAACACCGACATTCATTTTTCTTACACACCTCCTCTGCCCCAAGCGAGTAAAAATAATGGGTTCAGCACCAAAATTCATTGCTTGTGAGATGGTAAGCACTTAGTAGGAGCATGGATCCATTAGAGATAAAGAAGCAACGTCGAGTGAAATCAATCATGAAGAGAGGTTGATTGTCTGTTAAAAAGGCGCCTCTAGGTGTCTCTAATTCTAAAAAATCTTTTATTGAATTTAGATATTGGAAGGCCCTTGTGATGAATATTCTTTGGAGGCTTCGAATATCTGCACAAGCGGGCTATTTCAGACAACTTGACGGCCTGGAGCAGGTTTATAAAGATGCATGCTCTGGAGGCATCAAATATATGCACAGGAGGGCTATTTTAGACAACTCGACAAGGAGAGCTATTTCAGAGAACTTGACAGCCTGGAGTGGGTTTATAATTGGGTGCAGATGCGCAACTTTCGAGCCCCTTATCACAGGGATGTTTTTGGTGTTCTTTCAGTGGTGCAGATATTCATTTCAGGAGATTGATTTCAGAAGGATTGAATTGGAAAGATCATTTCTGAAGATTAATTACAAAAATGAAAGAAGATTACAGAATCAAGTTTTCATTTAGAAATTTTCACTCTTATTTTTTATGGTGAGCCCCATTTCTATGCATTCTAATAATATTTTTTTTTTGCCTTAAATTGGTCATCCCCAGGAGCTAAGTCTCATGGGAAAATCTCCCCTCACAGGTGGAACTCAGACTTCTGGCATAATTCCAACCAGGTTTAAAGCCAAAATTGTCCACAGTTCCTTGAGTGGTGTTTATCCATGCTCTTTTCGATGCACTTAATTGGTGCACATTTCCTCTTTCTCCATGTGCTTAATCGATGCACATTATATTTTTGGAAGATGTCCAATTTTGTTTCTACTAGAGGAGATCAAGTGCTACAAACAGGTTTTCATCTCTGTACATAATTTTTTTAGATACTACATACATAATTTGGAGATCAAGTGCTACAAACAGGTTGTCATCTCTGTACATAATTTGTTTAGATACTACATACATAGTTTATTTAGATGCTACATACATTGGAAACATGTTGAATTCTGTTATTTAAAAAACAATACTCTTGATTTGAGCTACAAAACTCAGTCTTCAAACTAATTCTACACTTACTTATTAGGCACCCATGTGAGGTCTGCACAAGCATATTGGAGTAGATGTTTTGCAATTTACTAACATCAATAGTCAGTGTATTTTAAAAACCGACATCAATTAATTGCAAATAATGGTGAAAATAATGTTACACGAGAAAGATGGGAATATTTTATTTTCTCAATTTAACATGATAGAAGGATGTGATGATGTTGCAACGTTTTCTACAATTATTCATGAATGAAAACATGGTACTTCACCTCTGAATAGTGAAAACACCTTTGCAGGGTGAAAATCCAATGGGTGTAGAGTCAATCCATCTATTTTATTGGAAAGAATGTATGTCAATCCAATGGGTGCAGGGTCAATTGATTAGTTGAAGAGTAGCTTTGCCACAACAGCCTTCTACTACGAGCACTCTAGACTTGAAGAGTTTCATGGATGGTGTCAAATTCTACAGGAAGTTTGTAGCAAACTTGTCACTTGACCCGCCCACTCCATTAGCTCTCAAACTAGGCCAAGTTTCTTTGGACTGTTGTAAGCTCTAGCTACTCAACAATTCTACCATGCAAGGATTTTTCCAGGAACTCAAGGAATCGCATGACTGTTGTAAGCTGTAGCTGCTCAGCAATTCGACCATGCGAGGATTTTTCCAAGAACTCAAGGAATCCTCTACCATGCGTGCGAGGATTATTTACCCTGTGGAATAGTCTACCAGGATACAAGAGTTGATGGTGAAGAAATAAAATATTGGAGGGTCTTTAGGCAAAGAAAATGAAAATGTGAAGATGTCCAGGTGTAAAATGAGGATTCCAGATGTCATAAAATGTCTAGATGTCATAAAATTCAGAGGGTAGGGTGGTGATAATTAATGAAACTTTATAGAGGGATGGACTATTTCAAAATAGTATAGCAACGCCATCAAGTGTATAGCGACTTTGCTTCATAACTTAAATAGCTGGCACTAACCAAATAACATTTAATACATTTGAACTAATGCTAGCATTAGTTTTTGGTTTCTCATTATCAACCAAAAATACAAAATATAATCCAAGGTAATAGCTTTTTCGCTTCGAGAAGAGGCCAATAAGATGAAAAATAATTACATTGGCAAAAAAAACCGATCGATAATTTGATAGGTTGCAAAAATTTTAATCTCTAAAAACTTTGGTTTATTTGTAATAAAAACTAATGCTAAGAAGCCCATTTCAAGTCCGAGCTATGGAAAAAGCTCAAAATTGGAACTACTCAGAATTGGTTGAAACTAGAATAACTGGATAGGCCTCATCTTTACGATCTTGATGTTGTGAACGGTACTAGAATCCGACACTATATGTGAAAGTTATAAAAATTTGAAAATTCAAAATTTCATGCAAAAGACCAGTTTGACCAGGGTTGAATTTGATTAAAAAAATATTAAAAAATAATTTTCCACAGTATATTTCGAGAATATTCCATGAAATATTCCTTCAGTAGCAAGTCACAGCTCGACACTTGGCAGCTTCAGATTGGATATTGGTTTGACTATGTGTTTTTTGGGCCAATCAGTATTCGCCACGTGGCAAGCCCGAAGGTCGCCATGTGGCCCCAGGATTGTAGATTTTGGAGTGAAAAAAATTATTTAGAGTTCGCAGGATTTGACCTCGATTTGGGTGGCCACCAGCCCACAGGCCTGACCGCCCCGCCCACATGATGGTTCTTATCATAAAAGGGCCACATTGCATATTTAAATTTCAATGAAGTTATGGTTGGGCCGGAAAGGGGGCCAGCCCCTACGGGACAGCCCCCTATACATAGAACCAAATTCTCGAAAAATTTGGCTCTATAGACTCCAATGGTTACATTAAATACATCGTTTTCACATGCATTACGGCGACGAAGTTTATGCATAGTGTTAAGGCCATAAAGATGAAACCGTTGGGCCAACAGTTAAATCCGACGGGTTCGGACGGTCCATGTGACCACCGACCCATAAAAAAATATTGCCACCCAAAATGCACGGCTAAACAGGATTGAGGCCCCCAATTCCAGTATTAATTTCTATTTTGGTGGAGCTAACTGCAATTACTCCAAAATTAGTGGAGTTTCTTTAGGCCAGATTGGACAAAACTTCTGTTGGTCATAAATTTCACATTAATGAACCTTTTGGAGCAATTTTTTTTTTGATTTCGGGTATTCAGAGGATTCTGGATCCGTTGGAATACGTTTTAGAGCCATTAGACTTAATATTCTACCTCTTTTTCTTCATGGAAGCAAAGATAGCCATCAAGACCAAGAGGGAGCTGAAGCTGTTTTGGGCTATGCTTAACCATTTGAGGTGAAACAAAAGTCATTTTTGACTATTTTTAGCATTAAAGAGCTATTTTGATAGGTTCCAGAGGCATTAGAGGTGTTATACAACCATTTTAGCTTCAGGGAAGCTTTTTGAGCCATAAGGGCCATTAGGGAAATGGAGCTGTATTGGGTTGTACCTCTCTGTTTAAGGTGAAAAAAAGATTTTTTTCAGGTAATTTATACCTTATAAACCTAATGGAAGAGGTTTTAGAACTTTTTGAGGACTTCTACAACTTGAAAATATTCAGAGGAGTTCAAAGAGCCATAAGGGCCTTGTTGAAGAAGTCACTATTTATGGTAATTCTTCACTGTTTAGTGAATATGGAAAGGCATTATTAGTATTTTCATGTCTTTTGATTCTATATTTACAGTCATACTTGTCTATTGAGAAACTTTTAAACTTGTACTAGCATTTTGGAGCATTTTAATACAAGAAGAAAAACTCATTTTTGGGAGGCTTGATCCAGTAGACGTAGCCCACGAGGGGTGAACTGCTCACCAAACATTTGTGTCATGTTATGTTGAAGTTATCCTGCTTTATATTTATAATTTAATATGTTAAACAACAAATTAAATTAACTTTCCCTCACACGTAAACTCATAAAACAGTTACCAAAAACACTTTGTTTAATCAGCAAGACTTGGAGAATTTTGCACACATTTAATTAAATGGAAATGGATACCTTACACACATTTTCAAGTACTTCCATTTTCAGATCATTGGTTTATTTGCAATAAAAACGAATGCTAAGAAGCCCATTTTGCTTATTCTAGTCCCGTGCCTAAGGGAAGGGACTAAAAACGAAGCTCTGAAATTATTGACACACTATGTGTTTACACTTTGATGTGTACCCATAGTTATTAATGTTTAAATAATTCTTTGAATACAATTTTTAATAATATGTTTTTCATGAAATATATTAGTAGTTTAATGGTTATTAGTGATAGAATGTATATATTTGAACCATAATATTTAAATAATTTATAGAATGTGTATAGTTTTTTATAATAATGAATTTGTAAGAACATGGTTATTTTGTAAGTTTCTAGGACCAGTATTATAATTTTGCAGGGAAAGTGGTGGAAGTTTTAGGTGTTAGAATTGAATGTATAGTCTTGGTCATTAATCTCATGTTGTGTTATACATTTCATCTTAATTAATATGGTTAGATTAATTTTATTTCATTTTAATTAATATGGATAGATTAATGTTTTTTTTGTGGTAGTTAGAATTGTTATTAGATTAATGTTTTTTTGTGGTAGTTAGAATTGTTGTAAAAAAAAGGTAGTTATCGATTTATAAAAAGCCCACTAGAGAAACGAAATAAGAATTTGCACATATTATGCATCTATAGAATGGTGTACATAGTAATGCTATTGAAATTATTGATAAGAATTATAATGTCATTTTTTTGGGATTATATTGCAATGTGGTTTTTCTTTTTATTATTTTCTTTTATTGCAATGTATCTTTTATAAATATTTGTATTCTTTGTAACTTTGCTAGAGCAGTTGCATCATAGGTTTGAATAAAATATGTTCAATAATTTTTTATATAGACTTTAAGCAAGTAAACTAAAAAATCGTACAATGTCATAGAAATATTATGTGCGTAGATTCCAATAGAAATATTATGTGCATATATATGTCTATTAGTGAGATGTTTTTAAATGGTGAAAGTTGATTTCATTGGAATGAGTTGATTGTTTCATTACTTTTTTCTCATTTTGTTGCTGGAATATTGTTTACTTGATGTCGATATGTTCATTTGGTGCAAAATGTTATAATGTAGGTGATATTTTCATGGGAAAACCAAACGTTACAAATTGTATACGTTATCTTTCTTAGAATATTAATAAATATATTTTAATGAATGGAAAGTTTAATATTCTAGCACTTGTGCTTGACATGTTCTATGTTATTCTTTGCAATAAAATATGTAACATTTCCTTTGTTTTTAGGAAAGCTGTTTCTTTTAATGTGGATGCAATTTTTTGGAGTGTGTTTTCCAATTTAAATTATTAAAATTATTTTTCATTGGATTGGGTTATGGGTTTTGTAAACACGGGAGTTTTTTATTGCAAAATTAGTTTTCTTCGCTCGTTGCAATCGATGCGCTAATAAAGAAATCATATTTATTTCTTTCCGAGTTTGTATGGCCAATGACTCCTTTGTTACATCATAGCTTAGTGATAAACGACAAATATCTTCCATGCTTTTTCCTTTTCTTCATTGTGGATAGAAAATTGAATGTACGGTTGGATCTATGATTTTGTTCCACACACTTAGAAAATATTTGTGTTCAAAGAATTATTTCATTGTGAATCATTTTACAAGGACGTTTATAAATCTTGAAGTTCTTCATCTTAGGGAGCAAGGATTTTTCTTTTTTTTCTTTTTTGGAGAAATGCAGTCCACTAAAACATGAATGGGTTTTGCTGAAATATGTGTCCAAGGACATGGATTTGCATTTTTTAATTTGCGGCACTGTTGACATGGAGATGATGAAACTTCCTTATGGTGGTGTGGCACTTTAAAAGGAGTCTATCTTCTATATATAATTTTTTTTTCGCTATATTTAGACCAATATTATGATGATTACCCTGCATATGGTTACACTATCTATTGGTTGGATCTTAAAAGAAATGATTGGGATTTTTCATTTGTCCCTATTTCTAACATAGGATGTATGTAATTAGGATGATACAGGAACCAACTTATTTGTGTTGTTTATAATGGTTTTTTCTCTGTTTGGTTGCTTGAAGACATAGAAAATTTTGAATTTGGTCAACTTTGCAATGAACGAAGCCTGGAATAATTTGAATATGATTGGGGGTTCAGATGGAGATTTCTTGATAATATCTCTATGGATGTTAATAGTAAATTCCTAGGGGTACCTTTTCGTGCAACCAAAGGAAAAATACTTTTATTGAGTTACACATAAATGCAATTAAAAGTATATGATTTGGTGACTAGATTATGCATAACAAAAATTGTTGATAGTGTCTCTATGGTTGAAACATTAGGATTCCATATACGATCGATTGAAATCAACCGATTTCAATGATTTGATTGAAAATGGAAATGTTTTCTCTCTGGTTCCCAATGTAGATTCTATTCTTAACGTACCTTCACTAACTGCGGATATCATAATTTAGCCTTTGAGGATTGAAGATGTTTGTTATTGCACATTTTTAGAAATGTCAAGATTGTTTCATATTTTCATTCATTTTTTTGGAGATCATTGTAATTCAAATTATGACGTTGTACCAAAAACATAGATATGTATATTTTCAATGTGTTTGTTGGAGAGAAGTTTTGTTTTTCGGTTATTTCGAATATTCTACAGCTCACTTCATATTTTTTTATTTATTGTAATCTGTGAAAATGCAAATGTTTACCGAATTATTCCATGGAAAGATTTTGGTTAAAAGAAACCGCAAATTACTGAGTGTGTGATTGTTTGAACCTGAAGCGTTGAATATATTTCATTTTATATATTTCCATATATGATTTATTTGTACCATCTGTTCGATTATCTATTGGCCATAATTTTTGTGTCAATTCTAATTCTGTGCTGGAAAAGATAGACATGCTAATTTTTGTTATTTTTTTATGCATATTAATTGTATATGGAATAATTCAATTGATGATTGTTATTTTAATGCGATATTCGAAATATTCCTTTTTAATTTTGTGCTGGAAAAGATAGACGTGCTAATTTTTGTTATTTTTTGATGCATTGCTTGGAGATTCTGTTAATTGGTATATGTAATAATTCAATTGATGATTGTTATTTTAATGCGATATCCGAAATATTGTTTTTATATGTATATCCAAGGAATATGACAGACTGGTTGTAAGTATTTAAAGTTATATAGTGTCATAGTTTCATTGATGTATAAAGTTAGAGAAGATTAAGAATCTAAGTTTTTCAAGATGGGACATTGAATTTTTACCTCTTTGGGAATTGAAAAACAAACTTTCAATACAGGAGTTTAAATTTGTTGTAGAATTGTTGACTGAACGAAGGAGCATGCATGCTACACAAAGTTCTCTCTCTCCTTGTTCACGTGAGAGATAAAATGAATATCAACGGCAATGGTATCAGCATAATAAGGATTCCATAATAGAACAAAGAAGAGTCAATTACCAACAAATCAAAAGAGCTTCAATAAATCACCAAGATAATGTATTTGGCATTCATAAGTATGAAAATAGGAGTACTATGATGGGAACAAAATTTTGTTCGAATGTTTCTTTTGATGGATGTTGACTGTATCCAGAAATTTATGTCTTCCCAAACTTTTTCTATAAAGTCCTCTTTGGGAACATTGTGTTTGCAAAGAGAGTATCCATAGAAGTGACAACCATGAGCCATATCCAAATAATGGAAGGAATGCATCATTGGAAGGACACAATGATGACAATGGACAATTTACGTCATGTGGTTTATTTGCTAATAGTGACATGATTCCTCACATGGTTGAAAATTTGTATTTGCTAATAGTGACATGATTCCTCACATGGTTGAAAATTTGGAACATTGTGTTGGAAATGTGGGTTGGGGAATTCCTAACAGTAACTATAGAGTCAATAATTTTAGCCCTCTGTAATATGTTCATACTCTCTCTGTTGCAACAACGTAGGTACTTCAAGTATTTTTCTTTTCATGTCATTTTGTCATGTTGATGAAAAAATATTTATTCTTGTATCATTTTTTGGGTTTTATCACTTGTTGTAGACCACTGTGGCACCAAATATTGGTGCACAAATATATTTAAATTTAGCACAAGTTTTATTTGTTCCTGAAGTTCAGCCTCGACGATTAAACTAAATAACTTTAGTAAATGGTGAAACTAATGGTATCCTTAGCCGTGAGTATGGAACCTTTGGTGTTTTGTGGAAAGAACATTTCATTCAAATGCGTATTTCCAGATTTATTGTGCATCTCCAAATTTGTGCACTCTTGTGAATATTTCCTCACATCTATCTTCTTTGGGAACATTGTCTTTACATAGGGGTACTTCAAAGAAGTAAACACTGTGAGTGCTCTAGAAATGATGGAATAAAAGCAATATGTAAAGTAGGCGGAATTGTGCCATCGACAAAGTATATGCATATGATGTTTTTGCTAATAGTAACATGATTGCTAGGATGGCTAACAATTTGCGACAATATGTTTCGAATGTTGGAGCAAACATTTCTCGATGTAACTCTATAGAAAATATTATTGGCCATAGAGAATGTATGTGTAGTGGTACTATTTGGACAACATAGGTGCTTGATGTATCTCTATTTTCAAAGCCTTTATACATTTGAACTTAGAATTTTGTTATTTTATTCATATTTTATTGCATGTTTTTTGGCATAAAACTATTGAAGTGAACAGTGGTCGGAAAATAGATTTGCAACTATGGAAACCTATATTGGTTTCTCAACTTACACCTAGAGTATGCAACAACTAGGAAAATGTATATCTTTTATATTTTCAATTTGTTGTTGATGTCAAAAAGTTACTTCTCGCTCTTTAAATATTTGGTTTTGAAATTATGATAAATATTTTTTGGACACAATATGTACTAAATTGCAACTAATTTAGAAGAATGGGTTCCCATCATTTTATGGAAAGAAATGATGCAGTCAATGCCCGAGTTGGATAAGTTCTTTTAGACCATTGTCAACCTGGATTGGTGTTTGGTAGAGGAAGTATGCAATTAATTTTATACTTGTATACAAGTTGTAAGATGGAATGAAGGGACCATTTGTAAAACCTGTAAGAGTGAGAAATGCTGTCACCATTTTTATCGCTTTAACAACATGGATTGAGGTGAAAAACTATAGGTTCTAAGAGTTTTGACAAAAGTTGAAGAGATGTTAATAGCATGGGTAAACTCAATATGGAAGTGACGCATGCTCGTGATGGCCAATATAAATATAGCATTCATATAATCAGTTTTACACAAGATATATGTTTGATTGCAAAGAAGCTTCCATACCAGTGTTGAACAACTTGATTTTGTAATTGTGAGAAGACGTGTTGAAGAGTTGTGTTAACAACTTTGTGATCTCCCAAATAGTAAATTGGACAAAAAATTAATTCATTTTGGTTCTTCTCTTAGGGGTACAATGGCATACAGGAAAAAGTGTCATTCTGAACTCACTGACATCATTACTCAGTTGGGTTGCCTTAGTTTATTTTTACATTAACTTTATCTAATACAAAGTGGCCCAACTTGCATAGTCTTATGCCTTCAAACAACCATTGTCATCAACAAAATGAGCATGCAAAAAAAATTGAAAACTTTATTCAATATCCAGATATAGTTGCTATTTATATGCACCAAATGTTCAATATATTTGATGAGTTAGTTCCACCGAAAAATCTTGTTGCCAAATACTTTTCGTATATGTTTGTTCTTGATCCCTTTTGTAACGTTGTTTTGGATTTGGAACGTAATATTTTTTGTTGTTGTTTGTTTATATATCTTAATTTCATGCTTTTTTTTTAGGCACTAGTGGCGGCATAGAGGTTTGGTGAAAATCTACGATATCCTTTGGTTTTCTGGAGCTTCCAATATGGAAACATTAGATTGGTCCAACACTTTAAATATCGAAGAAGAAAAGCACTACTTCGATAAATTTGTAACAACTTGGAATCCATGTGACATACATCCTCGAAATGTCATGATCCCTCTAATTTTAAATGATGATCCATGACTTTTGAATACTTAATAATTTTTTTCGTGCAATGTTGAATTGGATTATGAGTATTTGGTGAACCAAGTCCGAAGGCACGTGAAATGTAGTGTGGATTATTGTTACAAAAAAAAGGGTCAATCCTTTCATTCCAATATGATGCTCCATGGGAGGTTCATGCTGATTCAACTTTGTACATAGATGAAAAAGGGAAAAATAAATATGACCCAACACGAAACGATGACTGTTTAACTGTTCTCAATGCAGATATTTTGACAATGTGGAGAGAAAATGTTGATTCACATTCATTTGTATCTCAACATGTAGTTTGGAAATATATTTAAAAACATGATTCATAGGTAGAAATAAGATTGGAAAGTTATTATGAAATGTTTACAAGAGTTGTTGGTGCAAGTGGATGTGAGGCTCCTGTGTTATATACGTATAGAAGGTTACTTGTTGAAACACTTTTTGAGTGTGACATTGGAGCCCAAGAATCCTGCCATATTTTGTTAAAGCTACCTCTTATTATTTGTAGTCACAATGTTTTCCTATTGAACGTTGGAAAACAATTTTACTAACGTATTATAGTGCATTCTAATGAAATGTTATGTGGAAACAATTTTGTCGAGGTATATCAAACAGGACCCCATTTTTTGGAAAATTTGTGCGTGATAGAAATGACAAGAACATGGAGTTTTAATGTCGGGCATAAACAAGAGCCATGGGGAGCATGGGATTTAAATGCTATTTTTAATGTCTAGAAATTATTTTTATTTTGTTCCAGATGATGATTTACAAGATTTTGAAACATTTTGCTAGAATGAGTTGCTTTCATACAAGCCTTTTTGTGACATCTCTTCAGATATAGGGCTTACAAGTGAAACGATCATTGAGAAATGGAGGAGTTTAATATATCATGTGTGACATGTTTATCTAACTCCTTTGTGAAATGAAATAAAAGAAGAATATGTTGAGCCCATTATATATGAAGAAAATGTTGGTCAAGATTTAAAATAGTTGTAGATGTTTTCTCGAATAGTTCCTCCAAACAATGCAGAATTTTGACCTTCATAATATTGGTAGAAGGGAATTTGATATTCACTATAATTGGTAGGCAACAATGGTGTCAAACAATATTTTTGAATAGGAAATCCATTTTATAAAAGATGCACAGTATGTTGGTGTTGTTAATGGAAACTCACTTGGGGAGACAATTTTATTTCCTTCCTCGTTGTCGGAAAAACGATGAGTTGCTTTTGAAATTATTTCCAGCACTTTATTAATGGAGGGAATGATGATCCTTTGAAAATGATTATTCAAGGATCTACTTGAACATGAAAGTATTCTCTTATTCATGGTCTAGGGATTTCATGACCTTTTTCTTTTCTGTGTTATGCAAAAATGCAAAAAAATTCTTATGCTACACTTAGGACGAAAGAGTTGGAAATATTGAAGTATATATCATTTTGAGGTTATTTTCTTGAATAAAGTTTAGTTCTTTGAGATAGATTTTAAAACACTATGAATAATTTTTTAATTTTGGTTGTTTTAACTTGAAATAAATTGTATGGTCATCAATAATTTATTCATTTTGCTGCTCAATCATTTCAAAATATTTCTTATTAAACAAAGTTAGTAGATTATATCATTAGAATAAAATACTTGGGTAAATGATTTTTTGTGTTGTTGTTGCTATTTAACTGATTAACCGGTCGCTTGAGTAAATGATTTGTTCTCTTCTCCGTGTTTTCAATCATGTTATATTTACATATCTTTACTTTTTTTTAGTGAATACTTGCTTCATATTATCTTCCAATTATATAGGTATATATATACATTCGTGTCTCGTGTGTGTAGTAATTTTATTTTTTTTAATTTTCTTATTCAACTGGAAATATGGAAAATAATGATGTCCAATATTACGCCTTAGTGATTCATTCCATTGTTGAAGAATTAAATTTTCTTTTGTATATTTGAAAAATGCTTGATATAAAACTTGGATTTAATCCTGAATGAATGGAATCATATGTGAAATACTTGTTGCATGTGCACTAGAGAGAATCTGGAAGAAAAACAAGAAGGGATTGGTTGGAAATAATGAAGGGTCATGATAATTACGCTACTGATTTGAAATGCTGTTTCTTTTGTCATTGATATGGTTGTGTTTTGGAAGAGGTTATTTAATAAATTCCTTGTGATGAAGTATTTAAATTTCATATTCCTAACTGAATTTTTTTGTTATGAAGGAAAAATAATTATTGCTTGCTTTAAATTCTCTTTTTTGGTTTCAATGTTAGTAAAATTGATTCTTTTTCGTTGATGTTATTATATAAAATGTTGTATATGATTGGTCTTAAAAAAATTTATGGTTTTGTTTTTGTTACATTCCAATGTTTACGATTTAGATGTGTTGTTTTTTTCTTTCATCTTTCTCAGTTATGTTTTCTGGCAATAAAAATTACTCGCTTATTCCATTTGTGTTCCTATGCTTTAATAAAATTGGTTTAGTTTAACGTTATTCTCTTCCTTTTGTAATTGATTGTGTTTTTAGTGCCAACCCCTTTACTTTATTGATGCTTTTGGTTTGTAAAAACACTTTTGAGTTTTATGGTATTACTATTATATTTTTATGTTTATTTAGTGGTTTACAATATTTATCTTTCACTTTATATGCTTTGGATTTAAAATGGTCATGTCATGGGTTTGTGACTATTGTTTAAAAAACAACCATGGTGAGTTATTCTTAATCATGGTCGTACATTTTCATATTCAACCTTCGTTAAGGATGGTGAATCATAGTGGTGAATGGTTGAGTGTGGCTTTCTAATGGAGATTGTTCCAGTATGGAAAATATTTATGGACAAGTATCATTGATCGCAATGGTTATTCATGGGAACCTTTGTTTATAGTTGTGGTGTTGGATTTTGAACCATGGTCAATAAATATGGTTCAATGTCACTTTCTGACAAGGATTGTCTCATTATGAAAATCAACCATGTTGAAAATGACTATGAACCATGTGTGTATAAGGGTTTTTAATATTTATCTCTCGTTTTATATAGCTTGGTTTTATAAGATTTCTCCCTTTGGTTTATTATTCTTCACTTTGGGTTTATAATTCCTTTGGTTTTTAGTATTGATCCCATGTTTTTTGTATTCTCTTTGGTTAATGGTATCAATCCCTTCGATTTGTTGATGTCATGGTTGAAGCATGGTTAATAAATTTGCAACGTCATATTATGACAAATATTGTATCAAGATGAAAATCAGCCATGGTCATACATGGGTAGGCATGTTTGTTACATGATTTATAATGTTTATCTTGGGGTTTATATACGTTGCATTTATATTATTTCATAGGGTTTATTATTGTTCCCTTGGGTTAAATATTTCTCCCTTGGGTTAATAATTATTTGGGTTTTTAGTATTTATTTCTTGGGTTTATTATTTTCTTTTTTCTATAACGTTAATCATACTTGGGAATGGTCAATAATGGTCAGTCAAGGCTGATGAGGAATCATGCCCAACCATGACTATTCATGGTCAAGTATGGGCCAATATCATAGAGTGACAAAGAGTGTGTCAATATGAAAATCAACAATTGTAAACCATGTTTGTTTAAGGGTTTTTAATAATTATATTTTTGTTTGTATATGTTAGTTTTTGTTAATAGTGTTGGATGCCACCAACATTGTAAGGATATCTCCCCAATGTGAATTCCCAATTAGACCTCACACTTTTTAACGCACCTTCTCTCATATCTACCCACTTTCATCGATTGGCCTAGGGTAAACATGAGCTAAGGGTCTACTATAACATGAATCAACTACCTAGATAACCTTAAGGAAATGGAGGCAACATAACAAGTCCTTACCTACTTCCCTCACAGGACCCCCATGAATCAAACAACCATTCCAGCTGTCTGACACCTAAGAAAAAATTATTTTTCAATGCACCAAACCCCTAGGACTTCCCATGACAAGGCCTCCAAGTGACTAGAACCCTTCAATCACTCCCACATGCCAACTTCCTAGTGAATGTAGTCTTTTTTAGCCATTTCAGTGCTAGCATCCATGAGATTTAAGCCACTTTTTAAGGGCTAGGATACAAACCTCTGCTCAAAAGTTGATACAACCTTAAGAAATGATAAATATCATAATGAAAATGCTTCTAACTCAAAACATGATTAGGGAATCTGCCTATCCCATCCTAACCATTAAAGTCACTGCGTCAAACACATGATGAACGTGCAAGCTACAGGTCATGAATTCATATCTAAACATAGAGATATGAAACTTATATGAGGTTTACCGAGAATGACTAGCGCCCTCTCATAATAGCTTCCATAACATATATTAGGTCATGCATTCATTAACCATTCATTTACAAGAAAAATCATGTTAAGGTCCATAAATTGAATTTGTCGTAAAAACATGCTTATAACCCGCATATAAATAGATAATAAACAAAAATAGAACATTCATTAAAGAAACATAATAAAAAGTAAATTTACTCATAAAATATAAGAGGAACTTATAACTTATAAACCATATGCAAATCCAACCAAATTAGGGACTTACACATAGAAGTCGACCATAGATTAGGTTGAGCCAAATATTTATTTTAGCCAATCACCCTCGTGCCATATTCAAAGAATGAATGTGGGATTTCATGGGATAAACTAATTCATAAAAAACCAATGGAATCCAAAGGTTAAATCACCTCCACCCTCACACTACCTTTATCTCAGCTAAACTGGTCTTAAGATTAAAAAAAATACCAAGCTTGGATGCCTCATCCTTCACCATCCCTTGAGGAATTTTCTTGTCTCCACCTACTTGTTGAAGGCTTTCCAGAGTAATACCATCTCCACCCCAAACCCTTGGGATTTTTGTGAGACCACATCACACAGATCCAAAACCTTCCGACAATCAAAAGCTTAATGAAGAATGAATCCCGTGGCACCATGTCTATCCAGAATTGACAAGGTAAGGCTAAAAACCATTTTCAAACCCAACAAAAACCTTTCCACCGACAACAACTGAACCAAATACAGATGTGCATATACCATGTAGGCCAATACCAGCTAGGAAATCAAACTTGAAACTTATTACCTACAAGTATTCCTGCTGAATCTGTTTGATCCTTGCTTTCGTTGTCTTTCCTTTTCCTTTATATGCTTTCCTTTTCTTGCTTTCCTTCCTTCTCCTCTTGGTGCTCTTCTCCTTTCTAAAAACAAATTCCAAAAATTAAGTGAAAAAAGGCCCAAAACTGACACTATAATGCATTTTTATTAATAATGCCTCCAATTTCTTCATTTTCCTTAATTTTCCTTCAATTCCTCCTCACATTCAACCTGTGAACTTTCACCTTAATTTTCTCCTAAGTTCCTTTATTTCATAAATAAAATGCCAATAATTTATTTTTTCCTTTCCAAAGCATTTTCCATTTCCTTTGCCAATTTCCCCTTACCCATAAACAAAAACAAGTGATTCCTGCTAGGAAACCCACATGTCCCATGACCTTGGCATGATTTTTCCCTTACTAACTATATTACATGAAATTTTAACCTAGGGTTGTTGCATACCCCTCCCCTCAAGGGAACAATGTCCTCGATGCTCAATAACACGTACAACAAGAAACATTGTTGAAAAGAAAAACATATTTCCCATGGAAATTTATAACCCATCTCGTTGCAGTATTTACAATGAACAACTTTCTCAAAAGCAAAAAACATCATGAAAAACATGAAAGCATGACAACCATACCACTTACTGAAGATTTATAACAAAACTCATTGCAGTATTTACAATATCAACCATAAATAAATATGTACATATACCAATAATTCATTTACCTCCCTCGAAAGATAATGAAGGATATATAGCCCACATCTTATTAGCCATCTCCCATGTAGCTTTATCAAGCCCAAAGTGCTTCCACTACACTTTCACTTTCTTGATTGCTTAGTTTTATAGCATGAGTTGTTTACATTGCAATATACATTGAAGTTTTAGCTGGAATTCGCCTTGTAGTTCCACCTGCAATACAGACCAATCAATAACATGATAACATTTTTCACATATATTTTAAGAAATGAATCATGGAAAACATCATGGAATTTCACTGTCAGAGGTAATCAAGGTCTATAGGCCACTAATCCAATTCTATCAAGGATATTGAAAGGCCCACAATACCAAGATGCCAACTTGGCACATGACCCTATCCTCAAGGAGCTCTACTTTGTCTTGATGTACAAGTATACATGGTCCCCAACCTGAAACTCCTTAAATGCCATGTGTTGGTCTACATAACTCTTTTTCCTATCCTGTGTTACCTTTATATTCTTCCTGATAACATGCATTTCTTTTCCAATCTCTGCCAACATGTCTGTTGCAATCAACACCATGTTCACTATATCACTCTAGTTTATGGGAGTATTACAACTCCTCCCACAGAGTGCCTGAAATGGACTCATCCTCAGTGAATCATGATAACCATCCTCAACATATCCTTTAGTATATTTTTTACTCCCTCTGTATGTCTATCTTTCAGTGGATGATAAGTTTTTTTAAAGGCCAGCTTTGTACCCAAAGCTACAAATAACTCCTTCCAAAACCTCGAAGCAAACTTAGCATCTTTATCTGACACAATATTATTTGTAACACTATGCAACCTTGCTATCTCCTCGATGAATGCCTATGCCACATCACTAATTGAATAAGTAGTCTTCGTTGGAATAGTGAATAAGTATTATTAACATATATTTTAAAATATATTGATTTAAACCCCTTATTACTGTTATGTATTGATACATCTGAACATGGAATTCTCATTATATTATAATTCACTAATCTTTAATACATATTATTTTTAAGTTAAATAGTTAAGAAAAAGAAATTTACTCACATTAATTATCTCATGTTTTTTTATTTCTATTTATTTTAATTATGTTAAATTGTTGCCCATTTCAAAATTCCAGGGTGAGTATCTTTTTAGTTCAGTTTCTATGGAGAGGAAAACTTTCCACTTAGGTTATTCTATAAATTCAAATGGTCCTTTCAATGGAAAACCCTTTTGAGAAAAAATAACTAGTTGTGATTTCATTAAAATAAATAGTGTGATTGAGTTGAACAGAATTGAAGTTATTGTTTGCTAGGAATTGAAAGTACAAGTTACGGTTTTCTATGAACTTGTGAGGATATGGTCTTTATCACTTAAATAATATTTAGTGCTTTATAATAAAATTAGAGAACTCATAATAATAAAAATAGATAACTCAAGTTGTTATTTTCTAAGAATAGAAAGTTATGTTTTTCTAGGAATGTGAGTGAGATGATTATTATGGTACATTGTTGTAGTAAGATTTGTTCTTTTATAACAAAATTTCAGCATTTTTGCCTCTAACCAACATTAAAATTTATCAAAAAGTAAATAAAATTTAATAGCATTGGTAGTCTTTCAATTCAGTGATCTATTGCAACACATTAATAACATTGGTAGTTTATCAATTCAGTGATCTATTGCAAAAAAATTAGTTTTACCTCACGATAATAAAATTTTCACTACTGATCTATTGATAAAAAATAGTATTACTTCGCGATAATAAAATGTCACTAAAATGCAAGCCATCACTATTTGTTCACACGGGTGAGTATTAAAAAAAAATTGTTATAAAAAAGTATGTTAAAATCTTCATTATGTTCCCCAAGTGTGGTTCATGGACTATCGTATAAAAAGAGTTAACTATCTACATTGATATATGGAATTGTTGTAAGAGAACATATTGTAACATAAAATATCATACAAGCCCTTGAAAGTCAACTTATATACCCAATCCAAATTCAAATATAGCAATGAAAAATCCAAAGGAAAATTGAACCAAATAGCATACTACATTGAGGTAAAACCATGTTTTTAAAACAATATGTGAATTGTACCCATTTATAATAGTTAACGACAGTAATGCCAAATATTAACCACCAAAGAAAGGACATTGGAGGTCAAAAAAAATCACTACAAGAAGTGACGCACACACAATTGTGATCATGATTAATACACCTCAGATGCAACTGCACACATGGAACTCTGCAAAATCAGGAAAATCAACAAATAAATCGAGTGTGAATTAGAATTTTGGGGAGATCTTTTCTCTATTTTTAAAGATCCCCGTCTATCAATTTATTTTGCTACCGCCTCCATGCACATAACCTAAGAAATGGTAGTGAAATTATCCAACCCCCGAATATTGGGTTGGGAGATTGAAGTAGGCATCATTTCAGAGAGATGAGTGTATTTCTCTTATCTCCCTCTCTAGATCTGAATACATGGAAGGAAAACGGTTAAGATGAGATTTCCACGAGTTAAAATTCTATTTTTTTGTTATCTATTATAAACTATTAATTGAATATTAACCTAAATTTATTATTAACTATTAACTGACTGTTAATTTGATGGTTGAATATTGTTTAGACTTCATTAAATCTGCACCTCTAAAGGTGCAGACTAGTGCAAGGTGGCACCTAGAGAAGTCTTTCTCAAAAGTAACACGTTACAATGTAAGTAGAAATTACATCAAATGTTGCAAAGGAAACACCATAAGGCTTGAAAAGGAAACACCATAAGGCAGTAGTATAGGAAAGCATATCATAGAGGAAAGAAGTACAAAATTTATGCAAGTTTGTTTCTTTACTAACATTTGTTTTAAAAAAAATTGAATTTTGTTTCTTTCCTGGCATTTGTTCAAGAAAAAAATTGAAATTTCATTAACAATTTTTCATCATAAGGTAACTCTAATAATTTGAAATGCATACTTTGATGTAGGCTTATATAGGCTTCTCATGTTATTATATCACGCACATTTCTTTGTACATTTTTTCACAACATTACAAGATGTAGCTTTAGTGTTAAATAGTAAACTTTTATTCATCAAGTTAAGAATATCAAAAGTAGCATAACATTTAAGATTGATGTTTGAAATGGAACTAAATTAGGTGATGTACTTTAAAGTGAACATAATATTTTTACAAAATTTTATATGAATTTAAATGCTGGCATGGATTCAAGATACACCTTCTTTGGATTAGTTGTACTTTAAAGTGAATATAATAGTTTTACAAATCTTTCAATGAATATAAATATGAATATAATACTTTTCCAAATTTCAACCTTGGTTGTAATTCCTTTTTGTGGACTTCATTTCCTGTGTCTATTTGTAAATATTGAAGTTCTATTTGTAAATATTGAATTTAGAGACATCGGTTGTAGTTTCCTATTCATGTCTTTTTTGCAAACATGGGTCTCATTTTTTTTGTACTTCCTTTTATCCAAGTGTGGTTGTATTAGAGACAATTCAAAATCTTGCTCTACCTCTTGTTTTAGACTAAGAGAAAAGAAAATTGTCCTCCCTCATCTATTGATTGGCTTCAATCAATTAGCTCCGTGCCTTCGTTCAGTCACTTCATTTCCTTCTACTGAGCAAAAGCACAGGTCTTCAACAAGGACGGGAAAGGAAGCAATCCGACTGATTTCGGACTCCAACTCCACTCTTTCTTTTAGTATGTACTGATCAGTTACATTATGATAACCTTTTTCTTGGCTTGAACTGGAATTTAAATCTATCTATTCAAGCGAGTTTAAGTTAGATCCAAGATTTGGATCAATGGAAAGCAATACGCCATGTCTTTTCTCTTTGAGATTTCCTTTTTGAGTAAGACTACCATTGGACAAATCCAACTCACATAGCTTAGGAAGTGTTCTTCTCCTATGGGGTGGAATCAATGTCAATTTATCAAGATATATGCAAGCATGAAGATGAATATAAGGGAGCAAAAGCATCTTGAATTTTTGGAGAAAACATTTATGCATGCACACAAATTTACTTTAGAAGTTTGAATTTTATCACGTTGTATGTATTAATATATGAAAAAGGGTCCAATATAGAAGTTTCGACCATTTCTTCCAAGGAAAAAAATTATAAAATTACTACCCAACCACAAAAATTGTGTATCGGAAAGTCCCCAAAAATTTAAATTACAATAAAATTCATTAAAAAAAATGAGTTCCTAGTTACGGAAATGTTCTCATTTCCACATTCAATAAATAAAGCATAAACGTTAAAAATTCAGAATCCATTTTTGAAAAAATACAATATATTTCCCTAGAAAATAATTAATTTATTGTAATTCATGGAAAAAGAAAGTGGTTTGAACATTTAAAACTCGCTCTCTGCAATAGGTTGGTGGTCAAGGACAAGAATTCTTGGGTCTTCGAAAGGATGTAACTTATGTGAGAGAATTTGAGAAATGATAAATATGGTTGTGTTGTTGAGATGAGTAGAGACTAGGAACCATCGACGTGGGCGGATAAGGGGCAACTGTCATTGGAATGGTTTATACATAAGAAAGGAAGAAAAATATAAAAATAATTTCCAAGCTTGATTTCAATTTTAAGCTAGCATAACTCTATCTGTGCTAGGCGACCCTTTGTCTCCCTTGACATAGAAGGGTTGTACCATTTGATTATAAGTTTTTCAGTTATTAAGGCATGTTCCTTGCAATTTCTAATCTCTTTCATAGTTTCTCATAGTTCTCCAGGTGACTCGGGCTACTCTCCAAATCACCCTTGTAAAAGGATCCATCACTCAAATGATAATGGTGAAGGGTAAAAGCTCAGTACTCCATATTCCACCTCTATATGCTCTAAAGAGATAGAAGACCCTATCCCTATAAGAAATATCAACTCATTGGCTAGGGTGGAAGTGGAACTCTGGGTAGTGTTCTAGACTTTAGGTATTGTTTGGAGGTGCAAAGGATAACAGAAATAGGGACAATAAGGAATTGTATAAACAAAATAAAATCATATAATTGAGGTTGAGAGAAATAAATGAAAGAAATAGAAGCCATTATGCGTAATTTTTTGTTGGTTTAATTGTCAATATATCAATCAAAATATGGGAGCAACCTTGATTACCCCTAAGAATGACATTGTTGGAGATTTTAGTATCCTGATACAAGAATGCTAGTTCCAAAATCATTTTCCCAAAACTTCAACACTTCTATAAACAATTTTGTGTATGAAGGACTATTTACCAATGATATTAATCCTAATATCATATATGCTACTACTAAGGAGATGGCTATATCCAATGTAGCAAACAGAAATTTCAATATTTCGTGGTGCTTTACTGTGTATCAAGAGTACCAATACTTCATTTAGATTCATTTTTGCGATATTGTGAGTACCACACTAAATGATCTATACTTCAATTTATACATAAACAATGATAACATTATTAATGATCTTGATCCATCATAGGAGTTTTTGTTTCTATTTCACTTTTAACGATGATCTACTTTTTGTGTTATTTCAGTAGATCTTATACAAAACTCTCTACTATATCCTGGTGGCTATTAACTCTTCCACTACATGCAGGACATTCTAAAAATATATGAACCAAGTGAAGAAAGGTATCTGCGGGGATTCATGCTTTTCATGGACCTTCAAATATAGCTCGACACTTCAAATTTGTAGAGATAGTAGAAGCTACTAAATTTTTTTATGAGAGTTTGATTCTGGTTGTAGGTGGGTTTGGTAAACTATTAAACGAGATGATGGAATATGGTAACAAAGTGGCTATAAAAAGTGCAAATCAATGTTTTGAATGAGGCATGGAATAATTTTATACTAAAATTGAAATGTTGTCTAAGCTTCAACACTGTCATCTAGTTTCTCTTATTGGCGATTGCGAGGAGAATTGTGAGATGATTTTGGTTTATGAACAGATGGAAAATTGACCTATTAATAGCCATTTTATGGATATATCTTCCTCCTATGTCATGGAAGGAGAGGATTGATATATTCATAGGGGATGCTACGGGTTTCCACTACCTTCACATAGGGGAAGAGAAAGGAATCATTTACCTTGATGTAAAGACAACAAACATTTTGTAGGATGAGAATTGTGTAGCCAAGGTGGTAGACTTTGGGTTTTCAAAGACTAGACCTGCTATGGATAAAACCCATGTGAATATTGTAGTCAAAGGTAGCTCTGGATATCTTGACCCCTAGTACTTTAGAAGGTAGTATTTGATAGAAAAATCTGATGTTTTATCCTTTGGAGTAGTGTTAATGGAGGTACTATGTGGAAGGCCAGCCATAAATCCTTCTCTTCCCAGATATAAAGTCAATATAATAGATTGGGAGATGTATTTACAAAGGAGAAGCATGCTTGGCAAAATATTTATCATCATCTTGTAAATATAATCAACCCTAACTCCCTAAGAAATTTTGGTGAGATGGTTGAAAAGTATTTGACTGACTAGGGTATTGACAGACCCACTATGGGTGATGTGTTGTGGAAATTAGAATATGCCCTTCAACTTTAGGAAACTTCCATGTTGGATGATCCAAATGAAAACATTGCTAATCACCTTTCAAATATTCTCTTACACTTTTCTCGAGAAGAGAATTTTTGTGATAGTAATATTAAGGGGGGTAGTGTTGTTATTAGTGAAGAAGGTTCAGAAGGTGCAACTATAAGTACAATATTTTTACAATTATTTAATACTCATGGAAGGTGATTGCATAAATTTTGTGTTGTGATTCATCCACCAACTTATGTGAGTTTTCCATTATGATACAAATTAGTGATCACCTTCAAAAAATATTTATACTTCATTGGTCTTCACTCCTAAGACTAAATCTTCAATTTCTTTTTAAAACTTGCTTCATGCCTCACTTCAATCAAAGTGAAGTTCCATATGGATTACTTTTCCTAGATTTTCATTCTTATTTTTAAGGTTTGAAATTATACCTTACAAATATGTAGCATTCAATGGTCTTTATTATGTACTAGAACATTTTGGATTTTTCAATTATTAGAAGCTAGCCTTAGCTTCATATTAAGATTTTTATATGAGATTATACCTCATGGTTAAGGTGCTTATTTCTTCACAAAGTTCATGGTTACTGTTGGGTACCTAATTTGTATATTGTTCTCTCCCATTTTAGCCCATATTTATATATCTTTGTACCATTATTGTTCTTAAATGCATGAGGTAAACCCCTTTCCTTTACCTTTCATGGGATATTTGATTAATGAAGTAATTGTCATGGAGGTTTTACCCTTTTGCAATATTAACTCCGATATTTTTACAGATTTGGCCAAAGCGAGAAGGTTATAGCTGTGAAGTCATGGAACAACCCATAATTTCTAGTGTTGTCTTCACTTTCTCCTATAGCGCAACAGACTGTTTCATACCAGTGTTATTTTAGTTTTTTCATGGTTTCCTTCTAGGAAACTAGGTTTTTGTTGTAACAAAGTATATTTTTCTAAATATTTAGTTGTTGAAGGGAATCTACGATTTCCGAAACAATTGTATAAAGAGGGCCTGCGGGCTATGTATCGAGGTTAAGCCCATTACATACAGATTTTGTAACAATATATTCTATAATTAATTGAATGCACAACATCTTGCTGTTTCACCTGTAATTTTTGAGTTTGTCGCAGCCTTAATCAGAGAGTTAGGCCCACTCTTCTGATCAGGTGCTACATTACCTTTCTTTCCATTTATTTCATGTTTTGGTTGGTTTTGTTACTGTTGTTCCAATATAATGTTTAACTGCTGTGAATGTCTTTTTAATTCTGCAATCTATTTTAATTATTGTTACAATAGTCTATGTGTTTATGGATTTAAGCCTCTGATCTACAACAGGTCATGTGCTTTCTCTTGCATATACTACGTAGTTAGTCTTGAAATATAACTAATGCCCTCGAGTTGATAATTTATGTGGAAAAAGGGTTTGAATATTGTTCACATCCGGACACCAACATTTTGGCTCCATTGACGAGGAAGGCTAACAGGTGCAATAACATGATCTGAAATTGATCTAAGGGTTGATCTCTCATCTTGGGGAGGGAATTTATTTCCCTTCTTTGAGTCCTGAGCATAGTGCTTTGTGCTTTCTTTCATGCTTTTTACTATTTTCTTTTAGAATTTATCTCTCGTCTTGGGGAGGGAATTTCGTTACCTTGCCCTAAGTCCTAGGAATAGTTTTTAGCTTTTTTCTTTTTTATTCTTTTCTGAGGGCCAACTTCTCATCCTGAGGAGGGTAATCGATTACCCTACTTTTGGTCCTAAACTTTGATTTTCTTCTTTTAATTTTATTGATTTTTTGAACCTACTCTCTCGTCTCGAGGAGGAAGCCATCTGCCCTACTCCAGGTCCAGAGCGCTTTTGCTACTTTGATGAACCATCTTCACAAATTGTATGAACAAGGATCTAAATAAGAGAAGTAGAAAAAGGACCCCAAAGAAAGGAAAGGATTTGGGAAGAAAGACATATATTCAGGAGATCATTAAAAAATCTAGATCTGAGGGATCATCTCGTGCTGCTGTCAGGGTAAGAGTTCAGACAAAGTATAAGGGGTAGTCTATAGAGCAACTCGTGCCATCCACGGTACCAGAGGGAATTATTTCGATGACAAAAGACTTAATAAATAGGGTATTGGTGGAGGATACATCTCTGCCATCGACAGAAGGGGAAGAAATAACAAGTACAAGGTCAGAATAACAAAGAAATTTTAATTGGGAAGAAGGACCTCCAAAGGGGTTTTCATCACCACGAGACCAAGGGCATCCTGTAAACCTCCTGCAGTCGAATTAAGCAATTCCAATTTGGAGAGAGAATTCTTGAAGGATTTTGTGTCACCAAGCGACCATCAGAGTGCAGTGAAACCTCCTACAGTCGAATCACTCCAAGTACTAGCTGCAGAACCAGTTGAAATCCCAAGTGAGTATTGGAGGGTATTTATGGCACCTGTAAGTTCTTCTATTGTTTTACCAATTGGAAATGCTGCAGGTGATGGACCGATGAGATCCATCCCTTTAACAACACTTCCTAGTTTCCATGGGCTTTCTTCTAAAGACATTGATACGTTCCTCTTCGAATTTCACATCGCTTGTCGAGGATATGATTATATTGCTGATGCTCAGAAATTAAAAATATTTCCTGCTACCTTAAAAGGGACAGCTCTGAGGTGGTTCATGGGTTTAGGATGGAGCGTGATTACCTCATGGGAAGGGATGAAAGAAGCTTTCTTGGAGAAATACCAAGATTACTATAAATCCCATGAAAACAAGGAGGAAATCTTTATGTTTTCACAGAAGGAGGACGAAAACCTGGAAGACTGTGTGGAACAATTCAAATACATATTGTGGAGATTAGGCCATAGTGACCTGGATAAGGACATTATGAAGATCATTCTTCTCCGGGCACTTAGGGAAGATTGTGTGCAACTTCTGAACATAGTAGGAAAGGGGGATATTTCAAAAGAAGACTTCGATACTATCTGTGACTATTGCATTAAGTGTTCACGGATGGTTGCAAGGAGTGGACAAGGAATTTAGTTATCAAATACTTCCGGTGGAGGGGTTACAAAGGCATAAATTTGATATCTACTGGACAACCTAAGGACCAATATTTTGAGCACATTATCTACCCAAATCGACACTGCAAAAAAACCAAAAGCAAATGGAGTTGGAAAAGACTATGGCTATATTCTTCCCATAGTGTACAAAGAAGAATAACTTGAAGGAATCCCCATTAAACACAGTGGAAGCTTGTGCAATATATGAATAGATTCATGCAACCAGCTCATGTACTTCCTTGTCTGGACTAAATGAAATTTTTGAAGGGGCGAGTGAAGAAAATGTGGTAGACTAGCTGTACTTCATGGGGCAGAAAAAGCCATGGAAACCTTCACCACCAGCTATGCATCCAGGTATGTTTCAGGACCCATCTCAGTATTTTAATGATATTAATATGGGTCCCCAATCTGCACCTTTTTCTGCTATGTGGCCTCAATATCAGTATCCCCCATGGTAACAATGGGTTCCCCAGGCTAGTTCGAATCCTTCATGGAACTAGAACTGGCATGGCCCCTCTCCCACTAGTCATTTTCCTCAATATATAGCAACTTCAGTTTCCCTCTAATGTACCTCCAAGAAACCCAGCCCTTAGACCCCAGCTTCCTATCCAACCCAATCCGAATCCTAATAATAAAGGGGTACAACAAATATATACTCTTAACCTTCCATCTTATATCATTTATACCGCAAGACTTAATGAGATAAATCTATGATTTGGGCAGGTAGTAAATGCTCCCCCTTCACCTATAGTTATAGAACAGATTGACATTGAAGATGCAGAACCAGAACAGAGGACAGTTGGGGATAGATCAGACCAAAACATAATGAATCAAACACCACCACATTCTGTTCCTAATCAAGGTCATTCAACTTCTCCTCCATATCCTGAGAGACTGACCTTGAACAAACCAACTCCTCAAGCATAGTTTTATTTCCTAGGAGAATTGCAAAATCTCTTTGTTAAAATACCCCTACTACAGGCTATGAGGGATGTACCTATATATGAAAAAACTCTCAATGATTACTGCTCTAAGAAACCAGGGAAGAACCATAACGATCCATTAACCATGCATGTGATGGGAAAATTATCCGACATCATGTTAGGAAAGATCATCCCTGTAAAATATGGAGACCTAGGAAACCCGATTCTAATAGTGCATATCAATGGGGTTGAAATCCAAAATGTACTGGTAGATTTAGGAGCTTCCATCAACATTATCACCTCTGAAATAATGAACACATTCGGTCTTGGAGACATTAAACCAACCCCTACTATCCTGGAACTAACAGACATGTCTACAATTAAACCAGTAGGGAAATTGGAAGATGTGATTATTTTAGTAGATTCATGGCATTATCCTGTGGACCTCCTTGTATTACAGACTCGATCTTAAGTTGGTGGTCTCCCATTGATCTTGGGAAGACCTTGGCTCATAGCTACAAACACCTACATAGGGTGCCAATCTAGGCATATGATCATATCAAATAGGACAGTTATAAAGAATCTTACTCTTTATCCTCCTGCAGAACCTAGCCCATCTGAAAAATTATTAACCAGTTAGAAACCTCTACCAATAGAAGAGCATGAGCCTAAAAATGAAGTAGTTAGACCAATCCTTACTATTGGGTAGGCCCTTCAATTTAAAATAGAAACCAAGGATCATTTCATGAAAACTTTTACTAATCATTCCATTTATGTTTCCAATTCAACTTGTTAGGTTCTAGAATCTTCTATGAGCTGTGAAACATAGGAAAACATTAAACTAGAATATGACATTGAAGACATTCCTCTAACCTCATCCCATGATTGTATTCCAATTGACATTGAACCAGGGAAAACACTTAATATCAACCCAACCCTGTCCAAATTCCAGACAAAAAAGCTTTTGAAAGTCCTTCAAGATCATCAGGAAGCTTTTTCTTAGGATTATACCGACATGAAGGGGATCCCCGCTAGCTTATATACTCATCATATTTATATTAAGAAATATTGTTGCCCTGTAGGATAGCCCCAATGGAGAATGAACCCTGCTCTCAAGAACATTGTTAATGAACAATTACAAAAATTATTGGATGTAGGATTAATTTACCCCATCTCAGATAACCAATGGGTATCTCCACTAGTGATTGTTCCCAAAAAGAGTGGTAAATGGAATATCTTCGTAGATTACACGAAACAAAATAAGGAAACTCAGAAAGGCCATTTCCCTTCTCCATTCATTGACAAAGTCCTAGATACCTTGGTTGGGAAGAAGTTATTTTCCCTCCTAGATGGATTCAGTGGATATAACAAGATCCAGATAGCCTCTAAAAACTAGGATAAAACAACTTTCAGATGCCCATGAGGAACCTTTGCATATAGGGTCCTCCCATTTGGCCTGTGTAATGCTCCTGCCACCTTCTAGAGGGAAATTTTGGGAATCTTTTCAGATTTGGTCGATAATAGCGTTGAGATCTATATGGATGATTTTACTCCATATGGAAATTCATTTGAGGAAGGATTGAAAAATATGGAGAAAGTACTCAAAAGATGTAAGTAGACCCATGTATCGCTGAGTACATTCAAATGCCATATGATGAGGGAAGAAGGAGTAGTATTGGGACATTTGCTCTCAGATACTAGAATTCGAGTTGATCTGGCTAAAGTAGAGGTAATATTACACTTCTCGGTACCCAAAACACCCACACAGGTGCGTAGCTTTATTGGTTGTGCTGGTTATTACAGATGCTTTATAAAAAAGTTTGCTAACATAACACATCCATTTTTTCAATTTCTAACAAAAGATGCAAAATTATTGTGGACTAAAGACTGTGAGACAACTTTCATGGCAGTTAAGGGGTTGGTTTGTAAGGCTCCAATCCTCTGAGGACTTGATTGGGCATTATCGTTTCACATAGATGATGATGCTTCTCAGACAACAGTAGGAGTTGTTTTAGGACAACATGTAGACAAAACACTGTACGCATTTTACTCTGTCAGCAAGAATTTAATTCCCACTTAACTAAATTACACGGTGACAGAAAAATAATTCTTGGCTGTCATTTATGCTGTCAATAAGTTTTGGCACTAAATCATCGAGTATCCTACTTTTGTACATACTAATCATGCAACAATTAGGTATATGATGAATAAACATATTACTCCTAGTCATGTTACAAGGTGGTTGCTATTGCTTCAATAATTTGATATTACAATAGTAGAAAAACCAAGAAAAGATAATGTAGTCATTGATTTCCTATCTAGAATGGATAACAATGATGAATGCACACCTATAGAAGATAGTTTTCCCAATGAACATATTTTTGTAGTTTCTACTAAACCTCTATGCTATGCAGATATTGCTAACTATCTTGCTATAGGGAAAGTGCCTCCTCATTTGTCATATAGGGAACAATGAAAAATTATTCATCATAGTACCCGATATTCTTGGATGGAAAGGCACCTTTTTCATATAGGAGCGGATAAGAATATTTCATGATGTGTGTCTGAGGATGATATTTATGAACTATTAAAAGCTGCCCATGATGGCCCTTGTGAAGGGAATTTTGTAGACAAAAGAACAGGCCATAAGGTGCTACAAATGGGACATTATTGGCGTTCTATATTTCGCGATACACAGAATTATGTCAGGAGGTGTGATATTTTCCAATGTATGGGGCAGCCTGGTCGAGTTGATGAAATGCGCTTGCAGGCATTGGTAGTCCTCGAGCCTTTTGAGAAATGGGCTATTGACTTCGTTAGTCCCTTTAACCCACCCTCCCAGCAAAAGGTCAACATCTTGGTCTGTACTGATTACATTACTAAGTGGGTAGAAGCCAGAGTTGTTGCGAAAGCAACATAGCAGGTGGTCTTAGATTTTCTATTTGAAGAAATTTTTGCTCATTACGGTACTCGAAGAGAGATTATTTCAGATGGAGGATCACAATTCACAGCACACATGATAGTGAAGCTTATGCAGAAATGTGGGGTCAAGCACAGGGTGATGTCTCCATACCACCCCCAAGAGAATGGACAAGTGGAAAGCAAAAAAAAGACATTAGAAAATATCATGACAAAAACTGTGGCATATCATCCTCAGGATTGGGTTCAGAAGTTGCTTGAATCTCTCTCGGTGTACAGAAAAACATGACGAAATACAAATGGGTTTTCACCATTCGAGTTGGTTTATGGGAAATCCCCATTGTTTCCAATAGAATTTGAAATCAGTACACTCAAAACATCTCTTGAATTTGGTTTGGATCTGTTTTATGCCCAGAAACACCAACTGGACCATCTCAATGAACTAGATGAAATCCGTTCAATGGCTATCTAGAGAACTACTGCTATTCAGCAGAAGAGAATGAAATGGCACGATAAGTTTATTAAGAATAAGGTGTTTCAGAGGGGAGATTGGGCACTACTCTATGACTCCCATTTTAAGGATTTGAAGGGAAAGCTTTGCACTCACTGTGTTGATCACGTCAGCATTCTATTGAAATTTCGCTAAGAAACCTCGCTCAAACCTTTCAAACCCCCTCTTTCTGCCCTGAGAAATTCATTTTCTGCCCATTGTTGTCTTCTCCCAGCCTCAGATCTGCATAAAAGGGCCGAAATCCCACATTATAATATATTCAAGGCCTAGCACCTTTCGGTCCTAGCCCCTGCATCTTTTTCTCCACATGACCGGAAGTCAAAACCAAGTGCTAGTCATAAAGGCGCTTATCACACATATAGACTGGGCACGTTTATAACCATTGATCTATACAGATCAAACGACCCTCATCATTCAGCATTGTGCCCATGGCCTACTCCGTTCATCACTCAAATCGCTTGTCCGCCATCTGATCAAACCACAAATCAACGACTCACAGTACTCTCGCCCCTGTGGACCTCGCGCTGTGCACTGTTCAAAACCCGTTGGTTTTCATCGCACCGCCTTTTGGAGGTGGGTTGTATTTCTCAATTCGAAGTGATTCCATACATCGCTTACCGCGTGTCTCCTCGTACGGTCCAAAAACCACCGTTCATCGCGCGTTATAGTTCGGTAGCGGACGTGGCGCGATATGCGCGTGAGCCGTCCGATCTACAGCATCCCATCCGACGGCGATCACTCCACGAAGCTGCGTGGAAATTAACACGGGGAAACCATACCCCTGGTCCACTATCCATCACCCTCTGACGTATTTTCAGTCATTTATCTCCTCCAAAGATCTGACGGTCCAGATCACCTATCTCTTCGCCAGTTGACCCCGTACCTCCACGTCACCTGCTCAGAATTTTCATGTTTCATGTTAAAACCTTTTATCATTCCATTCACCATCATTCCACTGCGTTTTTATCGCCATCCTACATCGTTTCACCATTTTTCCATGTTCGCATGACCACTTTCATTGACCCCGTCACATTCACCATCCCCATGCCTGGTTTTCCTAACAAGTTTGTGGATTTTGCAGGGTCACAGCAACGGAAAACTGCCATGGTTTACAGTATCTATTGCTGTAATAGAGAGCATATCAAAGTACTATTTTTTAGAGGATGTAATTATGAAAGAAGGTCTGGGAAGGCATGTCGACAAGACTTCCATTAAAAGAACAGATTTAAACTCTGTCAAACCTCCCAGGGACATTCAAGGCACCGATTTCGTAGATGGAGATATTAATTGAGCAGCAGAGAAAATCCAGTGAATGATCAAGGAATTTAATGTTTAGCATTGAAGAGCTTGAGCCATAATTCAGGGTTCAAAAGGCAGAGGGTACCATTTGTAGAAAAACAATGCCCTAAAGCTTTCTTCTCAGCACCATTTTCTTTCAGGAAAGGACAGAATGTCTATGTGGTTTTTCTTCTTTGCCGTGTTCCTGAAGAGGCTTCTTCTCAGAGAATTTATTTCAGAAAGTAGGCCACAGAGTACAAAACAGCATTACAAAGTCATCGAGTAGTATGGGCGTGCACGTTTCCGCCATCTTGTATTAATGAGGCAAATTAAATGTTCATCACCTACTTCATTTATTAAGTTTTCTTTTTCTCTATAAAACCCCCGAAGAACATATTATTGAGGGTTCCAGATTTGATCATAAAATTATGCAGTGAAATGATTTTTGCATACATTTTTTTTAACTCTTGTATGAAGGCTCAGAGCCCATAGGGTCTCAGTGAGGAGGAGTTCCATCTGTTAAGAGGATTCTGGTCTTTGGTACTTCACAGTGTGTAACTTTCTCTCTTATGTGTTATTTTAATAGATCATCTCATTTGATCCATCTTTCCTGTATCATGTTTTGGAATGTGAGTGGCTCACTGATTTTTGGTATGGATTTATCTTAGTTGACACCCATGCTTGAATTAGTCAAGCGCTTTAAATATGGCTCATGCATGATATTATGTTCCATTATTCAGCGAAACCGTATTTTTGCTATATTAGTTGCTTTGGGAGGGTGTTTTTAAAACACTATTGTCATGTATGGATTCTTATATTGGTAAGCCCATTACATGGTGGTATTGTGTATCTGGATATCAGCTCAATGACAACCAATATTCTCTTAATATTTCATTCACCACATACACCTTCTGACAATTTATTTTTGTGAGGTATTTCTGAATTGGCCCTCTTTATAGTAAGTTGTCTCTGAATTGTCTGTTGCTTTTATATTGGAGTTTTGCACATTGCCTCTATAGTATTATCTTCTCTATGTCAGTTTCTGAAGGTCTTGGTCCCATTCATATAATATTTATTGTTTTTAGAAGATAGCATGAGAGCTTTGTATTGATAACTTCCCCTGTCATAGCATATGCTCCTTACTATATATAAGATGTCCTAGGCACTGGTCTATCACAACTCTAGGCTGTCTCTAGGACCTACAACAGGCTGGATGGGACCTTATGAGGTGGACGTTGTATTTGATAATGGAACAGCCGAGCTAGTCACATTTGATGATACACGTGCTTCATTCATAGCGAATGGACATCACCTGAGATTATACCACCGCCTAGCCTCTAAGGATGCTTTTATCAAACACCTCTTTGAGAAATATGGTTTGAAGGTTATTAGTGCAGAGAAATCTTCATCTATAGCCTTGCTGTAAAAAAAAATGAATAAATAATTACATTGTTATTATTTTTCTTGTTGTCTTTTTGCAGGAGTTACTACTAAGGAGTAAAAAAATCAAAGAAAAAGTTTCCAAGTATTGGTTGCTTCTACTTATGGTGTTGTTACTTGGTTGCTGCTACTCATGGTGTTGTTACTTGGTTGTTGTTACTCACACTACTATTACTCCAGATGCTGCTACTCGCTTTGCTGCTACTCCAAATGCTGTTACACTGGATGTTGTTACTCACACTGCTGTTAGTCCATATGCTGTTACACCAGATGTTGCTACTCGTACTACTGTTACTCCAGATGTTGTTACACCGGATGTTGTTACTCGCACTGCTTTACTCCAGATTTTATTACACCGGATGCTACTACTCGCACTGTTGTTACTCTAGATGTTGTTACACCGGATGTTGTTACTCGCACTGTTGTTACTCCGGATGTTGCTACTCGCACTGCTGCTACTCTAGATGCTACTACTCATACTATTGTTACTCCATCTACATCATTACTATGTCAACATCCTACCAACCATCACTTCGTCCAGGTAGGCCGCTAAGTACGCCTCCACGTGACTTTTACCGATTTAATTAAATATCCCATGTGAAGATATTAATGCCGCACATGGAAAAAAATTAAGTTGGTGGGGTGCCATCATAAGTCAATGACGGTGTAATAATGACCTCATAAATCATTATGACAGTCCGTGTGTGGTACACCTTATGATCCCTATCAATATTTCGTATAATCATTCAATATGTATTGGGATCCGTAATACGTCCTTTCCACTCCATAAAAAGCAATTATTATTTTTATTCATTACACTTACCATATTCTTTTATGATTTTTCTCGGTTTCCAAGAATTACCATCCGTGTTTACTATTAGCACCTTTCATTTTCACCATGCTATTTTTCCAAATTTGGTATCCACCATTTCGCCCAATGGTCTGCTATTCCAAGGAGTGCTACTACAAGTCCCGACAGTATGGGCAGACTGGCTGTGTGGCATGAGCCAGAAAACACAACTTCGGTCCACAATAATCCAGAGGTATGGAAAATATTTGTCAATGCAGGGTGGGATACCTACTTTGATAGATTGTAGGGGTTTGACAAAGGAATCACAATGGAGTTTGCACTTAATTTAGACGAGAATCACTCGTGGGTTAGAGGACTAGAATTTCCTGTCACACAAGAGGTAATTGCAGAAGTTAGTGGGTTGAGACAGCAAGGGCATCAATGGTTTTCTCGGAGAGTCTCTCTCCCGGATTTTCTTGAATTATTCTTGCAGGCAGGGGAAAGTGTTGTTCAATTGGGCAAAGGATATGAGCGCAAGACTGTGCCGTATTCTTGGAACGAATTCATAGGTTTTGTAATGAAATACATAAATTGTGAAAGTCGAGCCACAACTCTATTTAAATATCATTTTAAAATTATAACGTACCTTCGATTTACACAAGCTAAGGTGCATGCCTTAAACATGCCCTTCTTCCTATTGAAATAATTGCAGCACATGGCACAGTCTACTCGGTGTTGCACTGGATGCCGGTAGTGCTCTCCAACCACGGATTGGTGCACTTACTAGTCATGCATGCAATAAACAGAGTTCGGGTCTCCTGGGCTGAACTCTGTGGATCCTCAAAAGAGGAGATAGCAACTATTATTGCTGCCAGAGAAGAGGAACCAGTCTCTTCGACTGATTTAGCAGGAGAAAAGCATTCAGAGGGAATTGATGAAGAAGAACCCGAAGAAATGGAAATAGAGTTTGATTAGGAGGAACTCGAAGAAGTGGAAATGAAGGTTGATCGGGAAGAGCCTGAAGAAATGATAATAGGGGAGATAATTGGCAACATAGTCGAGGCTGCCACACAAGAACCAGCCTCGCCTAACGAGCCCATAGATGAAGGAATTGTGGATATCATGCTTGAATTTGAGATTTTCATACAGTCGTCGACTTTTGTCAATGAAGAACAGGGAAGTGAAATGGGAGAGAGAAGAATGAAAAATGATGATGTTTTGCAAGAAAAAACATCACCTATCCAAGTAGATATGGATGTTGAAACAAGTGGGGGTGCTACACAAGAACCACCTCTGATTCGGCTGGAACAGGGAAATGGGGAGGAGTCGGCCTGCAAAATCAACGATGTCCCTCAAGAACTAGTATAGACTACGGAAAAAGAAGCAATCCATAAAGAATAGGAAGATAGAGGAGGAATAACCCACAGGGTCAATATTGTCCCCCAGGAACCAGTATCGACCTTAAAAGAAGAAATGATGAACAAAGAGCAAGAGGACAAAAGGGAAACAAGCTTCGGGATCGATGTTTCCCCACAAGAACCAACATCGACTCCAACTGAGGTAGTAATGCATGAAACCTTGACTCGAGCTGGAAATGAGGGTGATGAATTTGTCCCCCATTCTTCGTTCTATTCTATGATTCCTAAAGGGGCGAGGGGATTCCACTCACCCCTATGATTAATGAAGGAAATAGTCATTCCACTACTGCTTAAATTTTTTGACATGGCCAATATCAGACCAGTCATTGCTAAATCTCTATTGAAGCACTCAAAGGCTCGCAAAGAATATAGGGTTCATATGGAAACATCGAAATGCAGAATGGTGGATGGAAATGCTAAGCAGACGGCAGAAGTCCTTGAAGTGAATATAGAGGGAGAAGCCCGTGAAGATAGCGAGCCTAGCCAGAAAGGATTAACAAAAGAATCAGATGATAATATCGACAACATTCCATTGCCTCTTGAGCCTGTCATAGGCCCAGAAACTAAATTTATTTTCAAACGGGAAGGGATTGAACAGTGTGAGAAAATAAGACTACCTCTCAAGAAGAGGTATCAATTGCAGTTTAGTGAAACATGAGATTGAAAAGGGAGGTACGAGAGTTGAAAAGGAAATTTTCTCGGTTGAAAAAGAAGGTAAAGATCTACAAATGGAGGGCAGTAAAGCCAAAATTTGAGATTGCCTCCACAACTACATAGACTGGCCCAATTGAAAAGTTGTTTGAAAGTAAAGAATGTTTCTTGGTCACTGAGATCTAGAAGTGGCAGTTTGTTGTGAGTGACCATAAGAAAGAAACAGTTTGGGTTCAAAAATAGGCTGCCAGAATCGTCACAGGATAAATAGACTAGTTAGATAAGGCATGGCTGAAGCAAGCTAAATAGAAGGCAAGAATAGAAGAATTGGAAGAACAAGTGCAGCTGCTGCAATCAGATAAGGAGAAGATGTTCTCTCTAGCACAACAGGTAATGGCCTGCAGACCTCCTGCACATAGCTATACCTTATTCCTCCATTAAAAATTTCTTTTCTTTTGTCTTGAGAGTATATATAAGGATATTTGGTACGAGATTGAGGACCCTATTCAATTTCTCTGTATATTAAAAATTCATGATATCATATGACAACACTTAATGTGTGAGCTCTACATGCATGGGTACTTCTTGAGGCAGGATCAATATTTTAACCCCGTTCCATTCATGGGGAACATTCACTTAAGAGCTTTTACCGCCTATACCATCAATTAGTTTAAGTGGAGAAAGGCCTATGACACATTCAAAGAGAACCAAGTCATAAGGATGCTAATGATGAGGAAGGAGCATGGCCAGTCATCAAACATTTATAACAAGCATTACAAATTTCTATAGATTGAGGGGCATAGAGAACACATGTTGGCAACGCAAAAAAGGTGTGTTGACCTATGTGTCAGATAGATTACACTGTTCAGTGAGGAAGCATTAAACAGTTGTCAGAGAAGGTGGATGTTGTCATCCTTAGCCGTCAGATAACAAGAACCATTTGGGGCACCTAAATTTGCACGAGCTCTAGAGAGGATTCCACATTTCTTAACATGCATTCGTACCTATGGGGTTAGATGGATGGGGCTGAGGTTTCAGTTTCCCCTTATTTGGTTGCCAACTAAGCAATATACTCATGCATACAACGTTAACCTAGATTGGTGGAAGGATGTTGTTCTGACAGAAGGTTATAAACCCCCTGGAATAGAAATGGCTGAATAATATGATCTCACATAGCTTCATGCCAAACACAGTCAATCCAACCTAGATCTGAGGGGATGAAAAGCTGCATGAGGACATGCAGATATACCAATTGGGGCGAGATGTTGGGTACCATATTTGTATACTTTTCTCTCCCATTTTAGCCCATCTTTCTATCTCTTTGTACCATTTTTATTCTTAAATGCATGAGGTAAACCCCTTTCTTTTACCTTTCATGGGATATTTGATTAATGAAGTAATTGTCATGGAGGTTTTACCCTTTTGCAATATTAAATCTGATATTTTTACAGATTCCGCCAAAGCGGGAAGGTTACAACTGTGAAGTTTTCGCATAGCCCATAAGCAGACCTATCTTCACTTTCTACTACAACGCAACAGGCTCTGTTTCACACCAACGTTATTTCAGGCTTTTTCATGGTTTCCTTCTGGGAAACTAGGTTTCTGTTGTAACAAAGTATGTTTTTGTAAATATTCAGTTTCTAAACGGAATCTATGATTTCTGGAACATTTGTATAAAGAGGGCCTATGGACTGTGAATCGAGTTTAAGCCCATTACATACAAATTTTGTAACAATATATTCTGCAATTAATTGAATGCACAACATCTTGCTATTTCACTTGTAATTTGTGAGTTTGCCACAACCCTGATCAGAGAGTTGGGCCCACTCTTCTGATCAGGTGCTGTGTTACCTTTATTTCCATTGATTTCATGTTTTGGTTTGGTTTTGTTATTGTTGTTCTAGTATAATCTTTAATTGTTGTGAATGTATTTTTAATTCTTCAATCTATTTTAATTTTTGTTACAATAGTATGTGTGTTTATGGATTTAAGCCTGTGATCTACAACAGGTCATGTTCTTTTTCCTGCATATACTGTGTTGTTAGTATTGAAATAACTAACGTCCTCGGGTTGATAATTTATGTGGAAAAAGGGTTTGAATATTGTTCACATCCAGACACCAAAATTTACTATTTTAAGGATCATCTATCTTGATTGGAATTAAAAAAAAAAAAGTGGTTTTGTACGACTCTCGATTTCTTAATTCCTTCAATATATGAAACAATGATGAGGACATGGTGAGGTGAAATTAACAATGCTTTAAACATGTATATATGAAAACAAAAGATTCTCCTAGCTAAAGATGATACGGTGAGAAGCAATCTCTTCATTCACCTCATTTACTTCACTTGAGCTCAAGAACAAGTCTTCGACAAGGACAGGAAAGGAAGAGGTTTGACTAATTTTGATCTCTGACTCTCCTCTTTATTTCAGTTGGTACTAATAATTTTTGTTGTGATAACCTCTTTATTGGCTTAAATTGGAGATTGAATCTGTTTATTCCACCGAGTTGATTTCAAAGTTAGCTCTAGGACTTGGATCAATAGAAATCAAGATGCTTTTTATTTTCTTTTTGAGCTATCCTTTCGGCTAAGAGAAGCATAGGATAAACCCAACTCATAGAGCTTCAGAAGTGTCCTTGTCCTATGGAGTGGAATCAATGTTGAATTCTTAATATATTTTCAAGCCCCGAGGTTCAAAACCTAATGAATATGTAAGGGAGAAAAAGGATGCTAAATTTTGTGACAAAAATCTGCTAAAAAGTGTAACTAGGTCAGTCTTCATGTAAATTTAATTATGGAAAAGAAGAAGTAAAAATAAAATATATTATTGTTGTCTTTTCTTCGTGGGTTTCATGAGCATAATTTATTAAGTAGATGGAATTCTTCTTGATGTCCATTAGGTTTGAGTTAAGTCTCAAATCTAGTTTTGTTATATGCTCCAAGACCTTGCGGAAGAAGACTACAAAAAATCTCAATGCAACGATGAAAAACAAGTGAAGAAAGACCTATCTTACAATGGGATAAATATTATCTAGTCGAACTAAACTAGTCAGCCTAATTAACAATTGCATGGTTGGCTTGCTTGAAGGAATGTGCACTATATATAGATGAGGGATGTAGTCACTATGGATGAAAAATAAATCGGTTAAAATCTAAAATAACAGTGCGTATAACAGGAGACTACTTTGTGGATAAAAAAGAAGACAATGATGTGGACTAATTTGCGGACACATGGCAGTACATGAGTGTAGGTTAGACAATATATAATTGTGAATATCATTGTAGGAATTGAGAAGATCTCTGAGGAACTTAATGCGGATTTCCTCTCAAATTACAGATATTTCTGAGATAGTTTTGCGGACTATTTTGAAAGGAGTCAATAGGAAAATACACAGTACAGTCAACACAATAAATTATATTCACTGCAATCAAACAGTCATAGTTTGCGGATAATCTAAGGGAGCTTCAATGTGGATTTTGGAAATATTGTTCTGCAAGAATTTTGAAGGACTTTCTGTTTAATATAACGTTGATGCCGTGAGCATGAATCTGAGCCCGAATACATTTGCGTATACCTGAAGTTTACACGGAATACATTTGTGTATATCTAAAGTTTACATTTCCGTATACATGAAGTTTATGTGGAATATGTTTGTGTATACCTGAAGTTTGCTTGAAAATAGAAAAGGTTGAGACAGTGATCATAAGGAGAAGTGGCAATAATAGTCAGCCCACAGTTCAAGCATTTCAAATACAAGCATATACAAGGTGAAGATCAAGGTCCTAGAAGAATATCTAGGTCTAGGGTCTAAGTTTGGGTCATGGTATTTGTCATTTGAATATCTATAGGAAAAATTCTTGGCGGGTTTTCCTCTCCAAGAGGGAGAGATTTTGCGCTGGCTCTAGAAGCCTAACTTTTGTGTCTTGTGTTCTTTGATAATTGACTTGATGAAAGATTAATTAAACTATAGAAGAGAAGACATAAGTATCATAAGTAAGGTCACAAGAAATTATCAAGAAGAGAATTTTTATTAACTTACATCCCTACATATTCTCAACAAAAGCTACTCAATGATAGGTTGGGAAACTGCAAATAATGGATACAAAAAACCTAGGAGTGTTAACTTTAAGCCTCTAAAGTAACCTTTAATTAGGGATAAGAATGAATGATTAGTTGTAAATTTGTCAAGAATGTGTAAGAAAAATCTAAAAGTGCCAAATTGGAGTCTTTGTAGAGGCAAAAACCCCTCTAGCCCAATTGAGGTGCATGGCATGAAAACAAACAATTCAATGGAAGGACATGCAATAGTTGCAACCTCCAAGAAATAATCATTACGAAATTTACAATATCAAAAAAATTAGTAAATAAGGCCTTCATAATAAACAAAAGACTACTATATGTAGTTGAACGAGCATGACCATAAATAATTTTTAAGAAAACCTACAGAAAGAGGAATCAAGTGAGTGTAGATGTGGATAATCAATATCTTCCTGAGATAGAACACCACAGCCTTTCAGATCCAATGATGTCATTTAAGGTGCTATAATCTCAAGTGCATTAAAATTGGGACATATTCCTAGATTATGTGAGAAAACCCCAATCTACAATGATAATACTCTGGTCTTTAGCATACCAAATAAAATAAGGGGTAGTCACAAACCAACAACTCAATTGAAGGATATGCAGAAACAAAGAAATCATCGCTAAGCTCGCTACAATGTAAAAAAAAATTATAAATATGAGCTTCATAATTACCAAAAGAGTAATATATAGAGTTATAGGAGCATGGCCATAAAGATTTTTTAAGAAAACTTGCAGAAAGAGGCTTCAAGTGAGTGCACTTATGGACAAGACAGAACAACTTCCAAGGGAATCCATTATAAGGTGCAAATATGAATGAGAAGAGGCAAAGAAGCATCCATTGAATGTAGAGTCTACTAAATACAAAAGCACTTAACACAAAGCTAGACAATAACACAAAAAACACATAATGCAAGAATGTTAAAAACATGCGCATTGAAATGCATAAATGTATTAAAACAAATTCTCTCCTAAATTGGAAAAAACATATCACATATCACTTGCAGAATTTCCAATCAATAGCAAATATGAAAATCAAAGTTGCATAAAATATATTTTATTTTTCTAACTATTAGAATGTCGTATTCAATATTCAATGTAAAGGTTCAATTTAGAAGATGTTGTAAGACAGTAATGAAATTAAGTATAAAATTAAGTAGCTTAGTCTACAAGAATCATCCATTTATGGTACACTGTACATATGCAACTAACTATTCACATTCATTAAAAGCTCCAACATATCTTCATAGTAATCCATGCTTACAATTCCAAATGCTTTCCAAATCATACTGAGCAATATATAACGGATTCGTCACTATCATTAAAAATAGATATACATAGATTAGATAAATCTTGGTGATATATATAGATTAAATATGCCACACACCTTAAGAAGAATGCCTTAAGTCTTAATTAACATTCTTAATATTTCTATAATATATTACATCTAAAATTATAAATTAATTTAATTTAAAAATAATTTCATAAATATTTTTATGTGAGAATATATTTTCATGAAAAAATATTCATTAAATCAAATTAAACACATACTTATAATATTTTATATCCGAAATTAGTACACTTCCTTAATAAAATTAAAAATATATTTATAATATTTTGTATCTGAAATTTGTACACTTCAATGTATTAGAAAATACTTCATCAAAATTAAAACTCAAAAAAATCAAATTGAATATATATATTTATAATATTTTACTTTTAAAATTAAATTTTAATTATTATTTCGTTATTTTCAAATTAAATCAATATATTTAGCCTGTTGCTCAAAAGCATTTAAATCAATCAGCTTTGTGTCATGTCAACTTCACTAAACTTCTAGCCAATGTCATATTAATTCGTTACCAAGAGACTTCTAGCCAACTTCACTAACCTTCTACCCAATGTCATGTTAATTTCGTTACCAAGAGACAAAATGGAAGAATTTAAGAATAGTTCGCTACATGAAAGTGGGTCAGACATCCCGAGGAACAAGAAGCTGTGTATAGTGTTCAGTCACACATTATGATTTTAAAGTTTTCTAGCGTTATGCATATTAAGATTTCTAATCATATAAAGAAAATATTTCATCCAGATTTGGAATTTGACATCTGCAGAATCGTATTTTCCATTTGAGAAATATGTTTGACATGAAGATACAAACTTCATACAAATTTAGCCAGTAGAATATAATAGGTATAAACTTGATAGAAATGTTGGTTTAAATAAATTTATCATTAATTCATATAAATGATTAGATAATATACTTTGTAGATAAAAATTTAGCCTGTAGAATATAATAAGTATAAAATTGATAGAATTATAGGCATGAAATTGATAGAATTGTTGGTTAATATTTTTGGTTTAAATAAAATTATCATCAATCCTAAGGTAATATACTTTGTATAGTGATTGAATTGTATGCTTAGTTCAGAGCTTATATTTTAAATTTGATTTCATTGATAAATTATCCACTTGTCCTATTCAATAACCTAATTTCTTTGCCCATGAAAGCGGCACAGAGAAATCTTCAATTGTACGTAAAGCTACACAGAGAAATAATGAGATTAAAGGGCCCAATAAGACATTCAAAATCATGCCAAGGGAAGTGACAGTGAAGCTAAGTTGAGCAGAAACCCTTATCGTTTAGACACAAACCCATCCTCGCTTAAAAACTAAATATTGCAGAGGAAATAAAGTTGAAAAAAATTATAATAATGAAATTTTATATACATAAGATTACATATTTGAATCCTCCAAATTTATAGCAATAAATGTGCAGTTATAACCATACTATGCTTATTGAATCATTAAGCAAATACAAAATCAGAGTTTGGTATTCAGAGTAGCGCAAATGAGAAGCCATGCGCCTGGATAAATTCCATCAATCAAATGTGATGGGTAAGCTTCCATAGCTAGTAGGAGAATTTCTAATCTCACAGCATTGTCTAAGCTGGGGAATTTTTGTTCAGACGCTGGATTTGATCACAAAAATTTCTGAACTTAAATAATTGTAATTCACAAACAAAGCGAAGTCAACGTCAGCGTGAACGTGACAAATATTTCTGAACTTACATAATTGTATTTCACAAATAAAACAAAGCAACTTATTATTAATATATATGTTGCCCATTCAACATCATGGCGAATGTGACAAACACAACTGTAATTCACAAACAAAACAAAGCAACTTATTATTAATATATACGTTGCCCATTCAACATCATGGCGAACGTGACAAACATAATTGTAATTCACAAACAAAACAAAGTCAACCTCGTTTGGGAAAACAAAAGAAAAACACCAAAAACAAAACAACCCACTCTTATCTGTTTCCTCCATTCAACATCTGGTCAAGAAACTTCTCCATATTATTGTACGAAGATCCTCCAACCTGAGTTGCTACAAATGCTCTATCCCTAAGCTCCATTATATTTTTCCTCATCATCTTTACTTCCTCATCATCCGGATTCATCAGTTTCCTCACCAATCTCTCCACGTTTTCTCTGGACACCTCCTCCTTCATCTCGAACCCAATCTTCCACGCATGATCAACAAATCTCCTGTTTGTCTGCTGCTCCGCAAAGAAGGGCCAACACATCATGGGAACGCCCGCGCATATGCTCTCCAGTGTGGAGTTCCATCCGCTGTGTGTCAGAAATCCCCCAACCGAAGGGTGGGAAAGTACTTCAATTTGCGGTGCCCAACTCACAAAGAAGCCACGGTCCTTGCTTCTCTCTAAGAAATCCCAAGGCAGCACAGCAGACTGCCCCTGGACAAGGTCCGGTCGGATAGCCCACAAGAAGGGTTGGTTGCTAGCCTCCAAACCCCATGCAAACTCTATCAACTCCTCATTTGTGAGAACTGTAATGCTCCCAAAGCATACATACATCACAGACGATGTTCTCTGTTTGTCCAACCAATCAAGGCACTGAGTTTCCTCTTTCCATATGTTGGTGTTCACTGTTGTCTCCCCTGCAGAAAGTAAAAGAGGTCCGATGGAGAGTACTTTTCCAGAGAATTTATTGTTGAGGCCCCTCAACACCAGCCCTTCTAAATCGTCGAATGTGTTGAGCAAAACAAGAGAAGCCTTGAGCGTCCTCTGTCCCTCGTTTTTAACGTATTGACACATGAAATCTGATGAAGGGTCTGTGACTCTGAGGAAGCTGGGCAGATCTTTCGGTCGCAGTTCTGTCATCCCCGGAATACAAGAGATGAGTTGCCCATTGGATTTATCGTGGGTCTCTTTCTCCTCTGTTCAAACAGTTAAGCACCCACGATTATGGTTACAAACTTGAATAAACAATGCCAATCTATATATTTGTTTGCCTCCCACAAGGTTGTTGATAGACAATTTGAACGTCACCCACACTACTGCAAACATGACCCAAATTTATTGTTCTTCCCAATTTGAAAGCATTTTTTATAACATTGACGTCATTAACACTTCTAAGGAGAAAGTTGTTGCAATTGCTGTTCTATCATTATGAATAAAACCTTGATCCAAACCCAAACTTTAATCACATATATGACTCATTGATAGAAATTAATTAGTGTTTAGATGAATTCAAAAACATAAACAATGGGCTTATGAACACTACAGTCATATTGTATTTCCTTCACCACTTTATTTAGACAATATTGTTTCTTCTATTCTCTATTTCTATATCCTAGATTATCTGATATATTTGAATGTAAGATTAGGATGAGAGAATACTACTAAAATTGTCAAGTATCAATTTTGATTTTCGGCATCAGAGACAATTATGGAAAGAAGAGACATTTCGGCATTACAACTGTAATATCCCGATTTTCTATTTTGTGATGTTAGGATTTTCCCCTATTTTGGTAATATTAATAAAGGGGAAAATATTATTTTGGAGAAGACTCACAAGTATTATTGAAGATTCGTGGCAAATTATTATAGTTTTTTTTTAAATGCAGGAAAAAGTCAGTAGAAAATGGCTCCCACAAATAAAATAATAATTAAAAAGAGAGTCCAAGCATGGGGTGAAACTATACAAGGAGGATGGACTCATTTGTTGGGCTATGGAGATCGAAATCTTTCTTGTATGGAGATCGAAATCTTTCTTGTAGGTTGTTCAACACAAGAGAAACACAGTCATTTAGCTCAAAAGTTTGAAGTCAAACTCTCCCTCATTTCGAAGAACTTCTAGTGTCTCCCTAGTGAGGCTTTGGGGGAGTCTATTTCATAACTTACATTGGAGTTTATTGTAGTGTATTCATCATAAATTCATCATTTCTTGGGGTAGAAGAAAAACCCGGAGATTATTTGGAGCATCATTTTTCGATTGCAGGTTCTGGGTATTTACATGAGATTTTCTACTCATTAGAGGAGGCATTTGGCACCATTTTTCAGAGACGTTATTGTATCTTTTAGTAGGGCCAAATTTCTCTTATAGAGCATGCAGAAGGGTTGGAGAACAAAGTTTTTGTTGGTCTTTGGTGTTGATATTTTCTAGGAGTTTTTTGTTGGGAGTGATAGTTGTTTGTCGAATGATATTTTTGCACAAATTTTCATCCATTTGCATGAGAGTTTTATCATTTCTCAGCAGTTTCTCTTTTGTTGGGTGAAAAAATGTGTAGCTAGGAGATTCACTCTATTTTTGGCATTACGGGTCAGCTGGAATTATCCCAAATGATTTTTGGGTTTTGTTGGTTGGGGTGTGAGGAGCATATAACCAATTTTACAGAATTTTTCGGGTAGTATTCAAGTCAAAATCGTATATTCTTATAATAGGGCATATATCTAGTTAGCTAAGAAGTTTGCATCACATTGTGGGTTCGATTTTCGATTCAAGTTAGGCAAAACCTTTTCTATGTATTACTAGGCTATAGAAAAGGAGTGTCTGGGTACAATTTCACCTGGGCATTATTGAGGTCATAATTTCACATCGATTTCCGTGGGAAAATATAAGAAAAAGGAGTGAAGTTAAAGGGGAGAGAGAGAAGTCAAAGAAGAGAGAACTTCACCTATCTATAGCTTATTTTTACTCACACATGTGAAAGTTCCAGTGTTACTTTGTGAAAATCACAGGTCTAAAATTCTCAAATTTAACCAAATTTGACAAGATTTAACGAGTGTTGAAGTTTGTTGACTTTTACTTGGTTGGAGTAGGTTTTAAGGAGGGAAGGCCTGGATCTTTCTAAAAATTTTATTCTTGGGTCTTGGAAATCTCACCTTGATCTGATTCGATAAGAAGATGATTTTTTTCAGTTCCTCCCCTTTGTGGGGGTTTGCCTTGGCTTGGAGCCTAATTTTTGGTGTTCTTTGTCTCTTTGTGATATTTGTGCTTTGGAAAATGCATGATGGAGAGAACATAATATTTAATAAGTATCCAAAAAACATTCACAAGTAATTACCAAGTTAATAGAAATCATTGTTATCTACCTGCATTTGGTTTTTCAACATGGTATCGGAGCTAAGGTGAAGGAAGGAAGCTTAAAGATCACACCTTGTTGGAACCCCTGTTTGAAGAATTTCTTGTAGGAGTTATCATCCCTCTCCATATATAATAGAACAATACATCATCTCTTAGGAGTCTTTTTGAATCCATTAAAGGATGCATCATCAAGTTCATTTCTAAGTTATCTATAGAAGTCAAAGATGGAAGTCTCTACTCCGCTCTTACAAGTTATTTTTTTTATACAATAAGATCAGGAAAAAAAAGATATAATAGATCAACAACTTGAAAATAAGCTTCTTTGAGGGGGAAATCTCCTTTTAAATCACATAAATTAACAATTTTTGGATGATATAAATGACAAGACCTCCTTCGTATATATAGCAGTTAAAGGGTCACAATATAATTAGGGCATACATAACAATAATAATGTAAGGGCTCAATAATAATAATAGTGGGCTTCTATGGGACACAAAAATAACAATATGGGGGCTACATGGGGCACAACAATAACAATACGGGGGATACACTAGTATTATAGGGATGTAACATGCCCCTTTCCTTTAAAAAAGTTTTTTCTTCAACGCTTGAGTGGTTCTAGAGGCTTCTATATAAAATTTTAGTCCTGCCATGTGGAGTCTTCAGCCAGTATTTTCTTCCACTTAAGGAGATATCTGAAATTGATAAATTTCATAGCTACGAATTTCTTGTTTTAGTCATTTCTTTATTCTTTAATCTGACCTTTACTTCCTCATCATTTTCTAGCGATATTGTTTGAACTAGGAGCTTGTCGCATATGAACTTCTTTAAATATGAAACATGGAACACCCGGTGTACTTGAGAAGATGTGGGATGCTCAAATTTGTATGCCATAGTACCAATATTTTGTAACACCTTGTAAGGACCATAGTACTTGGATGATAATTTATTATCCTTCTTATCTTGCTTGAGGGAATTTTTTTTGTAAATTTACAGTCTTAAAAATACCCAATCACATACATCAATAATTATTTCACTATGATGTTGATATGCTTGTTGTTTCATTTGATTCTATGCTAGAGTCAGATTATCCTTTAATGGTTAGGGAACTTGTTACGAATGCTCAATCTGATAGTCCACTAATTGAAAATTATAGTTTTCTCTTAAGCATGATGTGATGGATGGTGGATGATATCCATAAAGTGCCATAAATGAGTTCATTTTTGCTATTGTGTGGAAGGAAGGGTTATATCACCATCCTCCTAGAGTTAACCACTTGACCCATTGTGTTTGTTTAACAAATATAAAGAAACAAATATATTCTTCCAAACATTTGTCCACTATCTCATACTTCCCATCAGATTGAGGATGATATGATGAGATAGAGCTAATTGAGTGCCAAGAAAAAGAAAAAAAGTTCTGCCCGAAAAATTCCAGTGAAAATGGGATCTCTGTCACTTACAATAATCTTTGGGTTTCCATGTATCTTTTGAATTGTTTCCATAAATGCAATAGCAAATGTACTAGATTTGAAATGCTGAGATAGTGTAAAAAGTGTGCATACTTGGTAAGTCTATCAACTTCCACCATAATGAAAATCATTCCTTCACACTTGGGTAAACCTGTGATAAAATCCATAGAAACCTGCTCCTAATGTTGACTTTGAATGGCTAAAGTTTGTAACAAACCTGGGGTCTTGATTGTATGAATTTTATTTTGTTAGAAAAACAAACATTCTACCACAAGCTTATGAATATTGGATTTAAGGCCATACCAAGAAAATTCCTTCTTGACCCTATGATAAGCTTTTAGAAATACTGAGTGCCCTCCTAAAAGATACATGTGCAATTCCAAAAGAATATTTTGTTTGAGTTGGGAGTTCTTACATAGATATTAGTTACCTTTGTACCATAATGAATCATGTTTCCAGGTAAATGTATCAGATGTATTTGGATTATTCTGCAGCTTTTGAATGATTTTTCACACCTCTTCATCATTCTTCCATTCATCCCTTACTGCAGCTTTCCAATCAAGTTGGATAATACAAATTGAACAAAGTAATTCTTCCCCATCCCAATCCCTTATTAAAGGTGCATCTGCAACAAAATTTTGTTTCCATTTTTAAAAGATGATTTCAAAGTCATACCTCAACATATTTGTTACCAATTTTTGTTGCTCTTGTGAAGATAATATTTGTTTCAAAAATTATTTAAGACTATCATGATCTATTTTTACCTAGAAGTGTCTTCCAATTAGTTAAGGGCGTCGTTGCTTCAGGGCATGTAGTATTTCAAACATTTCCTTCTAAAAATATGTTTATGTAAATACTTCCCCTTGGTTAGAAGAGTTTCAAAAGAAATGGGTCTTCCTTCTTGCATTAGAACAATGCCAATTCCATTTCCTCAGGCATTGTGTTCCATAATAAAGGTTTTTATGAAGTCTGGTATAGCTAAGACCGAATCTTGGCAAATCACCTCTTTAATATATTCAAAGGCCTTAGTTTCTTCTCGAGTAAAAAAAACATCTTTCTTTAGTAATGTTATTATAAGTGTTGTTACTTTTCCATAATTATTAACAAAGTTTTATGTAATACCCTATCAACCCAAGAAATCCTCAAATATGCTTTAGGTTTGAGGGTTTTTCCATTCCTTGATAGCTTTAATTTTGTTAGAGTCTACCTTAATACCCTTATGAGATACAATATGACCCAAATGTTCCATCTCTTGTACCCCAAAGGAACATTTGGATGGTTTTTCATACAAATATTTCTCCTCCAATAGTTTAATCACCTTATCAATATGTTGAACATGATCTTTCCAAGACTTCATGTAAGCTAGTATATCATCAAAAAATACTAGCACAAATTTTATGAGAAATAGATTGAAAGTGTAATTCATAAAACCATGCAATGTGGAAGGTGCATTAGTAAGGAAAAAGGCTTGACCAAGCATTCATAATGACCTTCATGAGTTCTGAATGTTGTTTTTGGAATGTCTTCAGTATTATTTCTAATTTAAGGATATGTGAAATGAAAATCCAACTTGGTGAAGTAAATTTCTCCATGTAATTCATCCAACAATTTATCAATAACAGGAATCAGAATTTTTTCTTTAATAGTTAGCTTATTGAGCTCTCTATAATCTAGATACATGCACCATGATCCATCCATATTGTGCACCAATACTACTCAAGAAGAGAAGGAACTTTTTCTAGGATAAATTATACCTCGTTCTAGAATTTGTGCAACCATAAGTTTAATTTCACTCTTTTGGGCATAGGGATATGTGTAAGGTGTGATGCTTTGAGGAACACTTTTTGGAATAAATTTAATATCATGGCCATGATCATGAATACGTGAGAGACCTTTCAGAGTCTCTAATACCTTGGAATGATTTTCTAAGACTCTCTGGAGATTTGGATAAATGGATGATTTTGATGTCTAGACATCTAGCGAGCATAATTTGGTAATTACACCTTGTTTCTATTTCTTGAAAATATTTTTCATGGAATTAGATATTATTATCTTCCATGGTTTCCCCTTGATACCCCTTAATTCAATTACCCTTCCTTCTTAGAAAAAATTCAAGAAAATTTCTTGAAAATTAAAAATTATCAACCCTAAAGATTGTAATCATTTGACTCCTAATACAACATCACCACCACCCATTCGAATGGAAATCATTGGACTATTCGATACATATTCCTTGATGGTTAGATTTATATTATGACACATCCCTAAGAAATTTATAGTTCCTCCATTTGCAACGATCGCTTGACACTCCCATGTTGACTATAGAAAATAATTAAATTCCTTGGCTATCTTATAATGAATAAAATTATGGATACTACCTTAACCAATCAACACTAATTCATTTTTCTTCTTGATATATCCTTCTATCTTGAGCGTTTGAGGAGTGGTAATTCATGCCAATGCATTACAAGGTATGGTCATATTCATTTCTCCTTTCTATGGGGCTGGTTCCGAGTGTATATCATCTTTTTTTTTTATGTTTCTTGTTCCTTTTCTTACTTTTCTTCACAATCTATGTAAAATATTTTTTTCTCAGCATATTATTGAATTTTAGTGTATTCACTATTGAAAATGTAACAATGCCCCTTTATTCCCATTTCCTCCAATTTTTGAGTTGTCAACGTTATAGGATGTGGCGGACTAGGAGCAAAAACACTTCCATCTTTATAGTGGTGAATGGTAGACTTCCTTGTTGCCATAAATTTTCTTTCAACTTTTCTTTCCATCCTAAATGCATTCTCCAATGACTTATGTTCCCAAAGGATAACCTCATGTTGGAATTTATCGTTTAAAGTCCCTATGAAGAAATCAATTATATGATCCTCTAGAATATCAAGTAAATTGATATTCAATATTTCGAAGTCTTCAGTGTATTATACCATTAGACCCTTTTGTTTAATATTTATCAATTGGATAAATAATATATTTTTTTTTGTATCCTCATAATGTGCTACCAATACCTTCGTAAAAATTTTCCAACTGAAATGAATTTACGAGAACAAAGCCATTGATAACACACAAAATGATTTTTTTCTAAATATAAATATGTGATGCATACCTTTTGTGTGTGTGGAACATCATGTATATCAAATAATTGCTCCATATGAAATATCCATGTTACCATATCCTTGCCATCAAACTTCCTCTTATCTATATTTGTAATGCAGTGGGCCTTAAACCCAACATTGGAGTCTCTAAAATAATAATTCATATTGTCTTTTTCCTCATCATCATTTTCCTAGATTACGTTATCATGATTGGGAAGCCTTTCTTGCAACAACTTCGGGAACAACTCCAACTTGACTTTCACTGCGTCCATGTCTACTTTAAAAATCCCATGTCTCCTTTCAAACCATCCCTTAAACCTTCCATTTTTCCATTTATTTTTCTTATAAACTATGAATCTTATCTTTAAATTCATTTTTTGTTACTCTTTGCGAGAGCAAAATTTGTTGCACTTGGTTTCGTAATTTTGGTATATCATGTTTCATTTCTTCCCCTACTTCATGTGTCATAGTAGAGCTCTTTGGTTTCTTACTAGGCGTAGACATTTTTTTTTAAGGAATCTTGGAGTGAAATAATGATTTATGTGCTTCACTATAGCCTTTAAATCACTTCAAGCTGATTTTTCAAACAAAAGTTATGCAAAATTTTAAAAAATACACAACTAGTTCTTGCTTGTAGGATATCAATCTTTAAAATGTTGTTTCTCCATAGAATAAGATGGGATTCTTCAAGGTAAGTTTAGAAAAATTCTCCCAAGACAACCTACCTATAGACTGATTAAGTAGAAATAACTTGTATGAAAATCCATGTGTCATTGTTTCCGATTTCGACCCTACAACAACTAACCCAAAAAACTACGTTCTATGGGCTTTTTTCTTTTTAAAAAATTCTATTTAGAATCCTAAAATGAAAGTTATGATGATTTTCCCCTAGACACATATTTAAGATATAATTTTGGAGCATACAAAAACCCTAATAGATGATATGGAGAACCAAGCTCTAAAACTTTTACACAAACTTTGCCAAGATTTCGGCTCTATGTGATCAAAGATGATAATACATGGGTAATTGATAATGGAGATGAAACGAAAACATGGTCAAATCAACACTCTATCAAAAGGAAACTCTTGTCACATAATTGAACTTGGAGACAAGAATAATTACTCCGTCAGAGGGATTGGATCTACCTTCTTATAACTTGAATCTAGTGGGGAAGTTCATATCAATAACATCCTTTATGCTCTAGGTTTGAAAAATAATTTTCTTTCTATTTCTTTCTTAGAAGATAAAGTAGATAGGGTAGCATTTATAGATGGAAAAGTTATTATTTGGGAAAAGCGATCTAGTATATAAAATGTGAGGACTATTAGTATTTTTGAGGGGAGGTTCTATAGACTTATAAATCCTCCTCCTCAAGATATAGTACATTTAGACATCAATCGTTGTGAATTATGGCACAAAAGGTATGGTCATCTCCATTACAAACTATATCATTGAATCAAATGGTTAATAGTATACCCCAATAAAAAGAGGAGCATGAAGGAGTCTGTAAGGGATGTTCCCTTGGTAAGCATGTGAATAAACCATTCACTAGTAGTGACATATATCCAAGGAAATCTTGGACCTAATACACTTCGATGTTTGTGGACCCATGTTAGAAAATTCACTTGGTGATCATCAATGCTATGTAACATTTATTGATGATCATTCCAGAAATACTTGGATATATCTCTTAAAGTATAAATATAAAGTATTGGATAAGTTCCAAGAGTTCAATGTAGAAGTGGAAATATGGTATAAAAGAAGATCAAAACCCAAATATCAGATAATGGTGGGTAATATGCTTCTAAATAACTTATGGCCTTTTGTGAAGAAGCAGGAATTAAGAGGTTGCTAACTAAATGGTGTAGTCAAAAGAAAGAATTGATCCATTAAAGAATGTGTAAGATCCAGGCTACATTACCAAGACCTTTCCTAATTCTTCGGGGTGAAGCCTGTGTGATAACAATCTACATAAAAAATAGATGTCCTCACAAAATTCTTAAAAAAATGACCCCAGAAGACACATTTACAAGAAAGAAGTTGAATGTAGATCACCTCAGAATTTATGGATGTCACATTTACATTCATATTCTCAAGGACACAAGGGATAAGTTGTACCTGACAGGTATGAATGGTATCTTTTTTAGATATAACACCTCATCCAAATAATATAGAGTGTACATCAAGGTGTTGTATATAAGAATTCAAAGGCTATACCCATTTACTTTGATGAAGGAGAAGAACTTATATTTCCCAATGAAGTGAATTCAAGGCAAGAAAATCCTCCAAAACCTACAACTAATCATCGTGAAGAACCAGGAGGACCAAGTGAACTAGTACAGCTAGTCATCATTCTAGAAAGTCATAAAACACTAGCTTGGTTAAGATCAACACTACAAGAAGCTGAAGGAAATGCAATAGCAAAATGGAAATTCAGAGAAATAAATAAACCCAAGAGATGTTCAGGTTATGTAGCATACATGACCAAACTCATTAAAGAATAACTTACCTATGACAAAAAAGTGGCTAAACATAATGTATGGAAAAATGTGTTGTTAGAAGAATGCCAACCTCCAATCAAGAATGATGTTTGGGAAATTTTTCCTATACCAAAATAAAAATCAATTGTGACTTCCAAGTGGGTGTACACAATCAAGCATGCATTTGATGGAAGTATTGAGAAATACAAGGCAAGATTTGTGGCAAGAGAATTCTCTCAACAAGAAGGAATTGATTACAAAGAAATTTTTTTCTGCAACAACCACATACACAACTATTAGACCCCTCATTTCTATTGTAGCTACTATGAAATGTAACACTCATAAAATGGACATAAAGAGAATGTTTTTGAATGGGACAATTGACGAAGAATTCCACATTGCAAAACCTCAAGGATTCAAAGTACATAACAAGGAAAGACATGTTTTTAGGTTAAAGAATGATATATATGGCTTGAAACAAGCCCCTAAAGCATGGTATGCTAGAATGTATGCTTATATACTAAGACTTGATTTTGTCAAAAGTAATGCAGATCCAAATCTCTACATCAAGGTTGTAAAGAATTAACTCGTGATAATTTTACTTGATGTGGATGCCTAACTAATAAAAGGTGTGGAACATTGTATTCATGAATGATCCGGATTTATGCAGGAACGCAACAGAATAAACATATAACCATAAATACAGAGATGCAGTAGAAATAACACTTCATTTCATTAATATCAAAGAACTGAAATTTGCTTACAGACAGAATGGAAATAAAATTAGCTAGGGCACTGGTAGCTATCTCTGAGAAGAGATGTGGTGGCTATAGGCCTCTTAACTGAGTTAAAATGAGGCTCGAGGGCCTATTTATTATTGAGAAACAATGGAGAACCCTCAACATCCAAAAAAATAACCCTAGGAGATGAAGCACCAAAACTATGTGCCCCGTTTGGGTAAATTGGTGTTTCAACCTCCTAGGGACATAACTTTGGCATACAATCTCTATTTGACGCACATGATACATCATTAGAAAGCTCTATCCGAGGAATACAAATTTCGCCACAAATATCATTCTGAAATGAAATGATATTCGTTGGAGACGCGATGCCCAAAAAACGTCGTTTAGGGCCTCAAAACGGCTCTGGAAGTTCAGGACCCAAAAAAACTGCTAAAAATAGTAAGTTATGCCGAAACTGAAAAAAGTGAAAGAGACAATGATGGGGGCCCAAGTGGAATAGGCGGGTGGCCACCAATATCCACCTGGATCATTCCTCCCCCCTTAGGAAGCAATGGTCCCCATTGCGTTAAGTTCCTCCATGAGATGAGGAAATTTCTGCTGAACTTGGTCCCTGGTGAACCACTTTCCTTGGTGCAGGAGTTGGCCAGTTTTGACAACCCGATACAGTTGGATCTTTTGTTGGCGAGTGTTCTTGAGTTGCATGTCCATGATACAATCTGTGGTGGCCTGTTCCATGCAGTCTGGATTTAACTCTATTGGTGTGAGTTGTTCTGCAATGTCCGAGGTGTTCAGTAGAGGTGGGAAGTAAGGATGAAGGTGATCCACATTGAAGACTGGGTGCATACCAAGGAATGGTGGAATACTAAGCTCGAAGGCATTGTTCCCTACAGCCTTGGTGATGGTGTACGGCCCGTATCGAAGCGGGCGAAGCTTTCGGTGGGGTCCAGTGAGGCGCTCCTTCTGCAAATGTAGACATACTTTGTCACCCACCTGGAAGTTTTGTGGCACCCGGTGTTGATCATGGTGCTGCTTGTACTTCGCATTGGCTCTGTCCAATATATCATGAACCTGTTGGCGGATGTGTTGAATGCGCTCGATGAAGCTACTTGCTTTGTCAACTTCAGACTGGACATGAGCTGAATCGGCCTAAGCAGCTGCAAACGGCATGGCTATGTCAATGGGACATAGTGGCTGGAATCCCAAGCCCACCTGAAAGGGGCTATGGCCAATTGAACTGTGGAGAGCCCGGTTATAACTGTGTTGTACATAGGGGAGGCTCTCGTCCCATGTGCGTGGATGCTTTGAGTTGTACATGCGTTGTACTTCGCATTAGCTCTGTCCAATATATCATGAACCTGTTGGCGGATGTGTTGAATGCGCTCGATGAAGCTACTTGCTTTGTCAACTTCAGACTGGACGTGCGCTGAATCGGCCTGAGCAGCTGCAAATGGCATGGCTACGTCAATGGGACATAGTGGCTGGAATCCCAAGCCCACCTGAAAAGGGCTATGGCCAATTGAACTGTGGAGAGCCCGGTTATAACTATGTTGTACATAAGGGAGGCTCTCGTCCCATGTGCGTGGATGCTTTGAATTGTACATGCGCAGAATGTGTACAATCATTCTGTTGACGACCTCTGTCTGGCCATCTTTTTGGGGATGGAAAGTTGTGGACTTGGTGAGCTTTGTGTCCAACATTGACCAGAGGCTGGACCAAAATGTGCTGAGGAACCTGCTATCTCGATCTGATATGATAGACTGTGGGATCCCAAAGTGCACCCACATTCGTTCAAAGAAGAGTTTAGCAGTGGCTTCTGCTGTGATATTCTTCTTACAGGCCGCCATGATGGCCATCTTCGAGAATCTGTCAACGACCACGAAAACACGGTCATTTCCATTCTTAGTAGAAGGCAGGCCCGACATGTAATCCATGGAGATGGATTCCCATGGTCGACTAGGGGTAGGTAGTGGAGTATATAGGCCTTGCTTCTTGATGGTCGGCTTAGCAATGGCACAAGCAGTGCAGGATCTGATGTGCTTCTCGACATCCTTTCGAAGGTTCGGACAATAGAAATACTTCTGTAGTATTGCTACTGTTTTCTCGACCCCGAAATGCCCAGCGACTCGACTGTAGTGTGCTTCCCATATCATCTTGGCACGCTCGCTTGAAGGAACACAAAGGTGTCCCAGGTGACATTAAAGTGCATCTTGGAGGTGAAAATTTGGAACTTGTGTGCCCCCCAAGAGTGCCTTGTAAGTGTGGCCGAATTCTGGGTCACTCTCATAGAGAAACGGCCAATCAGAAGTCTCGTGCCCACAAGAGTTGAGCACGGTGGTGAGCGCCACGATCGGTGGTCGGCTGAGGCAGTCTGCAACATTATTGGTGCTACCCTTCTTGTACTTGATGTTCAAATGAAACTGTTGGAGATATGTGGACCACTTCTGATATGTTTTACGAAGATATGGTAAGGAACTCTCTCTTGTTCTTCTTAGAAATAATTATATATAATTTTTTTTTTTTTCAAAATAGATTAAAAAAATTATATGAGAAAAATTATTAATTCATCAATATGTGTGTGTTGTGAGGAATAATTTCATAGTTCAACTTAATGGTTCATTATATAATCATGTGAGCATCAGCAATGATATATCTCAAAAAGAAACTCGACTGTATTGTGCTTCCCATATCATCTTGGCACGCTCGCTTGAAGGAACACAAAGGTGTCCCAGGTGACACAAAAGTGCATCTTGGAGGTGAAAATTTGGAACTTGTGTACCCCCCAAGAGTGCCTTGTAAGTGTGGCCGAATTCTGGGTCACTCTAATAGAGAAGCGGCCAATCATAAGTCCCGTGCCCACAAGAGTTGAGCACGGTGGTGAACGCCACGATCGGTGGTCGGCTGAGGTAGTCTGCAACATTATTGGTGCTACCCTTCTTGTACTTGATGTTCAAATGAAACTGTTGCAGATATGTGGACCACTTCGGATGGCGATCATTCTGCAACTTCCCTTGTGTCTGTATGAACTACAGGGGCCGGTGGTCTCTGTGGATGATTGTTTCCTTCCCCAAAATGTAATGCTTCCATTGTCGACAGGCTTGCACAATGGAATACATTTCTTTGTCATAGGTGGGATACTTGCGAACTGTCTCAGACAATGTCTCACCGTGATATGCCACTGGATGTCCCTGTTGAGTAAGAACTGCCCCAATAGCATAGTCAGAGGCATCTGTCTCGATCTCAAATGGTTGTTGCAAGTCTGGTAATGTGAGCACTGGGGCAGAACAGAGGCGATTTTTCAATTTTGTGAACGCCTTCTGTTGAGGTTCCAACCAAAAGAATTTTTCTCTCGCTCCTCCCTTGGTGACTTGACTCAAGGGCCAAGTGATATGAGAGAATCCCAACACAAATCTACGGTAGAAATTAGCAAGACCCAGAAAGCTGCGAAGCTCTGTTATAGTAGTCGGGGCTGGCCAATCCCGAATGACTTGGATCTTGGCTGGATCCACATGCACCCCCCTTTCATCAATAATGTATCCCAGATATTGAACCCGGGTCATGCCAAACATGCACTTCTCCAAATTGGCACACAACTTGTGTTGCCGCAGTGTTTGGAGGACTTGTCGGATGTGATGAAGGTGCTCTTCCCAAGTCTTGCTGAAGATCAGAATGTCATCCAAGTACACCACTATGAATGAGTTGGTGAATGGCCGCAAGATGTAATCCATCATCCTCATGAAGGTTGCGGGAGCATTCGTCAACCCGAAAGGCATGACTAGCCATTCAAAAAGGCCTTCCTTAGCTTTGAAGGCAGTCTTCCACACATCAGAGGGTTCAATTGGTACCTGGTGATACCCAGACTTCAGGTCAATCTTGCTGAAATATTTTGCACCTTTGAGTTGGTCCAAAAGGTCATCAATCCGTGGGATTGGGTACCTATTCCAGACAGTGATCTTGTTCAGCGCCCGATAGTCAATACAGAGTCTCCACGTCCCATCCTTCTTCTGTACCAACACGATCGGGCTACCAGGGCGATGAACTTGGTCGAGATGTGACCTTTCTCTGATAGTCACACAAGATCACCTCTTGGTTCATGTTCTCCATAACGACCTTTGATGAGTCCAGGTCCATTGGTGAGTGGTACTACGGTCGAATCAATCGAGTGCTTGACCTGACAGTGCAGATGAACCCCTGTGGGTGATGTGAAGATGTCCCCGTACTCATCCACAACCTTATCCATTTGTTGTTGTCATGTAGAGGAGCCCTGTCTGGAGGTCGTGACCACAATCTTCTTCTTTCCCTGGGGGCAGATCATCAGGAAAACGAATTTCCTAGTTTGGGAAATGAGCTTGCTGCATTGTTTTGTAGTAACCAAAGAGATAGTGGCAGGAGGTGGTACTTTTGTTATCCTGTACAACATATTTCCCAAAGTAACAATAACAGCGCGAGGCTGAGACTCATACATAGAATGACGCTTCCACAAGTATGTTTGTCCTAATAATACATCAAAAACATCAATAGGAGAAACATCACATAATACCTCATCCATGAAGGGCTTGATGCTATAAGGAAGGCGGCACTGCTGGCTGACGTGGAGATCTCGTCCTTGGTGAAGCCACCCAATGGTGTATGGATGTGGGTGAGTTGTGGTCAGCAAGCCCGACCGCTTGGCGTGAAACCATGGTTCTGCTTACAGCTCCATTGTCGACGATAGACTATACGGGGGAGCCAGCACATACGGGAGTGGAAAGAGGCAGTTATCTCCTACAGGATCTTAGGTTCCTCCTTCTGGATCTTTGTAGTGGCAACAGTGGCATTGGGCTCCGCATCAATATTTCCCTTTTTCATTCCCCTTTTCAGGTTCTGATTCAGAGTCAGAGCATGCATCTGACTCAGAAGCCCTCATCTTGGCCACTAGCGACTGCTTGGCCTGACACTCACTTGAGTTGTGAGTGGAGCTCTTATGGAACTCACACCACTTTCCCGTGTCCTTCTTTGGCTTTGCGGTGCAATTATTTTCTTGTGGCTTTGACGGGTTGTCTTTAGCTACCATGCCTTGGCTCTATCCTTCGTTCTGCGGTTTGGAAGCACCTTTCCCTTGCTTTTGATTCGCAGATCCAAAGTCTTGCTTCTTCTGTTTGAATTTCTGCTCAATCTTGGCAGCATATCGGTATGTCGTACCAAGCGAGGAGATGTTGAGGAACTCCATTTCCTCCTGAATGTATCTGTGTAGACATCTACGATACTTTAGCACCAAATGTTTCTCTGAATCTTTGATACCCAACTTTGTGCGCAGGGTATGGAACAAATTCATCGGCTCATGCACATGTTGATCCCTTTGTTGTCGCAACGTGGTCCATTGTATGTACTTGTCCTCATAGCTCCCCACGGGATAGTATTGTTCCTTGACGGCGTCTCGGAAAGAATTCCAAGTTGGTACGGCCGAGAACAGGGAGGGTTCTGTCTGGTGCTTGTTCTCACAGTAGGTTTCCCACCAGTCCTTAACATGGGAGGTAGCTTTGAGGAGTGCAAAAATAATCTTCTCCCGGTCTGAAAAGTCATGAACAGAGAAATATCCTTCTAATAGATTCAACCATCTATCTACGGAATCTGCATCTATTTGACCCTCAAATATGGGAATGTCAAAATTTACTTGTACCTTAAAGGGAGTCACAACTCCAGAGTGGCTACTGGATGCAGATGCGCCGCCGGTGGGCAGCCGTTGAAGGATCTGAGCAAAGCTATCAATCATCGCGTTCCTTTGTTTTTCGAGGGCCTCCTCGAGCAATATTTTGATAGGATCTCCTGCTCCCTCATCTTTCTTTTCGTCCCCCATGGGCGTCCGTCGAGGTTTGCGAGGCTGATCTTGCAAAGGTTCCACCGGATCAAGCCCTAGCTCCTTATACCCCGACCTCGTTGGGGACATGCAAAGAAGGATCGAGAAAAAGCAGACCGCTCTGATACCACTGATCCGGATTTATGCAGGAACGCAACAGAATAAACATATAACCATAAATACAGAGATGCAGCGGAAATAACACTTCATTTCATTAATAATAAAGAACTGAAATTTGCTTACAGACAGAATGGAAATAAAACTAGCTAGGGCGCTGGTAGCTATCTCTGAGAAGAGATGTGGCGGCTACAGGCCTCTGAACTGAGTTACAATGAGGCTCGAGGGCCTATTTATTATTGAGAAACAATGGAGAACCTTAAACATCCAAAAACCTAACCCTAGGAGATGAAGCGCCAAAACTATGGGCCCCGTTTGGGTAAATTGGTGTTTCAACTTCCCAGGGACGTAACTTTGGCATACTATCTCCGTTTGACGCACATGATACATCATTAGAAAGCTCTATCCGAGGACTGCAACTTTTGCCACAGATATAATTTTGGAATAGAATGATACAGAATGATATTCGCTGGAGGCGCGATGCCCAAAAAATGTCCTTTAGGGCCTCAAAACGGCTCTGAAAGTTTAGGACCCGAAAAAATGCTAAAAATAGTAAGTTATGCCGAAACTGAAAAACTGAAAGAGACAATGGTGGGGGCCCAAGTGGAATAGGCGGGTGGCCACCAATATCCACCTGGATCAACCTCTCCATTGGATGATTGTACATTTTTCATCTACTTTTTCACGTGAGTTTTAGTTGATGCTAGATCTTTGCCTTCTATTTCTTTAGTGAAGCTAAGCGTTAACTTTGATCTTACATTAATAACTATACTTGCATGAATATCCATGATTTTATACTTCCCCACTGTGGTCAATGTTGATGTATGGCCTTGGCCCATTGATCTTACAATTAACTCACTATTCATATTCAATTTTCTCCAGTTCAACCCAATAAAATAAGGAAAACAGAAAATGAAGTCTTGATTTTTCTTTCCAATGCTCCTACATAATACAAATACTCTTAAAAACCAATTAATATATAAATTTTCATCATTCATGCTAAAATCAGTTTGAATTTTTTTAATGAATCTGCTTACAATTAATAGATTACATTGCTCACAGAATAAGGGATAATTTAGAACTATGATTTCACAATAATAAATTATCGGGCTCCCACAGGGCGATGAACTTGGTCGGATGTGAACCTTCTGTAGCAGCTCCTGAATCTGCCTCTTGATTTCATCGTTCTCCAGAACAGAGCACCGATAGATCGGTCCGTTGGGTAGCGGTGCACCTGGGGTCAGATCAATCAGGTGCTTGACTTGACAGTGTAGAGGAACCCCTGTGGGTGAGGTGAAAAAGTCCCCGTACCATTAGGGGAATTTTGAGGTCTAAAATGAGCCTTATAAGGAAATTATAAAATAATAGTGGAAAAAATCAAATAAGATTTGATGACATCATCAAATTTTAGAGGGAAAAATGAAAAAACTACTTTTTCAACTCATATTTTCAACTTATCTCCCAAAGTTTTTACTCAAATTTCGAGCGGGAGTAGTCTTTGGATGCGAAATTTAATTCCTCATCCAAGGAGTACCCATGTTGCATACTTTCGATGGGTCCTACTACACGAAAAATGAGAAATACATAAAAAAATGTGATTGTAATCACGTTTTTTTTTATGTATTTCCCATTTTTCATGGAGCAGGGTTCATTGAAAGTATGCAACATGGGTACTCCTTGGATGAGGAATTAAATTTTGCATCCAACGAGTACTCCCACTCGAAATTTGAGTAAAAAATGTGGGAGATAAATTGAAAATATGAGTTGAAAAAGTAGTTTTATTATTTTATTATTTTTTAATATTTTTACCTTTTTATTTAAAAAATGGTAAATCATCCCCCATGGTTGACATCATCATCTTGAATCTTATTTTTTGTTATAAAGTTTATTTTTGTTGAACATTTTTCTTAGGAGGCCCATTTTAGACCTCAAAATTCCCCTAATGCTCCTCCACAACCTTATCCATTTGTTGTTGTTGTGCAGAGGAGCCTTTTCTGGAGGTCGTGGCCATAGTATTCTTCTTGCCCTGGGGGCGGATCATCAGGAAAACGAATTTCCTGGTTTGGGAAATGAGCTTACTGCATTTTTTTGTAGTAACCAAAGAGATAGTAGCAGGAGGTGGTACCTCTGGTATCCTATACAACTTATTTCCCAAAGTAACAATAATAGCACGAGGCCGAGACTCATACACCGCATGGTGCTTCCACAAGTATGGTTGTCCTAATAATACATCAGAAAAATCAATAGGAACAACGTCACATAATACCTCATCCATGAAGGGCTTGATGCTATAGGGAAGGCGACACTGCTGGCTGACGCGGAGATCTCGTCCTTGGTGAAGCCACCCGATGGTGTATGGATGTGGGTGAGTTGTGGTCGGCAAGCCCAACCGCTTCATGGCATCTGCCGAAATGAGGTTCTTTTGGCTCCCATTGTCGACAATGAACTGTACTGGGGAGCCCTTTACCCACATCTGGGAGTGGAAGAGATTTTCCTCCTCCTCCGGATCTTCTGGTTCCTCCTTCTGGATCTTTGTAGTGGCAACAGTGGCATTGGGCTCCGCATCAATAATATGTTTCCCTTTGTCATTCCCCTTGTCAGGTTTTTATTCAGAGTCAGAGGATGCGTCTGACTCAAAAGCCCGCATCTCAGCCACCAGCGACTGCTTGGCCCGACACTCACTTGTGTTGCGAGTGGAGCTCTTATGGAACTCACACCACTTTCCCGTGTCCTTCTTTGGCTTTGCAGTGTTGTTCTTTGCTTGTGGCTTCGACAGGTTGTCTTGAGTCACCGTGCCTTGGCTCTGTCCTTTGTTCTGTGGTTTGGGAGCACCTTTCCCTTGCTTTTGATTCGCAGATCCAAAGTCTCGCTTCTTTTGTTTGAATTTCTGCTCAATCTTGGCAGCATACCGGTATGCCGTACCAAGCGAGGAGATGTCGAGGAACTCCATTATCTCCTGAATGTATCTGTGCAGACAACTGTGATACTTTAGCACCAGATGTTTCTCTGAATCTTTGATACCCAACTTGGTGCACAGGGTATGGAACAGATTCGTCAACGCATGCACATCTTGATCCCTTTGTTGCCGCAGCGTGGTCCATTGTATGTACTTGTCCTCATAGCTCCCCACGAGATAGTATTGTTCCTTGACGGCGTCTCAGAAATAATTCCAAGTGGGTACGACCGAGAATAGAGATGGTTCTATCTCGTCCTTTTCTCACAGTGGCTTTCCCACCAGTCCTTGACATGGGGGGCAGATTTGAGGAGTGCAAAAATAATCTTCTCCCTATCCGAAAAGTCATGAACCGAGAAATATCCTTCTAATAGATTCAACCATCTATCTATGGCATCTACATCTATTTGACCCTCAAATATGGGAATGTCAAAATTTACTTGTACCTTAAAAGGATTCGCACCTCCAGAGTGGCTGCTGGATGCAGATGCGCCGCCGGTGGGTAGCCGTTGAAGGATCTGAGCAAAGTTATCCATCATCGCGTTCCTTTGTTTTTCGAGGGCCTCCTCGAGCAATATTTTGATAGGATATCTTGCTCCCTCATCTTTCTTTTCATCCCCCATGGGCGTCCGTCGAGGTTTGCGAGGCTGATCTTGCAAAGGTTCCACCAGATCGAGCCCTAGCTCCTTATACCCCGACCTCGTTGGGGACATGCAAAGAAGGATCGAGAAAAAGCAGACCGCTATGATACCACTGATCCGGATTTATGCAGGAATGCAACAGAATAAACATATAACCATAAATACAGAGATGCAGCGGAAATAACACTTCATTTCATTAATATCAAAGAACTGAAATTTGCTTACAGACAAAATGGAAATAAAATTAGCTAGGGCGCTGGTAGCTATCTCTGAGGAGAGATGTGGCGGCTACAGGCCTCTGAACTGAGTTACAATGAGGCTCGAGGGCCTATTTATTATTGAGAAACAATGGAGAACCCTTAACATCCAAAAACCTAACCCTAGGAGATGAAGCACCAAAACTATGGGCCCCGTTTGGGTAAATTGGTGTTTCAACTTCCCAGGGACGTAACTTTGGCATACTATCTCTGTTTGACGCACATGATACATCATTAGAAAGATCTATCCAAGGACTAAAAATTTTGCCACAAATATAATTTTGGAATCTGATGATACAAAATGATATTCGCTGGAGGCGTGATGCCCAAAAAATGCCGTTTAGGGCCTCAAAACGGCTCCGGAAGTTCAAGACCCAAAAAACTGCTAAAAATAGTAAGTTGTGCCGAAACTGAAAAACTGAAAGAGATAATGGTGGGCCCCAAGTGGAATAGGCGGGTGGCCACCAGTATCCACCTGAATCATTGAGTGAGCCAAAAAAGTAACTTTCCTTACTTTTTGAGTACAACCTTGCAATTGCGAAGAGGACTAGTGTTGCAAAATTATTGGTAAGTGGAAATTAAAGGGCGTAAGAACGTTTTTGAAAAAATTTCAAACGTCAAAATTAAGTCTTCTATCCTTCCTAACACCTCACGGAAAACGAGAATCCGCAAATTCTAGTCATCAAATACGTGCAAAATGGCTTATGACGGGAAAAATGTAGGACTGGTCCTATGCTGCTACATGAGTTAGGGTTTCATGTGGCAACAGGGAACCTTGTATAGTTTTTCAAGGATAGGAAAGGAGAATATTGTCAGTTAATCATCACATGAAACTTCATCACCATTTGAAAATTGTGTCCTAATTTGAAACAATAAGACTACCCAACTATTTCATTATTTAATTTTGATTGTGTAATACAAAAAAATATCCTAGATAACTTAAATAATGTAAGCACTTTTGCAAAAATTTAGTGGAGAGAACCTTCAATTACATTTATTTTGAAGTTCCACTTGCATTTTAAGCCATTTTAATTAGTCTTTCATGGCTATCTATTAAAAATTTCAACCTCTTGTAGAAATTTATTTGTCACTTGTATTAGAAATGCAAAAATCAAATGTAAATAAAAATGATTTGAAATGCTAAAATTCAAATGCGCGCTACATAAAAATGATTTTTTTTAAAACTACATTAACGTCTGATATCACGCGCGCATTCGCCCTCAGCTCTTGCAGAACAGCATTCGCCCTCAGTTCTTGCAAAATGGTAAGTTCTTACTGCAGGCCCTTCCTCCTGTAGTAGGGTTGACCCTATTTGGGTTTTTTTGGAGCCTTTGAGAATACAAAGGTTGTGATTGATTACGAGGCATTGCCTATGTTTGTGGAACTTCTTATCTCTGGGAATGATAATGTTCGAGAACAGGTAGCACGTTCATTTTAGAGGCATAAAATTATTCTTCCCAACTATCTTTATACGTCTGTAATTTTGGAATTTGATTTAAAAAACTACTACCCAACTTTGAGTTCAACTGGTGTTCGTGTAAGGCTGTTTGGGCTTTGGGAAATATTGCTGGAGACTTTGCATCATTTAGGAATCTTGCCCTCATTCATGGAGCTCTGAGGCAGGTGCTTGCCCAGTTGAATGATACTGCTAGACTTTCAATGATACGAAATGCTACATGGGCTCTGTCAAATTTTTTCCGTGGTAAACCCCAACCACTATTCGAACAGGTAAGCAGAATACATTTTCTGCCTCTTCTTCTTAGTTCGCAGATACTGTGGCTTTTTTTTTATAGATCTTGGTGCTTGGTAGATTTGGACGTAATATGGACCTAGGCACTTGTTCATTACAATGACTCTGTCATCATGTTTTAGAAAATGCTCAGAAATTTGGGTTTCACAAGGGGATTACCCTTGCTTGCAATTATTGATTATCAATCACATTCAAAAAAAGTATTTCGTAGCATTGCTGAGCTCTTTGTAGGTGAATTTCCAAGGAAATTTCACAATATCTGAACTAAATTTGTCTGTCCTTTTCAATACTTTGTGCTTGTAACAGAACCAGACAAACAATCTAGTGTCCAATGCAACAACAACAACACCTCCTATTGCAATGCCTGCAATTCACCCTGTTTGCATGCATGAATGACTATGGCACCCTCTTTTGTGAACAGGTACTGGAGCTAAAGGTACTGGTTTCCATTAGGATCATGGAATTCAACATCCAAAATAGTATCAAATTCCACTGCAATAGTATTCCCCAGCGAGGGAAACATTTCATTGAGACCTATGGACTCATCACCCCCAAATAGCCTCCAGGGCTACCCAGAGTGTGATCATCTGGAGCAATAACAAATGCTCATCCATCCCCAATTGAAACAAGAACAGGACCCACATTGGTTATAGAAAAGGAGAAACACGTTTTGAAAGAAGAAGAAACTTTTGTATTAGGGTCCAGAAATCTAACTGGTCTATTGTACAATGCCCTACCTGCACTTCAAATTGGTACTCCCAACTCCATGCTAAGGCCCACTGTGCCATTCTTCAGATGAGAATCTTAACCTGAAGTTTGATTCCAAAAAACCCAAGTCCCCTGTTCTATTCCCAAGACCTTTGTTACAACGAGTAGAGTTCTGAGCGAAATACTTCACAATAGGAAGCAAAAGAAACATCGCAAAATTGCTCCGCTTTAGACTGATAATTTTTTGTGCGAAAATTCAACTACGAACAGTAAAAAAATAATATTAAACACAACCAATCCATAATGGAATTTGAACATGAGGATTTATAACCACAGAAAACCCTCTCCAGGTTAAAAGAATTCTAGAATGGCTTTAAGATTCTACTAATGAGCACTTACAACACCATAGCAATTACTGTCACAATGAAATATGCTGGAAGCAAAGCCCTTGTATAGTTTCTACATTTCCACAGTGGAAGAAAGAATCTTGCTATCTCTCATGATCTGGTTCTGTGGTCAAATATTCTGCTATGGTTGTCTTGTTCTGCTAAACGTGGATCTGTCTTAGCTTTGGCTCTGGTTCTCGTTTAGGATCGTGGCTATCTGATCTTGCTGTGGCTTTGACTATACAAACTTGTTCAATAGGAAAATGTTGACTCTGCTATATATAGGAGCTTCAATGGGTGCTCTCAAACACTTTTTTGGGCAGCTTTGTTTTGTCTCTGATTCAAGGCATAACTATGTTGGCCTTGGTTTTTTAGTCCTTGGAACTTAGTTCTCTCATATTTTCCATCCTATCCCCAGTTTTCTACCGAGAAAGACATAACTTCATGATATCAAAATTGACTATTTTTGGCCATTTATCTTTAGTAATGGTACAACCTTAATTTGGTGCATTCGTACAGTATCTGAAGAGCACTCTCAAGTTTTTATTCAGTATTTTAGCATAACTACTACATTTAACTGCCATGCTCTAATATTTATATCAACCATAAGCATTCTTAAGGTAGTTCCACGTTTGTGAAGCAGAAGGAATGCTTCTGACAGCTTCTTATCATAGTGGTACAATTTTGTTCGCAATTTATCTTTTATAAACCTCCAATTTTCCAAACGTAGTAGAGACTACAGTTTGCATCTCAAATTTTGGACAAATCTGTTTAGTATTCTACAGAAAATGCATTAAGAATAAAAAAAGCCCACAATTTGTAAAAAGCCCACAATTTTGTAAAAAACCCACATTTTGTAAAAAGCTCACAATTTGTAAAATGCCCACTTTTATTTTCTTTTTGCTTATATATTGAGCTCCCATTGAGTTCAACAAGTCTTGGGTTTCCTACACCATTGAGAGAGATTTATTGTTTTCTTTATAAGATAATTTGCATCAATGGAAGAAAACATTGGAGCTGGAAAAAAAAATTCAAAAGAGTGAAAGGGGTGATGGTAGAGTTTATTGCCCTTGTAAAAAATGTTGTATGAGAAATAATGTTAGAGTTTTAATAGCAACAACAACAGTGCATTGTAGGAAATATGGGCACATTGATGGTGGATTGAATGACTATCGTCCCATGGTAATTAATTATCTATCTTCATTTTGATTATATCGTAAAATTTTATATTATTTTAAATTTTTAATATTTTTTATATGTGCACTAATGTTTAATTATTAATGTTTGTAATTTTCATAAAGGCACAATTGCCCCCCAACTTTTTTCAGATGATCAACCAGCTTCCACAGCAAAATAGTAGTAGATTAGATGATGTTGCACCTGTACAAGAGAATATTGCAGGAAATATTAGTATTGGAAATGATGTTGTACAAGGTGAAGAACATGAAGCGAATGATGAAGGTAATTTTAATGATCCCATGGAGGTAGATCATGATGACAGTAATGAGACAATTCACATTAATGATGGGACAAATCAAATGCTCCAAGACTTTTATGGTGAGTCAGATGATGATGGTGGAGATAGCAGTGACGGTATTTATGATGTACCTCTGATTGAAAGGTCAAGTGAACGACTTTTTGAACACTCAAATGAAACTCTTCTCTCTACCACATTGTTGCTGGTGAACTTAAAGGTTATGAATAATTTGTTGAACAGATGTATGACACAACTCCTAAGGTATGCAATATGTATATATGATCACATATATGTAAATGTTGATTATTTTCCCTTTTTTTAGTTGTAATAAATGTGTAAAATAATAACTTATATATATATATATATATATATATATATATATATATATATATATCAAAACCGGCCGGTCAGGACGGCTGCTGGTTGGAACCGGCCTTGCAACCCGGTCAATAGCCTATTCTCACCTGTTTTGGCCGGTTAGGTGCTCCTCCATGAGTTGAAAATTCCTCAATGTCTCCTCCATGAGCTGAAAATTCCTCTATTATACTAGCAACAAACCTGTCTAATAACTCATACTCAACACCTTATAGTAGCAACAATACACATGATGACTGATAAATACAAGGCTGGCTAGCATAAAATCCCTGGCAGCATGCAACTCATCAAGTGTACTTGATGACAATTTCTGTTCTCAAAAAAATCAGCAGCAACCTTATTTCACACTCAGCTAGGAACTGTCAGACCCTCTCTCTCTGCTCACACATAGCAGCAACATAAATACAAAACCTTTCACACAACATACAAGCAATTTGATCATGGCATCAAGACTGATGCAAATGGTCTGACGCCACTCAAGGGACAACAACATACAACCTAATGAAAATGTGACTAGCAATAATAAATTGACCACTAGAAAATTCCCGCTTGGAAATGCACTAAACTGGCTACTGAGTTTTCTGGGTTTTAATGAATCTTTTCAGTGATAAATTTTGTCAAACACATTGTGATCAGACTGCTGAAGTTGTAATGCTCTCTCAACTTGTTACAAATAGCACTAATAGTGGGTTTCATAAACCAATTCAATACCTCTAAGTGTTGTAGATGTTTTTCTAGAAATTTATTGGCAAGCAAACATAGATAATGAAGAATACAAGATCTTCAAAATGTTGGTCTGATATATATCTATATATATATATATATGTGTGTGTGTGTGTGTGTGTGTGTGTGTGTACTGAGCCCAGAATTGTCTTTAACGCTGATACAATGAATTGACAATAGATCTGAGCAGGGACAAATTGTATATTATAATATTAACTCAGCAATAAAACACAGTGAACAATATAAGAGAAACCTGATACATTACTTCAACAAGTTTGCTTATGTATTTTTCGATGATATGTATTGCATTTGGTGCCATTTTGATATATTCACCTTTGCATGGTATATAAATGAGAAAAAATTTCATATTTTGTCTCTATTGGCTTGGAATCATGGTTGCAAATCTTTAAAATAGTTTTTTTTTTCATTTTATTAAAAAATAATTATTTAATGTATTTTTTTTAAAACCAGTTCATTGAGATCTGACCGCTACCGGTTATACCGGTTCCGGTTCGAAACTCGGTTCATTAGCTCCACCGGTTCCGGTTTTAATAACTATGATATATATATATATATATGATTAATAATCTTTACAAGACACTACTTTTTGTTTCTATTGTAGATTGTTGGGTGAATATTTGTTACCATCGCCAAATACTTTACCTCGAACATATCGAGATCTACGTGCTATTATGAAAAACTTTGGAATGGAATATAACACTATAGATGCATGTCCTAAAGATCATATTATATATTACGGAGAACATGTGTTGAAAACAGAATGTCCGAAATGTGGTACCAGTAGATATCGAACAGATCAACTAACCAAAAAGGTGCCTCAAAAGGTTCTTCATCATATTCCCATAATTCCACGTTTGCAGCGAATGTTCAGGTGTAACAGCATAGCACAGTTTATGGATTTCCATGCAAAGAATAGAAGTGGAGATGGTGTTCTTCGAATGCCTGCAGATGGTTCTACATTTAGAGAAATCGAGGAAAAATATGTAGATTTTAAAAATGAACCTCGTAATGTCAGGCTTTCATTGGCAGCTGATGGTGTTAATCCATTAGGAGAGCTTAGATCTACTTACTCAATGTGGCCTATTTTCATTATCAACAATAACATTCCTCCTTGGATGTCAATAAAGAGGGAGCACATAATGTTGACTATGATTATTCCAGGTATTTGATACATTATTTTTTTGAATGTAACATTTTCATTTCTCTCATTGTTTGCATAAATATATATTTTATTTATTTACTTACTTATATATACATATATCATGGTAGTAATTATTATGTACCGTAATTTTGAACAATTAGGTAAGTGCCAGGTCAAAGATATGAATGTATATATTGAGCCTCTTATCGATGAGCTAATATAGTTATGGCATGGCATCACTATGTATGACATCACTAAACCAATCAAGCAGAAGAGATTTCAATGTCGTGGAATGCTTGTATGGACAATTCATGATGCCCCGGGACTAACACATGTTTGTGGTATGTAATATTTCATTGCACTTTAATATAATACATAATTATCTAAATTAGATATACCATATTGCATGTTTTAAAAATGATCTCATAGTATATTAATTGTTATTGATCCATCTATTACAGGTCTTCAAAAAAAGGGTAGATTTTCATGTCCAGTTTATGGCCCTAAGATGAAGTATCGTCATTCGCCAGACTTAAGAAAGATGTTGTTTGATGAGTTTAGGCACTTCCTCCCTAGGAACCTGTTGATGGGAAAATCTGTCCGGCCAACAGCAAGGGATCTCCCGATAAAAGGTCCCAATTAGACCTTGAACCGTTTGGACTAGGGATCCCGTCCGGGGTGTGGGTCCAACTACCAGTGATTTATCCTTTGCTTTGGGTCTTGCTTAAACTCTATAAGACAGTGGATACAAACCTAATCAACAGATACAAGACATACGATTGATGCAGTAAATGTACATGCAACACTATGAGTAGCAAGAGAAGATAATAAAGCATGAAGACCGAAGGAAGTGTTGTTAACAACACTTCATTAGGTTCATGCTTGTAAGCTGTTCTGACCACAAAGGAAACAATTCCTCATGGCCGGAACAACCTTCACTTCCTAAAAGTTTTAAATGGTAACACAAATGCTAATAAACAAAGTCATCAGCGTTTGTTAAGAAAGTGAAATGAACTCAACCACCATTAACATACTCAACAAACTGTCATGCAATGTGATCTGAATTAAAGATACAGTTCCCTTAATCTAAAGATGTTTAGAAACTGAAAACATAATACTCAATAGCGCTCATACATAAAACAACACCAGATGCATAAAAGGGGTTTTACAAAATACTTGTATTCATCATTAAATGTATAATCTACTGGTAATACAATGTACTCTGCTCGAGGCCCAAAACAAAAGCTCATTTACAAGCTCTCAAAGGAGTATTTATAATACAAAACCTGCCCCTTGGGCTTCCTTGACTTTTCATCTTCTTGACTGTTGGGCTACCTTGCGACCCAGTCCATTCTGCGATTTGCGACCTAAAGGAATCTGCGACCTGCGACCTGCAACCTCCCCGGATCTGCGACCTTGCGACCCGGGTAAATTTGCAACCTGCGACCTGCCCAGATTATGCGACCTTGCGACCTAGTCGCTGGGTCGCTGGGTCACACCGTCGGGCTTTTAACAGGGAGTGCGACTATGTGACTCGGCGCCCTGAGACAATTGGCGACCTTCGATCTCCAACCATCAGCGACCTGCGACTTCAAGCAGATCTACGAATTTTATAGCAGTATTCCTCATCTCACGTTCTTCGCTTTGAAAACCGATCCTCTTGCTTGCTGGGAAAAAAACTCCAACTCATCGTGAAAACCCATAGCCTCCACCTGCAATCACATAGCTTAGGTTATGCATCTTCATGATCTAATATCGATACTAAGAGCATGTTTAAATAATTGCAAAAATGAAAATAATAAACTTAGACCCCTGTGTGGTCAAGTGTGGGGCTACTGAATCATCGGAGAGAGTGGTTGGGGTAAGCTTTCGTTGTGCCCTTTCTCTGTCAGGATCATAAATTCTTTTCATGCACAAAGTCCTCTTGGATTGAATTGCTTGATAGGCATGGGCTTCTTCATTCACATCTTCAATGGTTGCCGTAGATTTTATGCTCATTAGTATTCCCATTTATTAGAGAAGAAAATCAAAAGGAGGAAATATTAGTGGCATTTCATCTCCAAGGACAGCAAAATACTGCACCAAAACACCATAGAATACTTGCATCTTATGATGATTTCTTGCAGCCAAGCTAATAGCATTGCATGCTTGAATACGACAAATTGCGTTTTGTAACTGGGTTCGTGCAGTGGGAGAATTTCTCTGGTTGCAGCTTCCCTTAGGCACACCTTTCTGTGACCTTGCGACCTTGGAGGGGTCGCACAGTCACATGGTCACATTTCCTGTCCAGCAACATTGCATCGCAACTCAGCGACCTAGAGGGGTCGCGCAACTTCATCTCCAGTTGGTCTGCGACTTCAAAAGGGTCGCAGGGTTGAAAATACCATCAAGTCGCAATCTGCACTAGCCTCACAGGTTTGCGACTCAGCGACTTGGGTTGACCTGCGGCCTCAAAGCATGGCTGTCTTCATCATGCAATCATCGTTCAACTTAGGCGCAATGTCTTCTCCTACATTGAATCTTGCTTTCATTCAACAAATGGAGTGGCGTTTACGTATGGAGGAGCTGCTCGATCGTGCCATCTAGTTGTAGTTACAGGAAGGAGCGCACTTCGACAAATATCTTGCCCTTCAAACAGCTTCTGTCTTCGTGGTGGCAAGTCAAGTTATAAGCAGACAAGCACCATTGCCATGCTATATTCACACGATGTTAACAAAACCAGTCTTCCAAAGGAAATCTAATAATGTCGATTTGCTGGACACGCATTGAGATTTGAGTTATTTCACGCCCTCTTTGGAGGCAGGGATATGCAACACGTTTCGGTCATGCCAACGAAATCGTTTTAACTTGCGGATGTTCCTAATATACTGATTTAACATCGAACACTAAGCCTCCTCGAATCAGCATCTTCGATATAATTTTTAAGGTGGGACTCATGTGCTTGCAACAGAGCATTTCTTATTTGCTGTATTGAGGGATTTGCCACTACAGAAATAATTTCCCATGGTCGTTATTGCACTGGTTAAAATGAGCATTTCGCTTTTCTTGGAGGATCTGTATCCTACGACAATGACAGCGCCGATACAGCTGAATCCATGTGCAACTCAACATGCATTACAACAAGAGCATGGAGTCTCGAATGCCATTTTTTGGTCGTACACTTCGATCCCATCTCCAGAAACCAGATCTGTCGTTGTGCAAGGCTAATTATACACGGTTTCTTCTCCTCTGAGTCGAAAAGTCTCTACATGTGTATGTATGCCTGCAGCGAAATTGTTATGCATATTTTCTTAGATTTTTTTATTTGCCATGCTAACACAGCTAGAATTGAAGGGGTTCGACCCTTTTCTCGCACTGAATATCAGCCAAGCATAACGTTATTTCTGCATGTCGGACTTGGGCGGCTCAGAAGGGCGTCAGATCCTTGCATGTCGGCCTTTTGTCATCGCATGCCATAGTTTGAGCAGTGCAACAGCCATCATATCCTTGCATGTTGGGAGCAGAGCCAAAACGATCCCAGAAAAACTGTGTATCAGCGACCTTTTTGGTGAGAAACCTCCATTTGCGTGTAGCAGCGTAATTAACGTTCATTGCATGGCAGCATGCATGGGCAACCTGCATCCATGCGGCGTGAAGGGTATAGACTCATTCTGTCCAGCTCACCGTGGACGCGTGGAAGATCACTTGTGGCATTGATTATGGTGTTTTCTGATGAACTGATTTGATAGTCGTGCGTATGGTATCCTCCTCCAACAAACATAACTCTACACCATTTATAAATGGTCAAATTTCACGCTTCTGAATTTCATTTGATTCTAACCGAACGATAATTATTCTAACATGCCGTCGTAGATCTGCTGCAAGGTTTGGCTCCATGTTCAAATGCAAATTTTGACCAAATATAATATATCTACTCCAAAGAATAAACTCTGCCATAGGAATGTTTACGTTGAATCGTAATGCATTTTCATATAATTTTGACCCACATTTTAATTGTAACGTTGACCACCATATATATATATGCCTCAAACATTCTAACATAAGACTTAGGCATAAAAGTATTCGGTCCTAACTGTAATGTTCCTCTCGGTGGTCTTATATGGTTTTGAGATCATATGTGATTGCGCCTAGGCTTAAATATACAACGTCACCTTATTCCATGGATGTGCGCCCACTTATAATGCTTGCACATAGTTTTCTCCACGATCTCCTATGGTTTTGAAACCATATGATTTATTTGCCTTGGTTTAATCACATCATACTTAAAACCATAACCTTGGTTCACATATTTGCGCCCACCCTATAGCTCGGGTTTAATAGATATTGTTTCTCAAAGGTGTGGTTGATATTTGAAACTCTGTCGTTGGCTTGTCAGCACCAACATGTGTGTTTTCGCACCGCTGCTCGACACAAAAAACACCTTGACTGAGATTGTCGTTCTATGTGAGTCTTTTGAGTCCACTTTGTTCACCAGGCTATACTTTGGGCTAGACTGGTCGGGGTGGTGAAATATGTCCCTTTGTGTGCACCGATCGACATTTAGATGGTATTGTGCAGGATCTACAAAACTTCCTTTAAGGTGAGACACCTACCATCTTGGAATAAAGATACTTCATTCAGCTCATACGTAAGCCTAGATCATAGAAAATTCTTCTAGTTTATGTGAGATGGCGTCCGGTACGGACTTTTCCAAATGAAGTGTATTTAAGTATCTGGTGTGCACTGGTGAAGAAAGCTTTTTTGCATCAGTGACATAAAAGGTTCTTTCTCTGATCAACCTTTATCACACCATCTTCCTTCTAACAGTACCGGTCACTTGCTTCTCCTCCTCCATTGTCTCGCAACTTTGGCTTTGTAGTGGAGCTCAATTTTATTTCCCTTGATGTCGTGACACGACTAAGGAGTTTGTTACTCATGGGGTCGACCTGTGTGGAACATTATGACATCACAGTTACTTTTTTTGAGAATGGTGTCCCTAGGTAAACATATAAGATTTACGAGTTTGAAAGAAGTATTCAAACAACATGCTTAAATACCCATGGTAAGAGGGCCATAATCATCAATACATAAAAAGGTTTCCATTCAAATGTATGCATGTCAATCTCATTACACGTGGCGCGACTGCAGTAAGAGTGTTCGGGCGTATGCTAGATGATCCCTCCCACATATGGCGTGATTGCAGCAACAACATTTTATCATGATGGTGAGAAATCTCATGAGGGGTTGGGGATAGGTCGGTGGGATGTCACTGACTGCAGGTCAGGTGAAAGACTTTAACACCTAAGCGAGCAGAGGGGGAACCCGAAATTTTAAATATACCCCAAAATTTTGGGTGTTGTTGTAGAGGCTACAAAAAATGGCGAACCACTGGTAGAATCCAACATCTCTGTCAATATCACAACAATAGTCTGAGTCCGGATAGTGATGCAAGGGAATATTGAACAAATTCCATGGGTACCCTTTGTATTACTTTGGCCCTTTACAGGTAAGCCTAACCCTTGTGCCTCAACTAGGTCTCGCTAATCAGAAAACACATCAAAGAGAAAGCTCACAGACGCCAGTAGCTTGTTGGTGATGTGAAGAGCAAGGCAGGGGGTTAATTATTTTCAGGATTTTTTAAAGTAAGTTTCCGGTGTTGCTCCGCTGCCAGCAGGCCTGGACAGTACCCCGGCAGAGTCACTTCAAGAAATCACAAACGTTGCTCCACTGCCAGCGAGCCTGGTCAATACCCCGATGTAGTCGTTGCATTACCTCTCTGCGCAGGAAGCATTTCTCGATCCTTTTCCCTTATTTGTTTTATGTGCTTTCAGCACTTATTTTCATGTGCTCGTGGCACTTATTTTTCATGGGCGGATGAGGGATCCCAACTTATTTTACGAGAAGGAGAGGTTGTTTCTTGTTTTATAGAAACTAAAAGATATCCTGATTTGGGTTTGCCCTTGTGCCAAACCTTCACATCCCATCTACCACAATAGGCGAAGCGTGCAAAACAGATCTTTAAGATGTACAAGACTATGCTAGGTACAAGGCTTAGGTTATGGGTATAGGCCATTCAAACTCATTAGGTCTCCCACAAGCAATCGGCTCGTATCTCCCTAGCTAAATAAGTTTATACTTATAGGAATCTTGTTGCGAATGCAACTTCAATGACTGGTCCTAAGAGAAAGCTGCCTCTTGAGATAGCCACCGCGACCTCACACAAAACAATGGGGTTACTGTTTCAGCAATCGGGACAAGGCAAGACCACAAGATGGTAGGGTTTCAATGAGGGCTCATGAAGTGGAAGGCGATATGCTTAAAAATGCTGTAAGGAAGAGAGCGTACAACACAATGTAATAGGTGAGGCTCGAGATGCAATGCACTCCATGTGCGAGAACGATCCACCAGTTGTAGGTGGAAAAGAGGCACAATACAAGCAGTGATTATTTATGCAACAACAAGCGACTGAAAAGGAAATGAAATGAAAATACTTGTAACATGATAATTCCTAAGATATTAATCGTAAAAAAATAGCAAACACACTTTTAAATCATAACGTAAAAATTTGGCAAGTAAATCTAATTAAAGACTTTGAACTAACAAATTTTATTAACAAGTCCTAGCTAGCCTACACCTAAACCCTAGTTTAACCCATGAGGTGACTGGGCTATGTAAAATCAGTTTTCTAGTGCAACCACTGCATTATTTCGCGTCCTGCAACGACAACAATGATCAGGATCAGAACTAGTATCCAAAAAAGTGCGGTAACAACAAAACTTACTTGAGGAGCAGGTGCCACTGCAAGACGATCATAGATACTTCCCAAAGAACATGCCAGAATAGATTGTGCAAGCTGAATCCCACTCTCATCTTGATATGCAGCAATATGTTCTTGAAACTCAACATTTATAAACGACCCATAATCATTCATGCACAATCCTGGGCCTGATGGGTGTTGGGTAAGCCATTTCCCATTTGTCGGCACCTCCACCGAATAGGGTTGGTTGAACGAACCAGTAACATCATTGTGGTGGTGAGGATGATTGATTCTACGAGGTGGAAGCAACAAGCAGGTGCCAGGTGAATTATATATGCTTGCACATCCAAGTGCATAAATCCTAGTTTTGAAAACCTTAGCTCGGGGTTGCTCTTGGGTTTGGTCAAGGGTATGAGGATCCGAATCCACTTTCAGTGTAGGCTACAATTCCTCACCGCCTTGAAAAAACTCTGGACCTTCGAGCAAGGGGCTTCCCAACTTTGATGGTTCGGCGAGATCAACAGGCGAATGGATGTGATCATGGATTGTGGCGAGTTGCAAAATGTCAGTGGGTTTTGTATCAATTCGGTCAAATGTTTGCGCACTGACAGATTGATAACCCAAAGTATTAGATTCTCTAGATTTTCCAGGGTGGAGTGAATTTGATGTGGTTATGCTGGGAGGAGCATGGTACTTGGGGATCGTCATTTGAGAAACGGGTGGTAGAAGCTGAGGCGCTTTGATTTTCCGATGGGTACTTGAATCTTCCCAAAGCAAATCATCAAATTCTGGTGTTTCCATATGGTCGGCAAAGAGATGCGAGTGATAGTCCTCAGCGGTATGATGGAATATGTTCTCCGATAAGCAGGGATCGCTGTAACCATTGATTTTATCAAGTTGGGTATCTGGCAAGTTAGGCTCCCTGGGAATTACCAACTAGGACGGATCAATAAAGAGGACATCTTGAGGTTGCCCAGACAAGAAACTGCTCCTATGGCTGTCTAAAGATTCCAAGTGAGAATGATCAGATCTAAAAGATTCATCGATTTTGAACTGTGATTGTGAAGCACCATCTGCGTGCTTATGATTGTCGCCAATACCAGTATAAAGAAATTTTGAATGTCTCGAAGAAATTACTGGTGTGGCGGGATCGAGAAACAAACCTGGGAATAATGAACGAACAGATTGAGTCGTAGGGGCATTAACCATACAAGGCTTTTCAACACGTGCATCAGTGTCATTCCGAGAAAACAATGATCTACCAGGCCCAGTAAGGGAAACCACTGCATATGGGATAGGAGTCGATTCATAATCCGTATGTGAATCAGATTTAGGACTATGTCCAGGGAGACATCGAGTGGGCTCGAGGTAGGTTTCATGAAACGAGAGAGATAATGAGCCACTGTGGTTTTCAAACTCTGATTCGACATGGTGCGTGAAAGATTCAAAGTCTGAACAGTCGTTGACTTGCGGGTCGTCATAGGGAACACTAGGCTCAGGCTGGGTTGCTAACTGAAATTGTTCAAGGGAAACGAGAATCACATAGCTGAACTGTTCACTTAACAACTTCCAATCGACATCCTTTTCAGGGAACTCAAAACAACAATGGACAAATCTGATAGAGAATTCATCTAGAGGTTCCTAAGGTTTCATTCTAATGTCATTCAACTTTATCAATACATTTTGAAAATCGTACCTGTGAAAAGCTTGTTGTAATTCACTGGCGAGTTGTTCAAACGAATGGATGGAAGCTTCCGGCAATGTGCGACACCATTGCTTAGCGCGACCTTCGAGAGTGAGGAAGAAAAGAAAACAAATAAAACCTTCATCGTCAATTTCATAGCACTCACCAAAGTCACAGAAATCTAAAAGGTGTTGGGTGATGGACACCCCATTTTCACCATCAAATTTTAACTGGGACAAGTGATACATAAGTTCATCGGGGATGAAGTATCGAGGCTCATAAAACTCTGACAAACATCTCGGGAGAATGATTTGGGAACGAGCCATTACAAATATGAGATTAACTGCAGGCTCTAAGGGCTCAGCTTGTCATCTAGCCCTCCTTCTAGCGCCAATTCTGTTGACGGGAAAATCTATCCGGCCAACAACAGGGGATCTCCCCGGTAAAAGGTCCCAATTAGACCTTGAACCGTTTGGACTAGGGATCCCGTCTGGGGTGTGGGTCCGGCTACCACTGATTTCTCCTTTGCTTTGGGTCTTTCTTAAACTCTATAAGACAGTGGATACACACCTAATCAACAGATACAAGACATATGATTGATGCAGTAAATGTACATGCAACACTATGAGTAGCAAGAGAAGATAATAAATCATGAAGACCGAAGGAAGTGTTATTTACAGCACTTCATTAGGTTCATGCTTGTAAGCTATTATGACCATGAAGGAAACAATTCCCTCATGGCAGGAACAACCTTCACTTCCTAAAATTTTTAAATGGTAACACAAATGCTAATAAACAAAGTCATCAACGTTTGTTAAGAAAGTGAAATGAACTCAACCACCATTAACATACTCAGCAAACTATCATGCAATGTGATTTGAATTAAAGATACAGTTCCCTTAATCTAAAGATGTTTAGAAACTGAAAACATAATACTCAATAGCGCTCATACATAAAACAACACCAGATCCACAAAAGGGGTTTTACAAAATGCTTGTATTCATCATTAAATGTATAATCTACTGGTACTACAATGTACTCGGCTCGAGGCCCAAAACAAAAGCCCGTTCACAAGCTCCCAAAGGAGTATTTATAATACAAAACCTACCCCTTAGGATTCCTTGACTTTTCATCTTCTTGACTGTTGGGCTACCTTGCGACCCAGTCCATTCTGCGACTTGCGACCTGAAGGAATCTACGACCTGCGACCTCAAGCAGATCTGCGACCTGTGACCTCCCCGGATCTGCGACCTTGTGACCCGGGTAAATGTGCGACCTGCGACCTGCCCAGATTATGTGACCTTGCGACCTATTCGCTGGGTCGTTGGGTCGCGCCGTCGGGCTTTTAACAGGGAGTGCGACTATGCGACCTGGCGACCTGAGACAATTGGCGACCTTCGATCTCCAGCCATCAGTGACCTGCGACTTGAAGATATCTGCGACCTGCGACTTCAAGCATATCTGCAGATTTTATAGCAGTATTCCTCATCTCACATTCTTTGCTTTGAAAACCGGTCCTCTTGCTTGCTGGGAAAAAGACTCCAAATCATCGTGCAAACCCACAACCTCCACCTACAATCACATAGCTTAGGTTACGCATCTTCATGATCTAATATCGATACTAAGAGCATGTTTAAATAATTGTAAAAATAAAAATAATAAACTTAGACCCCTGTGTGGTCAAGTGTGGGGCTACTGAATCATCAGAGAGAGTGGTTGGGGTAAGCTTTCACTGTGCCCTTTCTATGTCAGGATCATAATTTTTTTTCATGCACAAAGTCCTCTTGGATTGAATTGCTTGATAGGCATGGGCTTCTTCATTCGCATCTTCAATGGTTTTCGTAGATTTTATTCTCATTAGTCTTCCCATTTATTAGAGAAGAAAATCAGAAGGAGGAAATATTAGTGGCATTTCATCTCCAAGGACAGCAAAATACTGCACCAAAACACCATAGAATACTTTCATCTTATGATGATTCCTTGCAGCCAAGCTAATAGCATTGCATGCTTGAATACGAAAAATTTTGTTTTGTAACTAGGGTCGCGCAGTGGGAGAATATCTCTGGTCGTAGCTTCCCTTAGAAACACCTTTCTGCGACCTTGCGACCTCGGAGGGGTCACGCGACTTAGCGACCTGGAGGGGTCACGCGACTTCATCTCCAGTTGGGCTGCGACTTCAAAAGGGTCTTAGGGTCGCAAATACCATCAAGTCGCAATCTGCACTAGCCTCACAGGTTTGCGACTCAGTGACCTAGGTTGACCTGCGACCTCAAAGCATGGTTGTCTTCATCATGCAATCATCGTTCAGCTTAGATGCAATGTATTCTCCTGCATTGAATCTTGCTTTCATTCAACAAATGGAGTGGTGTTTACGTATGGAGGAGCTGCTCGATCGTGCGATCTGGTTGTAGTTGCAGGAAGGAGCGCACTTCGACAAATCTCTTGCCCTTCGAACAGCTTCTGTCTTCGTGGTGGCAAGTCAGTTTATAAGCAGACAAGCACCATTGCCATGCTATATTCACACGATGTTAACAAAACCAGTCTTCCAAAGGAAATCTAATAACGTTGATCTATTGGACATGCATTCAGATTTGAGTTATTTCATGCCCTCTTTGGAGGCAGGGATATGCAACACGTTTCGGTCATGTCAACAAAATCGTTTTAACTTGTGGTTGTTCCTAATATACTGATTTAACATCAAACACTAAGCCTCCTCGAATCCGCATCTTCGATATATTTTTCAAGGTGGGACTCATGCGCTTGCAACAGAGCATTTCTTATTTGCTATATTGATGGATTTGCCACTACGGAAATAACGTCCCATGGTCGTTATTGCACTGGTTAAAATGAGCATTTCGCTTTTCTTGGAGGATCTGTATCCTACGGCAATGATAGAGCCGATACAGATGAATCCGTGTGCAACTCAACATGCACTACAACAAGAGCATGGAGTCTCGAATGCCATTTTTTGGTCATGCACTTTGATCCCATCTCCAGAAACCAAATCTGTCGTTGTGCAAGGCCAATTATACGTGGTTTCTTCTCCTCTGAGTCGAAAAGTCTCTACACATGCATGTATGCCTACAGTGAAATTTTTATGCATATTTTCTTAGATTTTTTTATTTGCCATGCTAACGCAGCCAAAATCGAAGGGGTTCGACCCTTTTCTTGCACTAAATATCATCCAAGCTGAACGTTATTGCTGCATGTTGGACTTGAGCAGCTCAGAAGGGCGTCAGATCCTTGCATGTCGGGCTTTTTTCATCGCATGCCAGAGTTTGAGCAGTGCAACGGCCATCATATCCTTGCATGTCGAGAGTAGAGCCAAAACGATCCCGGAAAAACTGTGTATCAACGACCTTTTTGGTGAGAAACCTCCATTTGCATGTAGCAGCGTAATTAACGTTCATTGCATGGCAGCATGCATGGGCAACCTGCATCCATGCGGTGTGAAGGGTATAGACTCGTTCTGTCTAGCTCACAGTGGACGTGTGGAAGATCACTTGTGGCATTGATTATGGTGTTTTCTGATGAACTGATTTGATATTCGTGCGTATGGTATCCTCCTCCAACAAACGTAACTGTACACCATTTATAAATGGTCATATTTCATGCTTCTGCATTTCATTTGATTCTAACCGAATGATAATTATTCTAACATGCCGTCGTAGATTTGCTGCAAGGTTTGGCTCCATGTTCAAACACAAATTTTGACCGAATATAATATATCTTCTCCAAAGAATAAACTCTGCCATAGGAATGTTTACGTCGAATCGTAATGCATTTTCATATAATTTTGACCCACGTTTTAATTGTAACATTGACCACCATATATATATATGCCTCAAACATTCTAACATAAGACTTAGGCATAAAAGTATTTGGTCCTAACTGTAATGTTCCTCTCGGCGGTCTTATATGGTTTTGAGATCATATGTGATTGCACCTAGGCTTAAATATATAACGTCACCTTAGTCCACAGATATGCGCCCACTTATAATGCTTGCACATAGTTTTCTCCACGATCTCCTATGGTTTTGAAACCATATGATTTCTTTGCCTTGGTTTAATCACATCATACTTAAAACCATAACCTTGGTCCACATATTTGCGCCCACCCTGTAGCTCGGGTTTAATAGATATTGTTTCTCAAAGGTGTGGTTGATATTTGAAACTCTGTCGTTGGCTTGCCAGCACCAACATGTGTGTTTTCGCACCACTGCTCGACACGAAAACACCTTGACTGAGATTGTCGTTCTATGTGAGTCTTATGAGTCCACTTTGTTCACTGGGCTATACTTTGGGCTAGACTGGTCGGGGTGGTGAAATATGTCCCTTTGTGTGCACCCATCGACATTTAGATGGTATTGTGCAGGATCTACAAAACTTCCTTTAAGGTGAGACACCTACCATCTCGGAATAAAGATACTTCTTTCAGCTCATACGTAAGCCTAGATCATAGCAAATTCTTCTGGTTTATGTGAGATGGCGTCCAGTACAGACTTTTCCAAATGAAGCGTATTTAAGTATTTGGTGCGCACTGGTGAAGAAAGCTTTTTTGCATCAGTGACATAAAAGGTTCTTTCTCTGATCAACCTGTATCACACCATCTTCCTTCTAACAGTACCGGTCACTTGCTTCTCCTCCTTCGCTGTCTCGCAACTTTGGCTTTGTAGTGGAGCTCAATTTTATTTCCCTTGATGTCGTGACATGACTAAGGAGTTTGTTACTCGTAGGGTCGACCTGTGTGGAACATTATCACATCACAGTTACTTGTTTTGAGAATGGTGTCCCTAGGTAAACATATAAGACTTACGAGCTTAAAATAAGTATTCAAACAACATGATTAATGACCCATGGTGAGAGGGCCTTTAATCATCAATACACAAAAAGGTTTCCATTCAAATGTATGCATGGCAATCTCATTACACGTGGTGCGACTGCGGTAAGAGTGTTCGGGCATATGCTGGATGATCCCTCCCACATATGGCCTGATTGCAGCAGCATCATTTGATCATGATGGTGAGAAAGCTCATGAGGGGTTGGGGATAGGTCGGTGGGATGTCATTGATTGCAGGTCGGGTGAAAGACTTTAACGCCTAAGCGAGCAGAGGGGGAACCCGAAATTTTAAATATACCCCAAAATTTTGGGTGCTGTTGTAGCGGCTACAACAGAACCATAAATATCGTACTACTAAAAAACATCTTTTCAATGATAAAGAAGAAACTAGATTAAAACCACGAAGAATGATACCTCAGTTGTGGATGTTGGAATATAACAGAATTAATAATTGTCGAGCAGCTGGTACGTAATTTGTGTGTATATATATATATATTATTTGTTTATGTAATGTTTGTATTTTTTGTTTTAACTAATGAATTTATTTTATTGTATTTTATAATTAATATTGTTCTGATTTATTTTATTCTTTGATATCAAGGTCATCGTCGCCGTGAAGGTACTAATATTGTACTTCCACCTGGAATGAAATGTTATCCTCTTGAATTCGCGAGGTTGCCCTGCTATGAGGACCTATAAACAACTCATTTTTTTTATACAATGCATGTCGGGAAGAATGTGACAGAAATGTTATGGCGAACCATAGATGGTGCACATGATAGAGATAAAATTGACAAAATTTGTGCTGACATTGAGAAATCAAATCATGCAATGAAAAGTGTGATCGACGGATCAAATAACAATGGAGGTCGAAATTATAATAATATTCCATAGTTATTAATAGAACAACAAAGCAATGATGTAAAAGAGGTCGTTAGAAGAATTAAATTTCCAACATGTTTTGCTTCAAACATAAATAATATCTTAACGAAGAAAGGTGACTTCAGTGGGGTGAAAACACATGATTGGCATACCTTTGTTAAGGTAATTTTTTTGGTATACGTTTTTGTATGTTATTTCTTGAATACATATTTTAAATTTTCCTTTTTTCTGTTTAATTTGGAAACCAATAACGATTCATTTTTTATTTTTATAGTATGTTCTACCTGTATCTCTCCCAAACGACTTTGACAACAGTGTCAAACAAGTTATATATGGTCTTAGTAAATACATGAGGTAAGTAGTTTTGATTTATACGCAAAATCTAATTGCTACAATTTATTTTCGTACTTGATGAAATGATGTATTAATTTACTTGTAATGAAATATATATTATGTTTCATTGAAATAACCTTGCGTAATGATTTGCAGATGGTTTTCATTGAAAGAAATCCATCGAGATGAAATAAAGTATTGGAAGAGAGAAATTCCTCGGCTAATGTGTGAAATGCAAAAGTATCTACCTCCAACATTTTTCAATTCACAAGAACACTACTTGATACACCAAGTTGAGGAGATTGAAATGTGTGGACTAGTACACACAAGTTCAATGTGGATAGTCGAGAGGCACCTGAAATCCTTGAAGGCTTTGGTTAGACAAAGAGCACGACCTGAGGGTTCTATGGTGGAGGGATATGTGGTATATCAATCCATGGTGTATATTAGTCATTATCTTCCTAAATTAGCTACGCCAGTCATGAAGGCGGTGGATTGCATTTGGGATGTGAACTCCATCAAAAAATTTGAAGAGGAGCACTTGTTGGGAAAAGGTAGAATGAAGAAAGTGAGAGGTAAAAGATTTATTATGTATAATACATATAATGTTTCATTTTTTTACATCATGTATATGATCATTATATTCATTTAGGTCTTATTCTTTCATATTTTATTAATTAATATAATTTACCATGGTTATAAGTAATATTTATTAATATTGGTGAATTATTGTTTTTTTATTCGGGTGCTCAAGATTATGAGGCACTACTTTTATACATTGCAAACAATCTTGAGTGGATGAGTGAATGGATTGAAACATGTAAAGCACATAACGATGGTAGGTTATCATGGCAACTACTGTCTGAATTGATTAGAGAAGCGTATCGTAGTGGAGATGGGAACGTTACGGACAGGGAAATCGATTTAGCATATGGTTTGAAATATAGAAAGGTAAGCAATTAATTCACCTATTTTATTCATTACTTATTTTATACTATATTTATAATGTGACAAGAAGTTTGATTTTTCAGTTAATTTTCATGTTGTGTAAATTATATGTTTAATTATTAATTGAGAATGCACCTTTTTCATGTTTGGCATATTGCAGTTGAAACACCACAAGGCTATGTGGTGCAATGGTCGTCAATTTCGCGTTAAACAGTTGGATGATAACAGGAAAAATTCTGATAGTGGGATAGCTGCAGTATTCCGGGTCACTAATGTTTCCTCCAGGAGTGACAGACATCCTCGAGAATCTGAAAATAGATATTATGGGTTCTTAGATGATATAGTTGAGTGTGACTTTAATTCCTTCAAAATAGTTTTGTTCGACGTCAAATGGTATAGGCTACAAATGAATGTACGTGATGATGATAGAACACTTATTCAACATGACAATGGATTTCCAATGGTTAAAACATCGCAGTTTGAAGCAGGAAAAGATCACTATGTTTTTCCAAGCCAATGCGAACAAGTCTTTTACTCAAAGGTTCCAGGTGAGAACGAATGGTCATTTTCTATTAGATATGATCCAAGAGGAAGGCCAGTAGAGTATACTGTAGAGGAAGAAGATGATATTGATCAAGAAGAAGATGATGCAGTGGCAGATGAGCAGGAAGATGCATTGACAGACGAAGAAGATATCTTAGAAGATGAACCGGGCATAGGAGATGACATGGTCGATCATTTTAACACCGTTTCTGAATCAGATGTTGATATAGATGTCGATCACTTGGATGAAGATCAAGAAGATACAGAAGAATATTGATATAGATTTTACGTTCGAGTATGAGCTGGTATGTTATAACTTTATATTTTAATATGTAGGAATTATTGTCTGTTGGGAAAAATACTGAGAGGGGGGGTGAATCAGTATTTAGGGCTGATTGAAAACTTTTCACCAGAGATCTTATTATGCTGTTAATTCTTTACTTAGATTATTGCATCATTATTTTAGTAAACATGTGAAAAGAAATAACAGAATAAGCCATTACACAAAAGGAACACATATGAACACCAGTATTTAAGGTGGAAACCCAATTTTGGAGAAAACCACCGCTGCTGTCGTCTCAGTCTTCAATATTTATTATAAAGAAAACATCTTACAATTTTGTGCTGGCGCAGACTCATACCAGCACGCAGGCACCAACCTGCGGAAGGCTTCAACCTTCTCTCATTCTCCAGCCTCTCCTGGAAGGGAGCTTCGACCCCCTGATTTAACACCAGCTTGAACTGGCAGAAAGCTTCCACTTCTATGCAGAAGACTTCAACCCTCATATCCACCGAATTTCTTCAATTTCTTCATCAGACTTGCATCAGATCTTTATTATTTCTTTGTTGATCTTCCTAGAGATTTTTCATTTCCTCGATCAACTCCATAGGTGCATCATGGATTCAGCATTATCAGACAACAGAGTTCGATCATGCAGATCTCATAAAGAGATTTTTATTTACAATGCCTCTACATGCACACCTCGTACTATGATTCTCATCACCTTATATAGTTTTCACCTTTATTGAAACCATGGGTCAAAACCATTCAATTGCTAATGGTATTATTAAAAGTCGAACCAATCCAAATTGAAATCCCGATCTTTGTTCTTCCATGCTCGAATTCTCCCAAAGGTAATCTCTATCTCCGCCAAATAATACTATAGCCAAGGTAAAGTACTAATAACGTGCCACTAATGGTTTTCTTTCTTTTATTTATCAAATTCGTGGAATTTGATAAATAAATATTATTCACAACCTTTGGCAATTAAATATATAATAGAAATTTATAGTAATAACCAGCGCTTTATCAAAAGGATTTTAAATAGACCTTTGGTTCCGGCCCCACATACATAATCAACGGCCCAATAAATATAATTTAAAAAACTAGGGCCCATCGCTTGTGATCGTTTCCATCCAACGGCGGAGAACACATCGCTCAGCATCAGATGATCCAATAGGTATCGTTCGTTGATGACGCACGGATGATAACGCGCGATGGTGTGCCATACCTTGGGTAACTTTCGCGCATCTATAGCAAATGAACACCGTCCGATGACCCCTTCCCAGATCAACAGTGCTTATCAATATCACTGGGCATCCTGGGTCGAGAAATAATGCGCGATGGCGCGCAGTGACAAGCAGTTTTGTGGAGTCGTACAAGGATGTGTGTCGCACGTTCTATGGAATCACTCCCAACCTCTTGAAAACTGCTTGCCCGTCGAAGGTGGTGCGATAGAAACCACAAACCACCTTTACTATTTACTTGGTCACGGTTTCGCTCTTCCACGCAAGGTTCCGTCGCGCTTCCGTTTGTTATGTTCCACCTCTTTCCTTCCAAGTTCCGTTCATGATTCCAAAGGGTTAGTCTGTGTTCCACCGAAAGTTCAATGCCAAATACTCTGTTTTAGTTCTTTCGCGTTATAACTAGTTTGCTCTCACTCCTCGTTCCTTTCTCCATGAAAGCTAGTCAACTCCTTATTAATAGCGTAGACCCTTCCATCATATATTTAACGAATATATATAACTCCATTATCTACCAGTTTGGATACACTGTCAACCATATTAACATTGGTTCCTCGATCAACATACAAAGCACAGGGTTTCTTACGGATGTCAATTATCCTTCATCAGGATGCATACATATGTTCACACATGAATTAACTCATCAAGGAAAATCATATAATAGGATACAGGAAACATATTGCCAACATTGTCTTTAAATAATTTACTAATTATGCGGGTTTGTTGCATGTTGTTTATTATTTCAAACCAATAAATAATGGCCTTACTATTTTTTATTATTTCGCAGGATTCGCAGGATTCATTTGATTCTATGGTCAGGTCTCTGAAAAAACCAATTAAACACTTAAATAGTCAAGATCTGGAAGACGGGCTTTACCCCCACCATAAATTGCTGAAAAACCGGCCTTCAGTTCAGCTTGCTGTGCTGAAGACGAGGGTGGATTTGCATGATCAGTTGAATGAAAATGAATCAGATATTCGGGATGCTTTTGAGGGCAGATCCATAAGCCCCATAGATGAAGATCCCATTGCTGCAGAATTTCTGTCTGCGTTGAAGCACAAGTATAGTGTTGTATCGAAATACAAATTAGAGGACAACTATACCAAGTCTAAATCAACTGAATCCAGTTCTAGTGCTCTTGAACTTACCGAATTAAAGCCAGAAGCAAGATTTACAATCTCTAATGGGAACGGGTATGGTAGTTCCAATATTGGATTGGATGTCCGGAGCTCTGCAATAGGCACTGGACCTGATCGTAATGAACCCCAACTAATTCAATGTGATGAAAATATGGACTTTGATGATGATCAGGAAAACAAGCCAGAGCATTTTGGCAATATTGAAGAAACTAAAGAGGTTTCCTGTGATCGATTGAATCAACTCAGCCATAAGACATCTACTGCAGGCTGGTTTGTATCAGAAGGAGAATCGGTTTTGCTTTCCCATGATGATGGATGCTACTCTTTTCACGATATAGCAAATTCAGAGGTGTGGAGGTTTTAATTATTGTACTTAATTTTGGTGTTTATGGGTGTTATAATTTATACATTTTGGGATTTTCTATTAGAAATAGGGAAAAGCCTAGGGGTTAGATTATTCTCATGGTTTAAATTTCTATATTTGAAATAAAATTCACCAATTTCTATTTAAAAAAATGATTTGCCTAAATATTTGATGTAGTTTAAATAGGATGTAGTTCATTTCAAAGACTATTGAAATTTTCTAGAAACTATGATTGGGATTTCAAGAATATTTATGCACTCTTTAAATTTTCCCCTAACATAAAGGGCAGTTGATGTATGAGTAATACTCAGTATTGTTTTTTTCCAATCTCCAGGAGAAGGCTGAATATAAAGCTCCATATGGGCTTACCCCAAACATGTGGGGTGATTGCTGGTTGATCAGAGCAGCTGGTTCAGATGGTCACTCTGGTAAATATGTTGTGGCAGCATCTGCAGGTTGTACATTGGACTCAGCTTTCCGTTCATGGGACTTTTATAATAAAGAAATTATGGCATTCCATACTGAATCAGAGGCCTTCACTTCAACATCCAGTACCATCTCTCCAGTTTTGGCAGAGAGGGATGTCTCGGGGAGAAATTTTGGCTTTGCAAATGTTGTGCCAGAGAATCAACATTGGTGGTACAAGCCATGTGGGCCTCTTATGGTATCTACTACCAGTGCCCAAAAGACAGTTAATATTTATGATATTCGTGATGGAGATCCTGTGATTTCAATGTGTTTGTTTTGAAAGTTTAGGTTTCATAGTAAATCATCAATGGGCTCTCAAATAAGGCCACATTGAAATCTTGGATACATGTTTCATGCCAAAATCAGTTGTATCTTCCATAAATACACAATCTTGGACCACTCTGTATAAATCTGCTTCTCAGACAATATTACATCTCCCTCATTATACAGGTGGTGTTCTTACATGCATAGCAAAGGCATTGTTTTGGCAATCATTTTTTAAGTCACTAGATATTGTGTGTACAAGGATCTAGGGTCTCCACATGAAACTGTGTTGCCCGGAGACTCACTCTGCCTGTCCTTAAATTTGTAAACATAGTAGTATGCCAATGCTTCTTTCATTTTTTATGCATAAGACGATTTTTTGTCAAAGTCCATAATTGTTTTTAAGTTTTATCCATCCCAGTTTTGTTGTGAATGCACAGGTTTTTGGCTCAACACATATATGTTATATCTTTGTACTTTTCCTTTACTAACTATTTGAAATTTCTAGTTATATTTAGAGGTGTCTTTTAAGGGATGAGGGGAATTACTTGGATTTAGTGTTGCCAGGCTTATCATTTATTCTCCAAATGAAGCCCTGTAATCTGTAACACTATATGGGCATGCAACTCACTTGTTAAAATATAGTTGATACAATATGTTGTACATGAAGCCTGGAATTGTGTACATTCCTGGAATATATTAATTTGCAGGCATGCTTAAAAGAGAGATAGGGTTTGATAAAATCAAAAACCCTGAACATGAAGAAAAAAAGAGGCAATTATTTTATATAGATAGAACCAAGACACTATCTCCTCATTAATAACAAAACCTCAGTCCAAAAATCATATGTACAAATTCTAGAAGTCGAAAGTTGAAAATTTCTGAAATGGAACTAGGCCCTTTTCAAAAGAATAAATTTAGTAAAAACGAGGGTGAAGAAAGTTATCTTATCAAAATTTCCACATACCGTGTTAGCAAGGAATGACTCCGAGTCCTGAGCAGTGAGACTGAGGAATTTCTCTTTTGCTGCAGGTTGCAGTTCTCTTCTCCAACACAATGAAAAGAAAATTCTTAGCTCTGGACTCTGAAGCCCGAGTCACAACTTGGAAGTTGGTAAGGAAAATTATCAGGGTTGTTGCCAGTTGGCTTGGAGTTCGCAGCCTCATTAATTTTCTTTAATGCATTTCCTTCAATGCTGCAGTTGTCACTGGCCAGCAACCTTTACAATAAAATTTATTAGACCCGTCACGCTACGAGGAAAATTTGACGTGAGCACTAATCATTGATTTCTTATTGTGATAACAAATATTGGAGATTTACTATCATGTTTTAAAGTTTCATTTTTTTTAAAAATTGAAACCGTTGTCAGTATACCGACACCTTGTAAGTGTCGCTCTTCTGACGTTTTGAACGATTTCCATTTTCGTCGGTCTTGTGACGTCCATCGATATTGCGATAGTTCTAGAAATGTCGGAAGAGCGTCAACACAAAGATGTCGGAACGGCGACGTTCAAAATTTTGGACCACATTTTTTCAGAATTGCGACTTTTCTTCCTGGCATCGATATTGCGACGCTTCTGGAAAGTGTCGGTCTTGTGACACTTTTGCAATACGTTGGTCTTCTGACACTTTTGTACAGCGTTGGAATTGCGACAGTTTAGACACGTCGGAAGAGCGACAATATAAAGACGTCGGAAGAGTGACGTTCAAAACGTTGGACGACATTTCGTTGGAATGGCGACACATTACAAACGTCGGAAGAGCGACGTTAAAAACGTCGGACCAAATTTCGTTGGAATGGCGACACTTTACAAACGTCGGTTTGGGAAATGTTGGAAGAGCGACACGTGTTTGGAAGAGACAGAAAAAGTGTTGGTAGTGCGACACTTTGTACATGCGTCGGAATTGCGACGACATGACAAACCACGTTTTTCCCGTCCTCAAACTGTCGCTCTTACGATGACTATGTGTCGGAATAGCGACAATTTGGCCGTCGGAAATTGCGCCAAATTTTCTAGTGTACATAGGCAATAATTTGAGCATGCAGAATATAAACTCTAAAAGCCTTCAGAGCTTTAACTATTTCATAGGCATGTTTTTCCAACATTTCATACTTCAATTCTGCATCTATAAGGGATTTGCTAAAAAATTCTATGGGGACATCCTTATTTTCCACATATTTTTGTAATAAAACAGCAGAAATAGTATCTTGAGAGGAAAATGAGAATATTAAGAAAGGATTTGAGTATTTAGGGCTTACCAATTGAGGTGCTTCAATGATAGTTTTTTTATCAGCTCAAATGAATTTTTGGCTTCAAATTTCCACTTTACTCCTTTGTCCTTCTTTAGCATACAAGAAATATGCTTGAATACTCCAACAGAGTTGGGAATGAATCTTCTTAAAAAATTGATCTTACCAAGGAAATATTGAATATCTTTAATAGATCTTGGAAGTGTTAAGGCCTGAATTGAATTCACTCTTTTGCGGTTGAATTCTCACTCCATATTTAGAAACTATGTGACCCAACACCTTACCTTCTTTAAGAGAAAAATGAGACTTCTGTGGATTCAATGATATACCATATTTTCTGCATTTAACAAATACTTCTCTCAAGTGTTGAATGTGCTCTTGATCTGAAGCTGAAAAAACAGTAATATCATCCAAATAGATGGCCATGAATTTGTATTTTTCTCCAATGAATGCAAAGTCCATAGCACGCTGGAAAGTAGCTCCAAAATTCATAAGCCCAAATGGCATATTTTCATACATGAATGTTCCCCAAGGAGTAGTGACTGATGTCTTCTCTCGATCTTTCAGCCAAACAAATACTTGGTTTTACCCAGAGAACCCATCTAACATGGAAATTTTATCTGACCCGGTTACCTTTTGAAGAATATCCTCCATCTTTGGCAATGGATAATTATCTTTCTTGGAGAATTTGTTAAGATTCCTAAAATATACACATAATCTTACTTCACCACTCTTCGTTCTTACTGGAACTAGATTAGCAACCCAATCTGAGTATCTCAATAGAATGATGATTTTAGCATCCAAAATTTTCTTCACTTCCTTTTCCATCACTAGTAACAATAGTGGATTGATTTGTCTTAATTTCTACCAGAATGGCTTAGTACCATATTTCAATGGTATTATATGCTCAATGATAGTTGTGATATGTCTTAAGATCGTCATATTTCTAGGAAAAAACATCAACAAATTCACAAAACAACTTTTGGTATTCAATCTTTCTTTCTTCTGATAAAACTTTTGATAACTTAACATACCTTGGCTCTAGTTCTGTACCCAAATTGTAATCTTCCAATTCTGCATCTACTCCAGCTAAATGTGGTTTAACTGAAACATCATTGTGATAAAATTGCTTCTCAAGTTGGATTAACCCCTTCGGAATATGATTGGTAGGCAACTATATGATAGGCTGATCAATACTTTGTTTTTTCATATTTTTGGTATCTTGATAATCAACATTATAATTCATGAGATCTTCATTCTGATCAATGTTTAGGAAAAAAAAATCTTTAGCAGCTTAAGTGAATCTTCTAATCTCCTGGTCATCCTAAAAAATATTCCACTGTTTGATATTATCAGGAATGTTAGGTCTAAACCTAACTTCCACTTCATATTTCAGCATTATAGGTATTGGAATCTTTAATGGGATTGCTGAAATAGAAAGTGAATCAACAAAAATATTACTTTCTCTTGGAACAAAAGAAATGTTATAGGCCATGAATGAGTCTTCTATGATGCTTCATAATGCATTTCGGTAATCTCTGAGTCTGGGATGCTTAGTTTGATAAACATTTCTAATTTGCTGAATAATAAGTTCAACATCTGCAAAAATAGAAATTTCTGAAATATTCATGTCTTTTGTTGTTTTTAAACCAATTAAAAGAGCTTCATATTCGGCCACATTATTAGTTGCTTCAAATTCAAGTTTAAAAGAAAAATTAGAGCTCTCTTTCAAAGGGGAAATGAGAACTATTCCTGCACCATCTCCTTCTCTAGAACATGAGCCATCAAAATACATTTTCCACACCTAAGAACCCGCATGACTGATTTGATTTTCTGCAGGCTTCAAAAACTGAAAAATTGCTGTAGGCAGGGCATAATTATCCATCTAGAAAAATTTTGAAACCATATCAGTTATCCCAACATAAATCAGATGATTAGTGGGGTCTTTGTTGTCACTAATGCTATATGATAGTTGAGACTCTCTGTAAATTATTCTTTTTTGTGCTCCAAAAACAGGGACAGTAACATAAGTGAAATCCATTTGAAAATTTTCTCCCAACATTCTAATCCATGACCTAGAAAGTAACATACCAAATCTAGGAGGAATTTCGGCTACAACAATATCCATTACCATCCCTCTCATGGGTAACTGAAAGAGGCTTACTGCAAGGTCTTTGATGACACCAAGGCATTGAACTTTCCGAAAATCAAAAGAGTAGAGATCTTGGTATTCTCTAGTTACTTCTAGACCTAGTTCATCCATGAATACCTTGGGCATTAAATTATGTGAGGCTCCAGAGTCCATTAAACAATTATGCAGGAGCTTATCATGAATATTCATAGATATATAGAAGAGAGGGGTAGAGTCATCTTTTTATTCTACTAATGGACCTAAAATAATAGTGGGGTTGTCATCTTGAAGGTTAAAAAAATCAAAGGCTACTTCGGTAGGTGGAGGCTGAAGAGCTTTCATAAAATTATTTTTGAAATCATCATTTTTCATGAGTTCTATAAGAGGAACAGGAATATTAATATGTTGTATATTATTTTCAAAATTTAAAGCAGTGGACAACATGTGAGCAATTTTGACCTCAAGTGAAGGAAGGTTAGCTGCTTCTTTCTTGCATGGTTCAACCACTTGTTGTTCTACTGGAATTTTAACTGTATCTTTATTCTTCTTTGGTTGTGCAACTAGCTTGGAGTTATCATCAATCTTGAGATCGTATCTGCTTTGATGATCAACTGAAATCATGAAATGATCAGAACTCACTTCATTATTCTGATTATATGACATGAAGTCTTCATACTCTTCCTATGTAAGATGAATCAACCCTTCTTTATCTCTTAGACAATTGATATCAACACCTTTCTCACCCCCTTCAGCTTCCTCTTCATCTTCAAACATAGCATTTTGCAAAGGGGGCTGCACTTTTTTATCATTAGCATCTCTTCTTTCTCGTTGCAATATTTGAGGATCATTAGTTCTTCTAAATTGCTGCCTATTAGGCTGATCAAATGAAATATTTCTAGTAGTAGTTGGTCTTGCTTCCATCTTGAGCTTGGAAATATCAGTGTTCAATGACTTGGCCATCTTGATCATCTCATCTAGCTTAGGATATATGTCAGAAGTTCCTAAAGATGAAACTTCGGATTTTTGCTTCCTTTTGTCTCTGTCAATCCCTCCTCTGAGCCTATCAACTGCTAATACATTAGATTCTACCTCCAATGCATTGTCTTTCATTTGTGTTAGTGTTGTAGATCTTCTTTCTCTCAATAATAAACAAAAATTAGGATCAAATGCATGAACATAACTGATTTTGGTTGAAGCTTCAATAGACCTAGTTTCAATAGGTATTTTTCTATACATCTTATTGAATCTCTTAGAAAAATCAAAAACTGATTCTCTTTCTTTTCTTTTGATTGCACCAAATTCAGTGATATAATACAGAAAATATTTCTTACCAGCCCATTTTCTTAAAAATGTCTCATCTACGGTTTCAATTCCAGTGATGCTACCAGTTGTCAAAGATCTGAACCATTTCCTAACATCACCTTGAAGGCTCTGAACAAAAAATCTCATCCAAACATCTTCATGCTCAATATTCAGATTGTTAGCATAAGCATAAAAATCAGCAAGTTGATATTTAGTTGTTACCTCTCCCTCACCACTAAATTTATGCATATAGTTGAGATAATATCCTGCAGATAATGCATTCATAAGTTGAGTTAAAACTAAAGGGGCATACCTGGAAACAACAATTGCATCCATTTGGTTAGGGGGTTGGATTTGACCATCCATGGTATGAGTTTTTGAAATTTTTGGAACAACATTTGGTGGCTTTTGCACAACAGATGGAACTGTGGAATTTTTATGATATGAAGCACCAACACCTGATGTAGAGACTGTCTGTTGGTTGGAAAACAATGGAGTTACAGAATTTTCTGCAAAATCAAGGAACATAATTTGCAGCACTTCTTTAGGGACAACCTTTGAGAAAACAATAGCAGAGCCAACAAACTTTTGTTTACTTTTTATTTTCTTGATTATTTTCTCAGGATCAGTGACTAGGATTCTCAAAGGGGAATATGGGTTAGCCCTGATTCTAGCCCTTTTGGGAGCCAAAACTTTAACAATGGAGTCGCTAGGTGTAAATAAGTCTAAAAAGTCAGTTGGAACTATACACCTCAGAACCATACTTATAGCTTTGTCATTCACCCAGGGATAAACTTCAATAAGCCTCCCTGGAAACGGTGCCAAAGATGTTAGCGCAAGGAGTCACTCCTTGACTGCAAAGGATTATGCCTTACACATCATAGTTCATTTCAAAGAAAAATATTTTGGATGGTGGGATGGCTTCTTAAAGAGTTTGAAACTATCTAAACTCTTTTAGACCTTCATGCATTTGGCAAGCTATGGAAAGTATAAATTGTATGGATAATTTTGTAGTATATGGGATATGATTGTGACAGATGAAAGGTGACAGATAGCTGGTACTCAGTCTAAGAAATAAACATATCCTAAATCAGCCACATAACTATAAGAGTGCCCTTTTACATAAACTTTGTTTTATGTAAAAGAAACAACTTTTAGAAATCAAAATACATGCATAAAGAATCTCATAAATCCTTCATGAAACCTTCACTAGCATGCTCTTCACAACATATAGATGATTTGCAGAAGACTGAACAGTATATAATTAACTATTAGATCCTCTAATAGTGTTCTTACTCCTACTTGCTAGTTGTTGAAACTCATAAATTAAATGAATAAAACAACAAGAGAAACATGCCATACATTAGATATTCCTTGAAACACAAAGTCCTCTAGCATGAAGTCTAAAAAGGAGTTTTCTTTATTATGAAAAAGTCTTCAAGTCGACCGAAATCCGACCCTGAAATGGTATTTACAAATGATATTTATATAGAGAAGCACCAAATCCATCTCACCTAAAAATAAGAATCCACTCTTCCTCTCATTAAATAGGAGTTATAGCATATTAAAGACATATCCTATCAAACTATAACTAACAGGACATATGTAGATAGGAAGAAAAAGACGATTCGAATTGTGCTGCTAAGTGTGTTGGAAACCTGCCTACTTTTCTGTTGATCTGTCTCTCCATGATCTTGGTTCTTTAAAAACCATGTAGCGTCATTAAATGTGTCATTTAACAACCTCAAAACCACTTATCAACCATTACTTGACATGTCCATATCATTAGAAGTCTTTATCATCCTTGGACTACCTCAAAAATTCTACTGACAGTTGTCAAAAATATTTTATAACAGATGCTACCGAAAATTTTGGTAAAAACATGTAACTACGCAAAAACTATAATGTTACCGGAATTTCTAGTAGCGCTTTGTTTCCATTTTAGAAATTCACAACAAGATATTTGAATAATTTTGCACAGATTAAAACATTTTGAAAATTGAGTTGTTCCAAAATATAACTAATAGGAAAAATGATACTTCATTGGGACATCCTTTTACCTCTCCTCCATATGAGCTGCAACTTCTGCAAACTTGTCTAAATATGTTTTACTATCAATTACTGATAGTGACCTTGTAGTCATGGTGGTTGTGTCTTTTGCAATGGCCTTTTTCTCTTTTGAGATTTTTGATATTTTTCTTCTCTTGGAGGTTCCTGTTTGTCAGCCTAAAGGAGATTTACCCTTTTCTTTCTTCTTGAACCCACTAGATTCTGCAATTTAAGGAGTTATAGACTATAACCCTTCATATTTCCTCTCCACATATATAACTTCTGTCATCAAGCTTGGGTTATGTATGGCTTTGGATCTTAGACTAAATTTTTTGCTAGCTCTTGTATGTTTTTCTTGCTGATAACAACATATCCTACATTCTTTTATATTTTCTTGTTGCTAACATCATATCCTGCATCTTTCAGGAGCTCCTCATCTGATTTGGTGGGCTGATAATCCTTCCGAACCTTATGTTGAATGTTTGCTACTAGAACTTCTGGCAGCACCTGTTCTTTTGATTTCTCTGCAGCTGCAGACTTTCCTTTATGTGCTTTGGCATATACCTTGGGAAAAGGAGAAACAGGAGGCACAATATTCATTGATTTGGGCTTGCTAATAGATGAACCTTCTCCTTTTTCCAACTTATCTTCAATTTTGGTTTGGGGAGTCTTTTCATTTTCCTTTTTGTCTTTAGCCTTCTTATAGATATTTACCTTCTTTGCTTTTTTTTAGTCATTTTACCAACTGATGAAGTAGTTGGTTTCTAACTTTCTCCCTTCTGCTCAGTAGGTTGAGACTGTTGTTGTGAGGTTGGAGGTTGCTGAGAAGGAATTTTTTGTGTAGGTGCATGTTGGCCTACCTTATAAAATAGGAAATTCTCCCAAGACTAGTTTCTTCTTTTGAGTTCTTCAACAATTATCACCTTGATAAGAGCTTGATGGTAGATGCTATAATCTGAAGTTGTTGCATGGGTTTGTATTCTAGCTAACATCTTAGTCAATATTTTCAGTAGGAAGAAAGGTAGGTTGAGAGTCTTCATACTTTCAAGGTGAAATAAAAACCTCATGTGATACAGAAATACAATAGTATACATCCTCTCACAAGTAAGATAGATCTTAATGAGCTTGACAGCTTCAGCCCATTCATTTTTTAGAAAACTACTAGGAATCCCTTTAGCCCATTTAGGGTCTCTGTATTCATCCTTGATGAATTTCTTCATGTCTCCTCCAGTAATAACTTTGTTTTTTAACCATTTCTCTCCTTCCTGTGGGAGGTGGAAAGCTTCAGCAATGGATTCTGTTGATACCTGCAGTTTTAGGCCATAAATGTATAAATTACACCAATGGATTCAATCCAGTCATGTAATATAATAAAACAAGATATTGAATCCTTCTACAATAATTGTGAAATATAAATTTCGATCGCTTAATCACATGCAAGTAAGAGAAAGAAGTAAATCAATGCACAACAGAAGATTTTCCTGGGGAAAGAAACTGCTCAAAACCTCTCCATATTTATTGTATAATCAACCAAGGAATCTTGAAACAATACAATGTATTTGTGATCACCACAACCTCATACACTCTACCAATTTCTTCACACTGGTCTAGGAAAAATTGGACAAACACATAGCCATTTATCAGCCTACCCCGCTTACGCAATCCCTAGATAATTAAACCCTATTAAATAAGTAATTCAGTATTCCTTGATTGTGAAATTCATCATGGGCTTCCTATGGTTTTATAACTACATCTGGGAAATTTGCTAAAAACACAACTGATATTTTACTTGCCTTGAACCTTTGTCTCAACTGGGTCTCCACCAGAATTAGCATGCATGAAACTATAAATAGTGAATCATCAGTTACTTGGTAGATCACTACTGGTGAATTAAATCTATTTTGATTCACTTGATCTTCCACTAGCTCATCAAATAGTTAGAACTGGTTAAAATGATTCTAACTCAATTAATGTGAGTTAATTGATCCCACTCACACCACACTAGTGATACAACTGCAACTGAACCCTGTTAATAATAGAATCACTCTACATGCCTATCCTTTGACCCTCAACGCGAAATTTTTTAGCTAACTAAGTCTACCATACTTATTTAACTATTACAGGTTGTTATGAGATTAGATTACAATTAATTTTTCAATTTATTTAAAAATTGGTTTCACACTAATGTGTCGCTAGGATCCATCACCGTCTGACTTGTGATCCCACACCAGTGTGTGTGTTGTTTCTGGATGCCAATTTCACTATTTCTTGTTGCAAATTTCAACACTCCCTCTCAACAAGAAAGTAATCAATCTGTCCCAATCCGATACCTTTGGAATGTTCTTGCAAGCAAAACTTCCTAATGTTTCTCGCACATGAAACTCTCTTGAAAATGAGTAGCCTCAAAACAACTGAATCCATATAATGCATCTGTCATCGGAGTCTTTTGGCTGCTGCTAGCTACTGCACATATCTACTTTACTCTCTACGCTGCTGACATCTGCATCCATGCACTCTGCACTGCTACCAACTCTAATTAGCACTCCAGTATCTGACACCTATCACTCTGATTTTTGTCCTCCTGAGATCTGACTGCATCAATATAATCGATCCTTCTTGCTACTGTTATACTGTGGACTCCTCGTAGCTAGGTTCGATCCATGAGATGCACCATCTCAATGGACCCTGCCCAAATTTCTTCTTGGGATTATATTTTCACATTGCCCCACCTCACACCTAGAGGTATAGTTGCATGTACTCCCTCTGCCATTCTGGCTCTAAATTTTCCCCTCCTGGAGGTCTCTGCTTGAGTGGACTCTTCCACTTGGTCTCCTCTTTGCTTCTCCTATTCTGGTTGCTCCACAACCTTATGAGACTACTTCTGAGGTTGTATGTTGAGAGATAATTTCTCCCTCTCAACCACCAATTCATTAACAACTTATTTTCTCCTCAAAGCCTTGCATGCATCCTCAACCTCGAGAAAATATAGGTTCTTGACTCTTGAACCAATCTACTTCACCTATCCCATGGCTTTGTGTTTAAGGAAACCTTTTCTTTTTCTAAACATCACCTCATATCCATTGTCTTCCAATACCGCTATGGAGATAAGATTCTTACTTAGTCCTAGAGCATACAAAACATCTGCTAGTTTGAGAGGGGAGACATACTCCCTCTGAAAGGTAATTGTACCTATGTTGGTCGTGTTATACCTCCCATCATCTCCAAAATCTATGTTCTGTTGGAGGTCCTTCTCCTCCAAGTCGCTGAAGAGATCTATATTCCCTATCATATGGAACGAGGCATTGTTGTCTAGATACCACATGCATCCCATTACAGTGTTGGTCATGCATGCAATCATTAATGAGAGTAAAATAAAGCTTGAACTGTGGAGTCAATGCTTCACCTGCTACAACTGCAGGCTCCTTCTTGTGTGTCTTCTTCTTTGGACAATTTGAAGCATAGTGCCCATGCTCGTGATAGTGAAAACATATTATCTTGGACAAGTCTCTCTTTCCCTCTTTGTCTTGGGACTTCTTTCCCTTGGCTTTCTTTCCTTTTCTGACTCGTGCACATTGTAATTGTCCCACAGTCGCAAAATTTTCTAAAAAAATAGAAGATTTTAAATCAATGATATCTCCCTCATCGGAGCTCCTTCGACCGATTTTTTTCAATTTAGGTATTTTTTTCAGAAGGAATCCAAATATACTATTTGTTTTTGAAAATTTTGCATCCAAATTTTCAAATATTCTCTGCAAACTCGTCATCGAAATAATTCTTGCTTTGATACCATGTAAAAATTACACCAATGGATTCAATCCGATCATGTAATGTACTAAAACAAGATACTGAATCCTTCTACAATATTTGCGGAATATAAATTTTGATCGCTCAATCACATGCAAGTAAGAGAAAGAAGTAAATCAATACACAACACAAGAATTTCATGGGGAAAGAAACTACTCAAAACCCCTCCATATTTATTGTATAATCAACCAAGGAATCATGAAACAATACAATGTATTTGTGATCACCACAACCTCATACACTCTACCAATTGCTTCACATTGATCTAGGCAAAATTGGACAAACACATAGCCAATTATCAAACTACCCTGCTTACGCAATCCCTAGAGAATTAAACCCCTATTAAATAGGAAATTCAGCCTTCATTGATTGTGCAATTCATCATGGGCTTCCTCTGGTTTTATAACTGCATTTGGGTAGTTTGCTAAAAATAAAATTGATAGTTTACTTGCCCCTAACCTTTGTCTCAACTGAGTCTCCACCAAAATTAGCATGCATGCAGCTATAAATAGTGAATCATCAGTTACTTGGTAGATCACTACTGGTGAATTAAATCTATTTTAATTCACTTGATCTTCCACTAGCTCATCAAACAGTCAGAGTTAGTTAAGTTGATTTTAACTCAATTAATGTGAGTTAACTAATCCCACTCACACTACACTAGTGCTACAATTACAACTGGACCTTGTTAATAATAAAATCAATCTAAATGCCTATACTTTGACCCTCAACTCGAAATTCTTGAGATAACTAAGTCTATCACACTTAGTTAAATATTAAAAGTTGTTCTGAGATTAGATTACAATTAATTTTCTAATTTATTTAAAAATTGGTTGCACATTAATGTGTCACTAGGATCCATCACTGCCTGACCTGTGATCCTTCACTAGTGTGTGTGTTGTTTCTGGATGCCAATTTCATTGTTTATTGTTGCAAATTTCAACAATAAATATTTGATTCATGTCCATCGAATGAGAGGGCAAACTATTTGGCTACTTCTAGATGAGAGCTTCCTAACCTTGAGAAAAATGGGTACCACCCAGCCTCTACAAAAAACCTCCTCACATTCATTTTGGCATCTATTAAATCAACCCATTGAGGTTCAATATGCATAAGTTTTCCTCCTTTTTTAGTCATCTGAGAAATAATGAAGGTTGTCTGCTAGATCAGATAGGTGTCAAGATTATAAAAACTTACTTAACAAGTGTTGTTGAATCCTTAAAGTAATTTGTCTAAAAATTGAGTCTCCTCTTCAAGCTACTCACTGGTACTTCTTATTCACCAACAGTCGAATTAGAAAACTAATTTATTTCCTTTTCTTTCAGTGATTTTGAGTGATATGTTGGTTCACTTTTCCATGCACAAGATCTTTTCATAATGAGAAGTATCATAACCGTATACCACACCTCGTGATATTCATAATTAGCATTTAGTAGCCTACTTTGTTTCAGATTCCCTACAACAGGTGGCTGGAGTTGAACTGTGTTTGAGTTGGAAGTAACCCCTGATCCGAACGGAAAATAGCATCCACCCATGGTAATCATCCACCCATGTTTTCCATACACCCATTGAATTTACCCATGGTATTCATCCACCCATGGTATTCATTCACCCATGGTATTGTAAGTGAGATCCACCCATGGTATTTACCCACCCATGGAATTTTTCTGTGGTTTTGTAATAAAAAAGGCTATAAGTAACAAGTTGCATTTTGTAAAAGGACAGATTTTCCACCACAATGTAGCTTCTATTGTTATTCTTAGTTTTAATTAAACAAGTTTCTTTGTGGTTTTATTTGTTATGTGTTCTCTCTTTTTTTTGGCATTCTAATTTTGCAGATCTTTTCAGATCCATTTTAATTTTTTAGATTTTGGGGGCCTCCCCCCAATATCTGAATCAGTGGTATCAGATTCAAGTTACGAATCCATGGGAATGAGGGTTTGAAGCATATTTCAGTTTCAATTTTTTACATAAATATTCAACAAACTCCGTGAATATTTTAGGCGGTGAGTTCGGATGAGGGAGATATCACTGATTTAAAATATACAATGTTGCAAAAAAATTTCTTATGACAATTTGTGGATGGCAGCCCTCCTGTCATTTTTTGCAGTTTTTAGTGAAAAATTTCAGAGAAATAGTTATAAATTTGAGCTCCCCTTGAAAAATCACCTAATTTAAAAATTAAAAAAAAAAATCGATCGAATCAGAGTCCGGACGAGGGAGTTATCGTTGATTTAAAATCAACTATTTTTTCATAAATTTTGTGACAGTGGAACAATTCCAGTGTGAATCTAAGAGTCTAGAGTCTCCAGATAGCGATTTCAAACACATGAGAAGATGCAAAATGATTATTCTATTTCCAAAAATAGGTTATAATAAACATTAAGAGTTATATTGATCGATTTATGCCCATTTTAAATCCGGAGCAACATTCAAAGCAGGTTCCCTTTGGAGACATGCCCTCCCACCCTGCTTTAGTAGGCACCTGCTTCACATTGATCAGTTTCAGCATAGCAGCATTTGGCTTGGATTTTTTGGAGATATGCCCTTCCACCCCAAGCTATGTAGACACCAACTACTTCATCAACAATCAACATCACGGTTATGGGTCAACCACACAAAATCCTTCTCATTGAAGTTCATTTGCTAGGTCGCACATTGTTAGTAACATAGTTGGTCACAAGCATTACAGGGTAACTCTACCCTCGGATCTTCGTTTGTCATGGTTCTAGGTCATCCACAAACCTACACTTCATCAAAGTCCATTTTCTAGGCCGCACGTTGTCAATATCACAGTTGGTCACAAGCATTACAGGGTATCTTTATCCTCAGATCTTCATTCATCATGGTTATGGGTTAACCACACAAAACCCTTCTCTTCATTGGCTCTTCATATTCAACAAAGGCTTATCAGGAGGGAACTTCACGTAATGGGGACCATTGATTCTTAAGGAGGGAGGAATGATTTGAATGGAAAATGGCATCCACCCATCGTATTCATCCACCCATGTTATCCATCCACCCATGGAATTTACCCATGGTATTGTAAATGGCATCGACCCATGGTATTCATCCACCCATGGTATTTATCTACCCATGGTATTATAAGTGGCATCCACCCATGGTATTGTAAATGAGATCCACCCATGGTATTCACCCACCCATGGAATTTATCTGTGGTATTGTAACAAAAAAAGGCTATAAGTAACAAGTCGCATTTTGTAAAATGACACATTTTCCACCACAATTTAGCTTCTACAATTATTCGTTGTTTTAATAAAACAAGTTTCTTTGTGGTTTTATTTGTTGTGTGTTCTCTCTTTTTTCTAGCATTCTAATTTTGCAAATCTATGGGCTTCCTAGGTAATATTATAAATAATGGTGGAAATAATAAAATAATATTAGATTACATCATCAAATTTTAAAAGGAAAAAGAGAAAACTATTTTTTCAACTCGTATTTTCAATTTATGTCCCTATGGTTTTATTTAATTTTAAGTGGGAGCACTTGTAGGATGCAGAATTTAATTCCTCATCCAAGGAGTACCCATGTTGCATACTTTCAATGGACCATGCTACACGAAAAAAGAGAAATATATGAAAAAACATGATTGCAATCATATTTTTCATGTATTTCTCATTTTATATGTAGCATGGTCCATTGAAAGTATCCAAAATAAGTACTCCTTGGATGTGGAATTGAATTATGCATCCAATGAGTGCTCCCACTCGAAATTTGAGTAAAATCATAGGAACATAAGTTGAAAATATGAGTTGAAAATGTAGTTTTTTATTTTTTTATGTTTTAATATTTTTAGTTTTTAACTCCAAAAGTGGTGAATCATCCCCCGTGGTTGATATCATCATCTTGAATCCTATTGTTTCTTATAATGTTGATTTTGGTTTTATATTTTTGTTTTCAAGCCTATTTTTTACCTCAAAATTTCTCTAATGTTTATATTGTAGGAAAAATGGAAATGTGATTATAGTAAATGACTAATTAGTCAATAGAAAATTTCTAATTTTGATTCTAATTATAATTACCTAGCTCAAAGAGAGAAGATATTTTTATATATAATGCTTAGAAGTTGATGGAAAACCATGAGAATTAGATGGTTCAATCCTATTACATTGATTTCCCAAAAGATAATAAAAATTGGGCATAGTTGACTCAATCAATTGTGTGACAAGTGGTTGTTGAGTCATCTTATTTTTTGAGTGCCTATCTACCTTTTTCACATGAGAAAATATATTTGTTGACTTCTTGGTTGATCCATAGGCGACAAGAATTTGTTTGACTGATGCACGAACACAGTTGTTGCTAGGTTACAACGTCCTTTCTCCGAAGTTGCAACAACGAGCCTAAGTGAGAGTTGTAGGAATAGGCATGGTGAGAGTTGCACCAAATTTACTAAGGCAAGAGTCACAACATACGTGAGGAAAGAATCATAACATGGTGAGGCAAGAGTCATAACATGCAAATTTGCAACAATGATGACAAAAACTCAAAGTTGCAACATTTGCGCTGAGGAAAAGTTGCAATAACTACAATCAAGATTTGTAGCACATGTGTCTTCATAAGGAATTTCAACAACCATTAAGAGAGTTGTAACACATGTGCTTGGAAGGTACCTTTGCAGTCCTTTTTTTCATGTATACCATTGTTAGTACAGAAAGGTGATAATTTCCTAAAAATGCATAAGAATAAGAAATGAAATGGAATTTTAAGAAGATAATCATACCTCAACCACAAATGCATCATCATGGATGAAAAAGGTATTAAGATGAGATACAAATAAGAAAAATATGGAAAAAAATATATATATATTTTACATGTGCTAAAAATATTCCAATTTGGGCACCTATCAATAATAATGGTACAAGTGGAACATGACTTGGATAAAGTGGTATGAGAACCAAATTACAAGTGGCTAGAAAAAAATACATGTACCAATGTGTATATCTATGAATGTAGATTAGTGGTTGGATTTGTTGAATAAAATGCATTGAAATTATTTCTAAGAAAATATAACCTAAATGTTAATGGTATTCATGAGTCTAATAGGATGTTATACCCTTGGACTTTATAATGAGATCACCTTGAACTGAGAGGTAGAGTAAATCATGTATGCTTCGATTTATAAGATAACCAAGGGTGTGCTTCAACCTATAAGAATAATTTGTGAAATTATTGACATAAAGAGGGGTTTTACCATAGAAATCATGTGGTTACATGATTACTTATAACCATATTGCGGGTATAGTTTCATGGTTAGTACCAAATTTTGTATGTTCCAAGAAATGGTAGCCATAAAGTTGGAATATGATACCACATATTACCCTCATGTGTAATTAATGTGTGTTAAATATTAGTGGGTAAAGATATTCATATCTCATTATGGAGATAATCGTTCCTGAGAGAAAAGGATAGGTGATGAATTATTTCGAAGTTGTGAAATTAAATATTGCTAAAATTTGGATAATTTTACATCTTACTTAGTAAAATGTTTAGCTATCTAGTGAGCGTAACTTATTCACCTATTCTCCTTTATTACTTTAATATGGGCGGGAAAAATCCTTAAACCCAAAGAGGGTTTAGTGTTAAGTCTATGGTTGTGGTCGAGCGTGATGATCATTACCTTATTCAACATTTAAAAAGTTGATGACACATCGTTATCATCGTAGCTTATGTCTAACTATGTGTGTATTTAGTGCCCCACGTTCTAAGCCCTTGATTGATCTCAACTTAGATCTTACAATTGTCAGTTGAATTGAATTTTTTGAGAAATTTATAGGGCAATGATTAGAGTGATTTCTCTTTCTATGATAACTGCTTGTGATGTTTTTTTTTTTTTTGAATTATTAGTTTCTTCACTTATTATTATGTTTTCATATCTTCAAACAACTACCAAAAACAATAATAAAAAGAACACAAAATATAGGATGCAAGCCAGGGCCAAAACCTCTCCACTTGAGAGGAAAACTAGTAAATCTCTTCTCTTCCTTATAGATCCTTCAATTGACGAATTCCAAGACCCTAGACCAAGAGAAATAACCTCTGAGACCAAGTCCAAACTTTCCAAATGATGTTATTTCCTTTTCCAAGTCAAACAAAATCAAATATCTTCTAGTAGCATAACTTTGACCCCCAGCTGTAGAATTTCAACCTCCACTACAAACCTGAAATTTTCGGCCCTCGTGCAATTGTTTTTGCCACACATGTGAGATTTGTTTAACCTTCTAAGGCTTCCTCAGACCTTCTCTTTGCTTTCTCTTCTTTCTATAGCTTTTGGATGTCTTCTTTTGACCTTCACTTGAACTTCTTTCCTTCCCTTCTTCAAGATCGAACTTGTAGAAGAAAACCCTAGATCTGTTGCAAAAACCCTAGCCTTCCTTCACAAGTGTGAGAGATAAATAGCCCAAAAAAAATTCTTCTTTGTCCTTTCCCTTATTCATTGCCTTCTTCTTCTTCCTCCTTTTCTTGGATGAGTGAGTGATGAATATGATCCAAGGAGGTCAATTTTACTCTTTTATATAGGCCTCTCAAGGGTGTATGTGGCTCCTCAAATTAGGCCAACTTGCCATATGTCAGGCTGACTTGGCCTTGAAGGGTATTTTGAAAATTTTAAGGCAAAAAATTATTTTCTTTACAAGTTACAATGTGCCTAATAGGTTCTTCAACTTATGACACTGACTCATTTGACTTCTTGACCTAGGAAAAACCCCATAAGCACTCAATGGGTGCTTGACCTATAAAATAAAAGACCTTGAGCATGAAACCCATGCTCCAAAAAAAAAAAAAACTTTCATTTTCCAATATACAAGAATCAAAAGTACACTTCATATTTATTAAGACCAAACTGAGTTAAACATTTTTCAACACTCCCTCTTAACTAGGGAGGTATTCATAAATGGTACATGGATATTATCAATCTGAAGAGATCTCATAAGAAGACTCAGATTGGTAACCAATATTTATAACATCATATCAACCAACATTTTCATATAGCAAGGCCTTAACTAACAACTCTATCTTCCACAAGATCATAGCACAATGTTGGTGATACTAATGATTTATAGACACCATCATCATTGTCTCTCAAGGTACATACCCCACCTGGGTGTTCAGATAATATGGCCTTCCTTAGATTATTCTTATCTTGGATAGATATTCATAAAAGAATATTAGACCACGACTACTTATTAGGGGAATTTTGAGGTCTAAATGGGCCTCCTAGGGAGATTATAAAATAATAGTGGAAATAATAAAATAATATTAGATTATATCATTAAAGTTTAGAGGGAAAAATATAAAAAAACTACTTTTTCAACTCATATTTTCAATTTATCTCCCTATGGGTTTACTCAAATTTTAAGCGAGAACACTCGTTGGATGGAGAATTTGATTCCTCATCCAAGGAGTACCCATGTTGATTCCTCCATTTTCTCCTCCCAAGTGAAGACAAGAATGATGTTCCTATCTCTCCCTCTCAACCGAGGAAGTTACATAAACCAAACCAAGCTTGTCTCTAAAATATACAAGCTTCTTATTAGGAAGAGATTTTTTTAATATGTCAACTACCTGCTCATCGGTGGAGATATATTGTAGTTGCAGCACACCATCTTATACTAGCTTCTCAATGTAGTGATACTTGTTGTTGATATGCTTTGTATTTCCATGAAACACTGGGTCTTTAGAAAATCGTATACAATTAGTTTTATCACAATGTATCATTGTAGGGTCCATTGGTCCTTCAAATAGGTCAGATAGTAGCTTCCTCAACCAGAACACTTATATGCTTTCTTCACAAAATGAATAATACTCAGCGTCGGCACTACTCAAATAAATTGTTTCTTGCTTTATGATCATCCAAGAGATCATGGAGGATCCCAAACTAAAGAATCCTATTGTAGTGCTCCTTCCATCCTGCTCACTTCCTCCCCAATCGGAATCTATATATCCAATCAAGTGGACATCATTCCTCCTATCATATTTCAGGCAGTATTGGATAGTTACTTTCATATATATATATATATATATATATATATATATATATATATATATATATATATATATCAGTATATGTTTTGTTTCTATCCAGTGATCATGCTTCAGCTCCACTTGGAATTAACTGAGAAAATTTACTGCAAAACATATGTCTGGTCGAGTATTCACCAAGTACATTAGTGATCCAATCAATTGTCTCTACCTAGTAGGATCCACTGGGCTAGATTCATAACTCCTTAGTCTCTTCAAGTTTGTGATCATCGGGTTTTTCATTGTTTTTAAATCAATCATGTCAAACTTCTTTAACATATTAATAACATACTTCCAATGACCTAGATAGATCTCATCAAGTCCTTGCTAGAATTCCAGTCCCAAATAGTAGTGCATCAACCCTATATCCTTAATGTCAAATTATTCTGCTAGTTGCCTCTTACATTATTCAATTTGGCCTTCCACACCTATCAAGATAAGATGATACACATAAAGAATAATGATTACTGGATTTCCCTTTAGAACCTTAATATAAATATTTGGATTAGCATGACTCTTTGTGAAGCCTAATCTCTGAAGGTATGCATCCATCCTAGCATTACCATTCCCTTGGGGCTTGCTTGAGGCCATATAATGCCTTCTTCAATATGAAAACATATTCCTTTCTATATTTAACTTCAAATCCCAAGGGTTCTTATATATAGACTTCCTCATCAATTGTTTCATTCAGGAATGCAATATTGACATCCATTTGGTGGATGTTCCATCCCAACAATGCTATCCAAGATACCAACAAATGGATAGTTTTATACCTTTCTATCGGAGAAAATGTCTCTACATAGTCGATGCCTTCTTTTTTAGAGAAGCACCTAGCCACAAATATTTCCTTATATTGACCAATACTTCCATTTGTTGCATGTTTGATCTTGTAGAGCCACCTGGAAGTTACCATATATTTGTCTTCAGGCCTAGGGATGATATCCCAGACTCCATTCTTCATTATAGATTAATATTATTCATTCATGAAAACCTTCCATTCTTGTTGATTGACAACTTCTTCAAAAGTAGATGTCTCTGCTTCTATTAGTTTTATCATGTAGGTTGCATACCCGAAATTTCGTTTGGGCTTCTTTCTTTCCCTGAATGTACCTTGAGTTGCTCCATGACCTTCTGCACCTAGAAGTGTAGACTCCAACTAGTTAGGCCTTATTCTAGATTCGGGGATAGCCATAGGTTTTATAGGTTCACTAGGACCTTCATCTTCAATATTTCATTCTTCTTCTTCCCTAGTAACTTCTTCTTCAAATATCAGAATTTATTCAACATTAGAGTCCATAGGGAGAACATTTGATTTCTTGAATGCAATAATGTCGTCAAATTATCATATCTCGACTGAATTCTATTCATTTTTCTCCTTTTACGTTGATCCTATAATTCTTAGAAGAGTTACAGTAGCCCATAAATGTTCCCTTCATGACTGACGGATACAACTTCTTCCTTTTTTCCTTAGGTATATGAATATAGACAGGACAACCAAAAATTCAAAGATGATATATGGTTGGTTTATTTCCAGTGAACACTTATTTGGGAGTCTTTTTATCTAGTTACCTATGGGGACTTTGATTTTGTATGTATACAATTGTATTTGTAGCTTCACCCCACATAAATTTTGGTAAATATTTATAAGTATCATTTCATTTACACTTTCTTTAATGGATCGATTCTCTCATTCTGTGACTCGACCATTTTGTCCAGGATTATATGGGACTATTAGCTCCATCTTAATCCCATACTCCTTACAAAAAGCTATGATTTCCTTAGATGTGTATTCTCCTCCATTATCAGATCTTAAGATCTTGATTCTTCTTTTTATCAAGTTCTCTACTTCATCTTTAAATTCCTAAAATTTTGTAAATACTTCATCCTTGGATTTCATTAAGTAAACCCAAGTTTTTCTTGAATATTCATATATAACTGTGATATAGTATAGATTACCTCAGATATTTAGGAGTCATAAGGTCACAAATATCAGAATGAATAAGATCCAAGGTTTATTTTGACCGTGAAGCACTACTTCCAAATGGTCTCTTGGTATTCTTACCCAATTCACATCCCTTTCATACTCCTTCCTGATATTCTTTCAAATTAGGGATTCCATCTAATATTTAATTTAGATTTGGAAGAATTTTTATAAGGAGATGTATGAATCTTTTATGCCAAATTTCACATGGGTTGATTTCAATGTGAACTAAAGCTTGATCAAGGGGAGATAACAACCTGTAAAGTCTTCCTTCACGAATCCCAATCACTCTAGAATTTGCTATGCTTGAGTTTTTACCCCATAATACCAATTTTCCATCAATGAAAACCACTCTATCACCCTTATCTTCTAGACTTGAAATGGAAAGTAATTTCTTATGTAAAACTGGAACAAATAGGATGTTATTGAGATGAATATTGCCTCCATTCTCTAGTTCTATCGAGTTTGATTCAATTCCTCTCAGAAGATAGCTCTTGTTACCACCAAGTTCTATGGAATAATATGACATTCATTTTGATAATTTTTTTAGTTTCTTGTGATGACTGGCCATTTTTCTTGATTCTCCACTTTCGATTACCCAAATGCTCTCGTCCTGAAATGTGCCAATGAGTGTTGAGAAAAGTTTTTTTTTTTATGTCTTGGTCATTTTATTCTTTGGAGTAAATAGGAGATTCCATACTTCTTTGATGCCTTTCTTAAAATGACTTTCCACCTTTGAACACTTCTTTATAACCTTCTTCAATGCAGTAGAGATCTTCATAATTCCTTCTTCCAAACATGGATCTGATACCATGTTGAGAAATCTATAGGGCAGTGATTAGAGTGATATCTCTTTCTATGATAATTTATTCTAATGTATTTTTACTTTTTATTACTTATTATTATGTTTTTAAATCATTAAAAAAATTCCAAAAACAAGAAGAACAAGAACACAAAATATAGGTTGCAAGCTAGGGCCAAAAACTCTCCACTTGAGAGGAAAAACCAAAAATATCTTCTCTTCCTTATAGATCCTTAAATTGATGAATTCCAAGACATCTACACCAAGACTAATGCCCTCCAATACCAATTCCAAACTTTATGTATGATGTGATTTCCTTTTCCAATTCAAACTTAGACAAATCTCTTCTAGTAGCACAAATTCGACCCCCAGCTGCAGAATTTCGACCTCCATTGTAGACCTGAAATTTTTAGCCCTCTTTTAGTTGTTGTTTCCACATGTATTAGCTTTGTTTAACCTTCAAATTTTTCCTCAGGCCTTCACTTGAAATTCTCTTATTTATAGAGCTTTTGGATGGCTTCTTGTGACTTTCTCTTAAGCTTCTTTCCTTCCATTCTTCAATATCAAACTTGTAGAAGAAAACCCTATATATGTTATAAAAACCCTAGCCTTCCTTCGCATGTGTGAGAGATAAATAGCCCAAATACAAGTCTTATTTGTCCTCTTCCTTCTCTGTTGCCTTCTTTTTCTTCCTCCTTCACTTGGATGAGTTAGTGATGAATCTGCTTCAAGGAGGTCGAGTTTCCTCCTTTATATAGGCTTCTCAAGGGTGATCATGGCTCCTAAAATTAGTTTGAATTGGTCTTGAAGGGTATATTTACACTTTTAAGAACAAAAATATTTTTCCTTACAAGTTACAATGTGCCCGATGGGGTCTTAAACTTATGACAATGACTCTGTTGACCTCTTGACGTAAGACAAACCCTATAAGCACTCAATGGGTGCTTGAAATATAAAATAAAAGACCTTGAGCATGAAACCCATGCTCTAAAAAATAATAGTAATAATTTTATTTAATTTTCCAATATACAAGAATCAAAAGTACATTTTATATTTATGAATATTGAACTTAGTTACACCTTTTTCAACACTACCTCTTAACTAGGGAGTTATTCATAAATGGTACATGGATATTCTCAATCTGAAGAGAGCTCATAAGAAGAGTCGGATTGATAACACATCTGTATAGAAACATATCAACTAACATTGTCATATAGCAGGGGATTCACTAACAACTCTATCTCTCCACAAGATCAGAGCACAATGCTGGTGAGACCAATGATTTATAGAGAACATCACCATTGTCTCTCAAGGTACATACCCCACCCAGGTGTTCACATAGCATGACCTTCCTTGGACTATCCTTATCTTGGATAGCTAGTCCTCAAAGAATATTATTCCATGACTACTCTTATCTTCGATGCCCTACATAATCCTCAAAGAGTATTGAATGCAAGATGCTTACCCAATCCTCCATTTTGTCTTCCCAAGTGAATACAATAATGATGTGCCTATCTCTCCCTCTCAACCAGGGAGGTTACATCAACCAAACCAAGCTTGTCTATCAAATATACAAGCTTCTTATTAGGAATATATTTTTTCAATATGTTGGCTACTTGTTCATCACTGGAGATATATTGTAGATGCAACACACCATCTTGTAATAGCTTCTAAATGCAGTGATACTTGTTGCTGATATGCTTTGTCTCTCCATGTAACACTATGTCTTTAGAAAATCTTATAAAATTGGTGTTATCACAATGTATCACTATAGGGTCCATTGGTCCTTTAAATAGGTTGGATAGTATCTTCCTCAACTGGACTGCTTCTCTACTTACTTCACAGACTACAATATACTTAGCCTCAACACTACTCAAAGAAATTGTTTCTTTCTTTATTCTCATCTATGATATCATCGAGGATTACAAATTGAAACATCCTCTTGTAGTGCTTCTTCCATCCTACTTTTTTCCTCCCTAGTCAAAATATATATATCCAATCAAGTGGACATCATTCCTCCTATCATATTTCAGGAAGTAATGGATAGTTCCTTGCGGATATAGATTATCAAATGATCATGCTTCAACTCCACTTCGAAGTGACTGAGAACATTTACTGCAAAACATATGTTTGGTCGAGTATTCACCAAGTACATTAGTGAGCCAATAAATTTGCTATACCTAGTAGGATCCACTGGGATGGATTCAAAACTCCTTAGTCTCTTCAAGTTTGTGTTCATCGAGGTTGTCATTGGTTTGCAATTCATCATGTCAAACTTATTTAACATGTTAATCACATACTTCCATTGACATAGATAGATATCATCAGGTCCTTTCTAGAATTCCAGTCCCAAATAGTAGTTCATCAACCCTAGATCCTTCATGTCAAATTTCACTATTATTTTCCTCTTACATTATTCAATTCGACCTTCCTCACCTATCAAGAGAATATCATCCACATACAAAAGAATTATTACCATCTCTCTATTCATGACCTTAATATAAAGGTTTGGATCAGCGGAACACTTTGTGAAGCCTAATATTTGAAGGTATGCATCCATCCTAGCATACCATGCCCTTGGTGCTTGCTTGAGGCCATATCATGCCTTCTTTAATCTACAAACACATGCCTTTCTATCTTTAACTTAAAATCCCAAGGGTAATCTATATAGAATTCCTCATCAATTGTGTCATTCAGGAATGTAGTCTTGACATCCATTTGGTGGATGTTTCATCCCATCCATGTTGCCAAAGAGATCAATGAACAGATAGTTGTATACCTTTTTGTCAGAGAAAATGTATCTTCATAGTTAATGCCTTCTTGTTGAGAGAAACCCCTAGCCACAAATATTTTATTAAATTTATCAATACTTCCATCTACTACATGTTTGATCTTGTAGACCCATGTCAAAGTTACCAAATATTTGTCTTCAGGCCTAGGTAACAATCTCCCAAACTCCATAATTAATTATAGATTGATATGCTTCATTCATGGAATCCTTCCATTCTTGGGGATTGACAGCTTTTTCAAAAGTGGATGGCTATGCTTCTATTAGTTTTTTCATGTAGGATGCATACCCAGAATATCATTTAGGCCTCTTGCTTTCCCTGAATGTACCTTGATTTGCTCCATGACCTTCTACATCTAGAAGTGTAGACTTCAACCACTTAAGTTCTTTTCTAAATTCAAGGATAACCCTAGGTTGTATAGGTTCACTGGGATCTTCATATTCATGATTTAATTATTCTTCTTCCCTAATAAATTCTTCTTCAAGTATCAGAATTTCTTCATCATCAGAGTCCATAGGGAGATCCTTTGATTTCTTGAATGCCATACTTTCATCAAACATCAGATCTTGAATGACTTTTATTTGGTTTTCTCTTTTTATGTAGATCCTATAGGCCTTTGAAGAGTTAATCTAAGCCAAAAATTTTCCCTTCATGCCTGACGCATCCAAATTCTTCCTTTTTTCCTTAGGTATATGAATATATACAAGAAAACCAAAAATTTGGAGATGATCTACGGTTGGTTTCTTTCTAGTTTCACTTCTTCGAGAGTCTTGTTATCTAGTGACCTATGGGGAATTTAATTTTATATGTATACAACTATCTTTGTAGCTTCACCTCACAAAAAATTTGGTAAACCTTGATCATGTAGCATTACTTTTACACTTTCTTCAATGGATCAATTCTTTCGTTTTACGATTCCCTTTTGTTCAGGATTATATGGAACTATCATCTCCCTCTTAGTCCCAAACTCCTTACAGAAAGATATTATTTTCTTATATGTGTATTCTCCTCCATTATCGGATCTTAAGATTTTGATTCTTCTTTCTGTAAGGTTCTCTACTTCAGCTTTGAATTCTTGACCTTTTGTAAATACTTCATCCTTAGATTTCATTAAGTGAACCCAAGTTTTTCTTGAATGGACATCTATAAATGTGACATAATATAGATGACCTAGAATATATTTAGGAGTGATAGGGCCACAAACGTCAGAATGAATAAGATCCAATATTTCTTTTGAATGTGAAGCATTGCTTCCAAATGGTCTCTTCATATTCTTACCTAATGCACATCCCTTGCATACTACTTCGCAGTGGCCTTCTTTCAGTTAGGGGATTCCATCTACTGTTGAATTTAGAGTTGGAATAATTTTTAAATGGACGGAGATGACTAAATATTCTATGCAAAAGTTCACATGGGCTGATTTCAATGTGAACTAAAGCTTGAGCAAGTGGAGATAAGAACTTGTAAAGTTGTGTTTCATGAATCCCAATCACTACAGAATTTTTATGCTTGAGTTCTTACCCTATACTACAATGTTTCCATCAATGAAATCCACTCTATCACCCTTATCTTCTACATTTTAAATGGGAAGTAATTTCTTATGAAAACCTGAAACAAATAAGATATTGTTGAGATGAATATTGCCTCCATTCTCTAGTTCTATCGAGGTTGATCCAATTCCTCTCACATGATAGCTCTTGTTGTCACCAATTTTTATGGAGTAGGAAGACATTCCTTTTTATAATGTTTTTAGTTGCTTGTGATTATCGGTCATGTTTCTTGATGCTCCATTATCCATTACCCAAATTCTCTCATCTTGAAATGTGCCAGTGAGTGCTGAGAAAAGTCCTTCGTTCTTGTTGTGGTAATTTTCTTGTTTGGAGTAAATAGGAGATTCCATACTTTTTATGCCTTTCTTGAGATGAATTTCCACCTTTGAACACTTCTTTAAAACCTTCTTCAATGTAGTAGAGGTCTTCATAATTCCTTTTTCCAAACTTGGCTCTGATACCACATTGAGAAATCTATAGGGCAGTGATTAGAGTGATTTCTCTTTCTATGATAACTACTTGTGATGTACTTTTACTTTTTCTTACTTATTAGCTTCTTCACTTATTATTATGTTTGTATATCATAAAAAAACTAAACAAAACAAGAATAACAAGAACATAAAATATAGGCTGCAAGTGAGGGCCAAAACCTCTCCACTTGAGAGGAAAACTCGTAAATCTCTTATGTTCCTTATAGATCATTCAATTGACAAATTATAATACCTCTAGACCAATACCAATACCCTCCAAGAACAAGTCCAACCTTTCTGTATGATGTGATTCCCTTGTCCAATTCAAACCCTGTCAAATCTCTTCCAGTAGCATAACTTCGACCCCCGACTGTTGAATTTTGGCCTCCACTGCAGACCTGAAATTTTCAGCCCCCCTACAGTTGTTTTTGCTACATGTGTGAGCTTCGTTTAGGCTTCCAAGGCTTCCTAAGACCTTCTCTTTGATTTGTATTCTTTCTAGAGCTTGTGGATGGATTTTTGTGACCTTCGATTGACTTTATTTCCTTCCTTTCTTCAAGATCAAACTCGTAGAAGAAAATCCTAGATCTACTGTAGAAACCCTAGCCTTCCTTCGCACGTGTGAGAGATAAATAACCCAAAAACAAGTTTTATTTATCCTATTCCTTCTTTTATTCATTCTTCTCCTTTATCCTTCGCTTGGATGAGTGAGTGATGAATGTGCTCCAAGGAGGTCAAGTTTCCTCCTTTATATAGGCTTCTCAAGGGTGGACATGGCTCCTCAAATTAGGTCGACTTGGTCTTGAAGGGTATTTTGACACTTTTAAGGGCAAAACTAATTTTATTTACAAGTTACAATGTACCTAATGGAGTCTTCAACTTATGACAATGACTCTTTTGACTTCTTGACCTAGGACAAGCCCTAGAAGCACTCATTGGGTGCTTGACCTATAAAATAAAAGACCTTCAGCATGAAACCCATGCTCCAAAAAATAATAATAATAATTTTCTTTCATTTTACAATGTACACTTGAATCAAAATTACATTTCATATTTATGAATATCGAACCTAGTTAAACATTTTTCAACATAACCAACTACCTTTGAATAGGTTTGACCAAACATGTTCATGAATTTCAGATAATGTGGCTTTGTGAGCAAAAATTTATCTAGGGATTTATGATTATGTGATATGTGATCATGGTCATCTTATGTTCATAACACTATGATATACCTTATGGTGTTAGTGAGAGAATTTGGTGTTAATAATTTAATTATGACGATTAAGTTGTTTTGATGAAATGCAAATGGTGATACATGTCATGTTTTATGTGTTTTAAATCCCATTTAGGGGATCTTACATTATTACACTGGCATGCATTTCTATAATTTAGTCTAGTTAATCTTGGCATGGATCTCTAATTTATACAGGTTAATTTGTATATGTTCAATGTGTATGATCCTAGTGAAGAGATGTATAATGGTAAAGGTGCACATATTCCTATAACTTAATAATCAGATTATGTATACTGCAAGATTCAAATTATAATATTGATAGGGAGAAGGCTATAAAAATTTGGTGTGGTCAATAATATCGACAATGAGTTGGCTAGATCACGTACTGGATTTATTTATTTATTGACAAATAAATATGATATATTGGCAGTTGCTTGGGAAATGGTGTCATGTTAGATACATGCAATTTCCAAGCAACCATAATAGTGAATTCAAAATGATACATGAACCCAAGGTGAGTGTTGCTAGAGGGCTTTGAAGGGAATTCCAATTTGACTAGGGACTAATCTAAGTAAGGACAAGATCACTAAGAGCTGTGGAGGTCTACTCCCACCAAGTTCATTTATTATTCATCCACCAACCTTGGGGTCATAGGGTTACGCAAGCATGTCAATTTTCATTGAAGGATTTGATAAACCCTATGATCCTTGTCAAAGACTACAAGAGAATATTGGCCTCCTTCCACTTTGCATTATATCTTATAGAGGAGTTGCACAAGGTTAAGAAGAGTTTGTATAGTTTAGGAAGCTTAGGCATCTAGATTTAAATAATCCAAATGGAATATATTATATTTGTGTGGATGTCTTTCCTCAAAACGATAATGGTTAAACTTGAGTGAGAGTCTTTATTAAGCAACTTTATGAGATGATTGATTGAGTATTATTTTAGTGTGCTATTTGTGCATAATCATCTGAATATTGCATTGCATTATGTTGTGGCTGATCAAAGTAATGTATATTTGCATGCATATATGGAATTTGCATTGTATATTTCTTCAATACATGTGAAAAGTTTTGTTAAATTAATTACTATTATAATATTTGTTAAATTGATTATTACCATATATATATATATATATATATATATATATATATATATATATATTTCTCTGACACACCTTTATTTAAGAATTGAGAATTATGTTTAAAAGTTATTGAATTTAATAATTGAAAATTATTATAGAAATTTGTTGGTTACCAGCTCCAAAAATAGAAGAAAAGAGATATCAATGCCTTATAAATAAGCCACTTCGAGGGGGAAACCTCCAATACATTACATGAATGAAAAATTCTTGGATGATACAAATGACAAAACCTCCTTTCTATATATAGGAGTCCAATGTAATCCTAGCCGACCTAACAATAATAATATAAGGGCACAATAATAACAATATGGGGGTTATAGGGGTACAAAAATAACAATAAGGGGGTCTACACTAACATAATAAGGGACTACACTAGTAATATAGGGACCTAACATGCCTCTCTCCTTCAAACAAGTGTTGTCCTCAATGCTTGATTATTTCTTGATGCTTCTGCATAAAATTCTCATCCTCCCATGTGGAATCTTCTACAAGAAAGTTATTCCACTTGCTGAGATAATCTAAAATTGATTCACCTTGTCGAGTTCTTATTTATGTGGCTGCTTCAGAACTTCTTTTGATGTGATGTTGATCTTTCGGTTGTTTCATTTGATTTTGCACCAAATTTAGGTTATCCTTTGAGAGTTGGAGAACTTGTTGTTGATGCTCAATGTGATATTCCACTACTTTATCATCCATAATATATTTTATTTGATCCTTCAAACAATCCAACTTAGCCTCCATTTATGCTTTTAAACCATCTATGTCATCTTCGGTTGCTCTTCGTAAGATCGAAATATGTTGCACTTGGTACTGTAATTTTGATATCTCATACTGCAATTTTTCCTCTTCATGTGTCATAGTATAGCTTTCTAAGGGTTTAATGGGTATGAAATTATTTTTTGGAGGCATTATAGAACCCATTAATGATCAAAATTCTTCAATATGCCCTTGGAATCACTTCAAACTGCTTTTTCAAACAAACGTTATGCAATTTTAAAAAACAAGTACACACATTTTTCTTGCTTTTGAGTATCTATATATTGAAATAAATTCTCTCTGTGATTTAATATCTTCAATATCTGAAATCTAGCCCTGAAATAGCCCTCTGAATCTTCTTTTGAATGCCACAGCTCTGACCTAATTTGGATTCTTCAAGACAAAGTTATGCCCAATCTCCCAAGATAACCTAATTATGGATTGGTTTAGTAGAGCGAAATTGTATGACTTACCATGTGTAAATATTTCCTCCTTAGGCTCTGAAATTGATATACAAGAAACTATAGTCCATGTGTTTGCGGCCAATTTTTACAGAATCCAAATCCGATGCTCAGAGAGAGAGTTATGACGTTTTTCCCACAATCACCTCCTTGAGATGAAATTCGAGAGCCTAAAACAATCCTAACTTCCACAGATCATATCTCCCAAAATATTGTGAACCAAGATCTGAAATGTTTAGAGGAGGTTCCTCAGGATTTTGAATTTTCTCTATGAAAATTTCAGCTTCTGAACCCTAGCAGACAACAAGTTATAGCAACACTTCTGCGATAACCTGTTTAGGTTAAATTCAGGAGCCTGCAAAAATCCCTAACCTCCACAGATCATACCTCTGAAAAGATTGTGAACCAAGCTTTGAAATTTTGCGACAAGTTTCCTCTAGATTTTGGCTTAGTGCTCTAAAAATTTCAGCTTCTGAACCTTCGTAGAAAAAAACGTTATAGCCAAAATTCCACGATGACTTGTTTAGGTTAAATTCAAGAGCCTACAAAAATTCCTAATTTGGACAGATCATATCTCCAAAAATATTGTGAACAAAGAACTACAATTTTGCGACAATTTTCCTCACGATTTCTGCTTTGCCCTCTAAAAATTTCAAATTTTAAACCTTCATAGAAAAATAGTTATAGCGAAAATGCCACGATGACCTGTTATGAGCAGCGAAACCCTTGAATCCAAAGCTCTGATACCAAATGTTGGGAAACCAGCTCCAAAAATAGAATAAAAGAGATATCAACGCCTTATAAATAAGCCACTTCGAGGGGGAAACCTCCAATACATTACATGAATGAAAAATTCTTGGATGATACAAATGACAAAACCTCCTTTCTATATATAGGAGTCCATGGGGCCACAATGTAATCCTAGCCGACCTAACAATAATAATGTAAGGGCACAATAATAACAATATGGGGGTTACAGGGGTACAACAATAACAATAAGGGGGTCTACACTAACATAATAAGGAACTACACTAGTAATATGGGGACCTAAAAAAATTATACAAACAATATGTACACCAATGGATTCAATCCAATCATGCAATATACTAGAGAAAAATATTGAATCCTTCTACAATTAATTCTGCGGAAATTAAACAGGATTGCACAATCACACCAAATAAAATAAAGAAGCAATTCAATCCACAACACAGATATTTTTCCTGGGGAAAGCTTGCTGCTCAAAAACCTTTTATCTCTGTTGTATAATCAAGGAATCATGAAACAGTACAATGCACTCTTCTCACAAGAGTCTGTTGTTTTATCTTGACTGCCTCACACTGATCCAGACAAAATTGGTCCAATACTTAGCCAATTCTCAGTTTCTCTTCAGCCTGCCTTGCTCACGCAATTCATGTGGAATGAAATCCCTATTATTTAAGAATTTCAGCCTTCCTTGACTGCGCAAATATCATGGGTAATCCTATGGTGTTTTAATTGCATCTGAGCAGTTTGCTAAAAATACAGCTAATAGTTAACTTCCCTTTAACCTTTGTCTCAACTAGGTCTTCATCAGAACTGACATGCATGCAACTATTAATAGTAAATCATCATTCACTTGACATATCACTGCATGTGAATTAAATCTTATTTAATTCACTTGACCTCTCACTAATGCAATAATCAAATGCAACTAGTTAGACTGACTTTAACTCATTTAACTGAGTTAACTGGTTTCTCATGCATTAAACTAATGCACTAATTGTAACTTGGACTCAAAAACTAATAGAATCACTCTGCATGCCTCACCAACCACCGTCAACTCGAAATTCATGAGCTAATTGAGTCTATCACACTCAGTTAACTATTACAAGTGTTTATGAGATAAGATTAAAATTTATTGTCCAATTTAATTAAGGGAAAATTAAATTAGACACATTTCCAATTTATTTAATAAATTGGCTTGCACACTAATGTATCGCTAGGACCCATCACTATATGAACTGTGGTTACACTCTAGTGTGTACATTGTCATGTTGTTTCTGGATTCCATTTTCACTATTTCTTGTTGCAAATTTCAACACTCCCTCTCAACAAGAAAGGAATAAAAATGTCCCGATCCGGTACCTTTGGAATGTTCTTGCATGCAACACTTCTCTAGTGTTGTTCACACATGAAACTCTTGCATGCAACACTTCTCTATTGTTGCTCGCACATGTAACTCTTTCATGCAACACTTCTGAAATTGAATAGCCTCAAAACAACTGAATCAGTATAATGCATCTGTCATCAGAGTCTTCTGACTACTGGCACCTACTGCACATGTCTACTGGACTCTCTGCGTTGTTGACATCTGCATCCACGCACTCTGCACTGTTGCCAACTCTGATCTGTGCTCCAATATTCGACACCTGTCACTTTGATTTATGTCCTCCTGACATCAGACTACATCAATCTAACTGATCTTTCCTAATGTTGGTTTGATCCATGAGACACGTCATCTCAATGAACCTTGCCCAATTTCTTCTTGGGATTAATTCTGCACATCGCCCCACCTCTCACCTAGAGGTATAGCTGCATGTACTCCCTCTGTCCTTCTAGCTCGAAAGTTTCCCCTCCTGGAGATCTATGCCTGAGTGGACTATTCCACTCGGTCTCATCTCTGCTTCTCCAATTGTGGCTTCTCCACAACCTTCTGAGACTACTTCTAAGGCTGCATGTTGAGAGATAATTGCTCCCTCTCAACCACCAAGTCACTAACCACTGCTTTGCTCCTCAAAGCCTTGCATGCATCCTCAACCTTGAGATCATACAGGTTCTTGACTCTTACACCGATCTGCTTCACTTGTCTCATGGCTATGTGTTTAAAGAAAACCTTTCCTTTATTAAACATTACTTCATAACCATGTTCTTCCAATACCACTAAGGAGACAAGATTCTTCCTTAGGCTTGGAACATGCAAAACATCTTATAATATGAGATGGAAGCCATTCTCCCTCTGAAAGGTAAATGTACTTATGTCAGTAGCGCTATACCTCTCATCATCTCCAAACTCTATGCTCTACTGGAGATCCTTCTCCTCCAATTCACTGAAGATATATTTATTCCTCATCATATGGAACAAGGCACCACTATCTAGATACCACATGCATCCCATTACAGTGATGGCCATGCATGCAATGAGATTAAAATCAAGCTCGAACTATGAAGCCAATGCTTCACCTATTGCAAATCTAGGCTCCTTCTTTCTTTTCTTCTATGGAAAATTTGTAGCATAGTGTCCATGCTCGTGACAGTGAAAGCATCTGATCTTGGACAAGTCTTTCTTGCCCGCTTCACCTTGGGATTTCTTTCCCTTGGCCTTCTTTGCCTTACTGGCCAAGGAACAAGCTTCCTCGTCATTAGTCTTGGATGAGGATCCATCCCTGGTATTCCGCTTGAATTCTTCTTGTACCAAATCCGACCAAAGTCGCTCCCAGTCTGGTAACTTCTCCCTCCCATTGACAGAGTCCTGATAACTATGCCAGCTCTTGGAAGGCCTAGAAGTGCTAGGCTCACCAAGTCATCATCTGCTACGGTCACACCAACACTTCCAAGATCATCTCGACATTGAGTGAACTTCGCCCATCTCACCCTCCTTCTTATTGATTTTCCTGAGCTTTTCCTTCAGTGCCAACTTCCTTTGGTCACTGTTGTTCTGAAACAGATATGTCAAGGCCTTCCACATTGCATATGGAGTCACCTCACCATGGAGACTCAAGACAATGTGATCTTGAACTCCCTCTAATAAGATCATCCTCGCCCTTTCTACCTTCTTTTTCCAAGCATCAAGAAGAGCAGTGTCTACTGTTGCGGGCTTGAGAATATCATTATCAATGAATTCTTTCAACCTGTTGTCCTCCATAACTGCCTCCATTCTGTCTTTCCATGTGATATAATTAGAACTGCCCTCGAGTGCATATTCCAATCTTAATCCACTGAAATCCATCTTGATCTACTTGTCGCACCAACGAAAGTATCTGCAAGTTTGAATACTATTCAACACAAACTCAATTTCTTCTCCACTATTGTGATTTCTGGTGCTCTGATACCATGTAGAAATTATACAAACAATATGTATACCAATGGATTCAATCTGATCATGCAATATACTAGAGAAAAATATTGAATCCTTCTACAATTAATTCTGTGGAAATTAAACACGATCACACAATCACACCAAGTAAAAGAAAGAAGAAAATCAATCCACAACACATATATTTTTCCTGGGGATGTTCAAAACCCCTCTATCTCTATTATATAATGAACCAAGGAATCGTGAAACAATACAATGCACTCTTCTCACAAAAGTCTATTGCACTATCCTAACCATCTCACACTGATCCAGACAAAATTGGTCCAATACTTAGCCAATTCTCAGTCTGTCTTCAACCTACCTTACTCACGCAATTCATGTGAAATGAGATCCCTATTATTTAGGAATTTCAACCTTCCTTGATTTCACAAACATCATGGGCAATCCTATGGTGTTTTAACTGCATCTATGCATTTTGCTAAAAATACCACTGGTAGTTAACTTCCCTTTAACCTTTGTCTCAATTGGGTCTTCATCAAAACTGACATGCATGCAGCTATTAAGAGTAAATCATCAGTCACTTGAAAGATCATTGCACGTGAATTAAATCTTATTTAATTCACTTGACCTTTCACTAGTGCAACAATAAATTACAACTAGTTAGACTGACTTTAACTCACTTAATTGAGTTAACTGATTTCTCATGCATTAAACTAATGCACTAACTACAACATGGACTCAAAAACTAATAGAATCACTCTGCATGCCTCACCAACCACCCTCAACTCGAAATTCATGAGCTAATTGAGTCTATCATACTCAGTTAACTATTACAAGTGTTTATGAGATAAGATTACAATTTATTGTCCAATTGGGAAAATTAAATTAGACACATTTCCAATTCATTTAGGGTGAAAATGTGAAGTTGGGTTACACTTTTTGCCCTTTTTTGAGAAAAAAATTTCATTTTTTTCGGTTCTTCAACTTTTTACAAACTATAACAATTTTTCTGTGTAGAATTTCATTTTGCGATAAAAATAAAAGTTGTGAGAAATTTTGTTAGCTTTCTATTACTTATTTTTTGAAATTTTTTTATGCAGATTTGATATGTCAACTTAGCGTTTCTTTGAGTGTGTGTTTCTTAACAATCAAAGGATTCATAAGAAATCATGTTATGACGCAATGTTGTATTCATTGAAAATTTGTGTTTTTGAAAAAACAAAATGTGTTACAACAATCTAGACAGAGTCTACTTTGTTTTCGTCATATTTACAAAGCCAATGGATGCATATCATAATTACTAGAATTTTTTGAACTGGTCCAATACGAAAAACTACATATTTTGGATATGTTTCACGTCGCAAGAAATTTCTTAACATATTAGTTATAAACTAAAAATCTAAAAGCTACCCATTCGAGACGATGGACCAATGTAATGCCCCATAATTTTTTCAATTTTTTTTACAATGTATTTTGGGAGATACAAAATTTTGATTTCACTGAATCACAATGACCCTCAGAAATTGTTTACACCCATTTTATTAGAAAAATAATTAAAATTAATAAAAGTTTATAAAATTCCATAAAAGTTATATTTCCTGAAAGTAGATTCAATTCTGAAAATGCTTTTCTTGGTTCCGACAGTTAATTAACAACCTTTCATGGATTTTAATCAGTCCAAAGTTGCAGAATCGTTTTCAGAGCCTGGTTTTTGCGTAATTGGTGACGTGTTACTTCGGCCGAACTTTTAGTCCAAGTTCGGCCGAACTATGTTTTCCGCTTAAGGCTCGTTAAATCTAACGTCTTAATAGTTCGGTCGAACTTTTAATCAAAAGTTCGGCCAAACTATTGTATAACTCTCCGTTGGCCAGAAAGTTTTGCGGAGCCCCCTACTAAAACACATTTCGCGTCAATATAAATTGCCGCGAAATGATTCACAATTTTCACACATTTCGCACACTTCATCTCATTTTACAAAGATCTTGGTTTGGGTTCAAAAACTTTTCTTCAAAGTTTAGGTTTAAGAGCATTTCTTGGAAGCAAATTGATTTTACAATTTTGGGTTTCAAGAATTTTTTTGGAAGACATTTCTTGGAGGTATGTGTTGAGTCCCAAATTTGCATCTTTTCCATACACTTTTCCATACCTTTTTCACTCTCCTAAACCTCCCAAATTGTCAATATCATGTGAAAAAGAGCATTTAACATGGTTTTTAATTATATTTTTGTGTTTTCTATTTGATCTAGATTTTGTTCATTCAGCTGCGGAATCTTGCCACTTTCAACAGCTGCTGCAACTTTCCGCAGCTATTTTGTGAAACTCTATGCTACAGGTGTCTACAAGGGAAACGAGCCACATGGGCAGGTCAGGAATGACGTGGACATGGTTCGTGTCCTATTGGTTCAAGCAAACTCGTCCAAAGAATCCGCGGTCAAAGGCGTCCACATGGAAGTCAACCATGGAGTTTCATGTCGGCCGGACTCTGTTTCGTGTCACATGAAGACCCATACGGCCGTTTCTAAGCCTGCGGAGGTTAAATCGACATCTGTACAGGGTTCTAGAGTCGAATTCAAGCATCCACCTTTCGTAGATCTACTTTCCAACACGGCCATACTCCTATATCCGTGGACGTAGTGGTCTACGTGCTCGCCACTAGCATGAACTTTAGGAAACAGTTATAGTTTGTTGTTATATATATTGCATTTGCATACGCATATGAAGTTAGTCGTTATTAGTGAATGTAGTCTCTGTTATCTTTTGATTAGTTTGCTATGTAGTGATTACGCTGCACTTGTGCCGTAACATTACCATTCTGTAATGACTGCTTTTTAATATGAGAAAACTCTGTTTTTCAACTTAATTCGTATTTGAGGACCGTTGCCAAGGCTGTGTAGAGGGCCCTTGCTCAGCTAAGGTTTTGTGTATTAGTGTATATTTCTCATTTCGTTTCTTTAAAAATCATTGTATCATAATCCATTCATATGTTCATACTTTGCAGTTGTTTCATTTATGTTTATACACTTCCATAATTTCCATTTCATTTCTGTCTTTCATGCTTTATGATTGTTAATCACTGATCAGTGTTTATGTTTTTCAGGTTTTAGATAGGTAGCCCGGGCATTTTCATAGCTTTTTGACTAATGACATGGAACTAACATTGTTCTGCTGCTAGTTTGCTTTTCATAGTTTTTGTTTAATTTCAGTATTGCTCTGTACATTTCAGTTTTGTTTTTCTGCTTCAGTAGTTAAAATTTAGATATACTAATCTGCTCATAGCATCTTCAGTTGCCTCCGAAAGCCACATCTGGACTGATGGTGAGGGATTGCATTATGAAATGTGTAGTTTAGTATTAGTTTCTTTTCTGCAAATTTAGATATACTAATCTGCTCATAGCATCTTCAGTTGCCTCCGAAAGCCACAGCTGGACTGATGGTGAGGGATTGCATTATAAAATGTGTAGTTTAGTATTAGTTTCTTTTCTGCAAATTTAGATATATTAAATCATGCATGACATCTTCAGTTGCCTCCGAAAGCCACAGCTGGACTGATGGTGAGGGATTGAATCATGGGTGTATGGTTTAGTATTAGTTTACTTTCTGCAAATTAAATATCAGTTACTCAAGTTTTTTATGATTACTTCCAAAAATCATAGCTGGACTAATGATGAAGGGTCAGAAGATAAATTGATGTAATCTGATTTAGATTTATTTTGTTGCAATTTTGAATTTCCTTAAGCATAGTTCTTTTGTGTTTAGTTGGCAGCAAGAATAGTTTAGTTTTCATGCTCACTAGTTTACTGTTTTGATTTATTAGATTAGCAGCACCTTTTCATTTCAGCAACACATTTTCATTTTCCTTTTTAAGTCTTGTCATTGTAAATTTCAAATTGCTTTTTAAAATTTCAAGTTGGTAAATCATTATAGGGGATATCACTTCCTTGAACAAACATAACCAAACTTGTTTCCATCTTAGAATTTCCATTTCACCTTAGAAAACCAAAAACGACAAAAAAGTTAAGAAATAGGTTATCTTGCACATATAGTGCGCCGCACTTCATCAGCTTACGATTCCCGGATTGACAAATTAAATGCAGCAATTTAGGACACACTAAATTGACCAAACATTTTGGCGCCGTTGCCGGGGAAGTGTAACTAGGTAGCCAATTTCTTAAAAAAAAAAGCATAAAATCATAAAAGAAGGGAAAACTTGATAACTTCTTGAAGTATGCTCTCCTCTTGCACCTAGTGTGATCTGGAGGATCAGAAAAGAGAGTTATTGGTTTAGTAATTTCTTAAGTATGCTCTCTTCTTGCACCTAGTGTGATCTGGAAGATCAGAAGAGAATTATTAGCCCAACTTTTTAAAAAATAAAAAATGACATGCATAGAGCAAGAGATTCTAGGGGAAGGTTTATAGCTAAAGCCAAGAGTTCGATTTTCACAACTCCATCTTCTTCAAGGCATAGACTAGATTCACCACCATCTACCCCTAGCCTTAAGATTTTTGGAAGTCAAAGAACAGCTGAATTAGAGGATTCTCCTATACCACCTACTAAAACCCACTTAGAAAAAAAAGAGACTTTCTCTCATCCTTCCTTGGTAGAAGAACTAGAGGACTATAAGGACTCTAAAGAAACTATCATGGCAGAGGAAGTAATAAATAGAGGTGGAGGTAGAAGAGGAGGAGATAATGGAGATAACAATGGTGAAGGAAATAATGGTAGAAATAGGGATTTGTTGGGATTCCCTATAGTTGATGAGGAAACTCATGCAACAATGAAAATATTTCACCATCTGTTCTCCCTAACTTTTATGGATTACGAAGTGAGGATCCTGAAACATTTCTGTTTGAGTTTGAAGTTGTGTGCCGAACTTATGACTATATGGAAGATTCTCAAAAACTCAAACTGTTTCCTTCAACATTGAAGGGATTTGCTTTGAAATGGTTCATGGGATTAGCCACTCAATCTATTAGGACTTGGAATGATATGAAACAAACATTTTTGGATAGATACTTGGACTATTGTATGCCCACCAATCACAAGGATGAGGTATTCAAAATGATGCAAAGAGAAGATGAAAATTTGGAAGACTTAATTGAAAGATTTCAATACAACTTGAAAAGAGCAAAGATGAGCAACTTAGATAATGAAACCTTGAAAGCCCTCCTATTAAAAGCCATTAGAGATGAATGGATAGACATTTTAAACATGATGGGGAAAGGAGACATTTCTCAACTCCCATTTCGTGATATAACGGAACTATGTATCCATCTCTCAAGGGGAAAATCTAAAACTGGAAAAGGGCCTAGGGATTCTTCTCTTATTAGGGCTAACAAATCTGCAACTGGATCGGTAAGTAGGGCAGAGATTGGTAATATGCTTGATGAGTTCAAAACTGATATCTTAGGGAGCCTTAGTGAACAACTAGACACCCTTAAAATCCAAAACAAGCAGAAAGCAGAAACATATGCTCTAGCCATCTTTTGTCCGAAATGTAGGAAGAAACATGCTTTAAGGGAATGTCCCTTGGATGCAAAGTTGTAGAAACATGTATGATTTGCTCAGAGAATCATGAGATCAAGGATTGTCCTTCAATTCCTGGACTCAAAGCTGTCTTTCAAGAAGACCCAAATTCGGTAGAATCTCTCTGTTTTGTTGCAAGAAGACCTTGGCAGGGACAACAAACTCAAGGGTTTAACAACCCTATGAATTTTCAAACCCCACCAAATTGGAATCCTTGGCAACAACCTTGGCCCCAACATCAAAACTCATATCAGCCATGGGTACAAGGGATGAAAAATCCTTATGGGAGATTTGCTCAATTTTATCAATATCCTCCATCTTTTCAAAGTCAACAAATTCCACAACTTCCAAGCCCAAATCCACAACTTTCATTGCCATCCCCACAACAACAACCTTCTCAACAAAATTCAAATGCTCAACTCATGCTTCCATACCAACAGAAGACAAATCAACTTCCAGCTCAGCCATTGCCAAATCCTAACAATAAGAATCCTCAAACTACTTATATGGTAGAAGGACAACAATTTCCTACCTACATGATTGTTCCTCTCAACGATGTACAACTCAGATTTGGTAGAGTTTTAGAAAAACCTTCTATAGATATTCAAGAGCAAGATACCTCTGAGGAGGACTCTCTTCAAGTCAATAAGGGTTCTGAGGAAGAGTCTCTTCAAAATTCAAGCATGAAAAAAGAAAAAGAAAAGTTAACACCCACAACTCCTATAGTTGAGCAACCTGTATCTTCATCTACACCTCCTTTTCCGAAAAGACTACAAATTGATAAGGGGGTGGAAAAACAAATCTTGTTGCCTAACTATGACTTTCTAGATGAATTGAAGAATGTTTGTATCAAGATTCCATTGCTACAAGCCATTCGAGAAATTCCTATTCTAACAAAAACCATAAAGGAGTTGAGTTTCAAAAGACCAGGAAGGAAGCTAAAGGACACAAGAAGAATCCACCTGGTAGGAAAGATTGCAGACATTATGATGGAAAAATTACCATGCAGAAGTATGTAGATCCAGGAAGTCCAATTGTCAAGACACATATAAATGGGATAGAAATTCCAAACACATTGATTGACTTAGGGGCTGTTATCAACATTATGAGTAGACAGACTATGGAACAGTTAAAACTTCCTAACCTTCTTTTTACACCTACTTTATTGCAACTTGCAGATCGATCGGTTATTAAACCAGATGGTGTATTAGAAGATATTTCGGTCTCCTTAGATTCTTGGGAATATCCAGTAGACTTTATGATTTTGACTCCCAAGAATAATCTAGGAGGACATCCAATTATCTTAGGAAGACCTTGGCTGGCCACAGCTGATGCTTTTATTAGTTGTAGATCTGGAGACATGTACATTTCTAATGGTAATTCGACAAAAAAATTCAATTTGTATCCTCCAGCAAGAGCAATCACAGAAATAGGAGACAATGAATGGGTCGATGATGAGAACACTATACAACTTGTCTTTACCATTTCTGAAATTAGTGAGGATAGTCAAATTCTGAACACATTAGAAAATTTTGAGATATCTTCAGAAAATGACCCCACACAATTTCAGTTGGAATCTGACATAGAATATTTATCATCTAGACAAATGTCTCTTTACTCTATGGAAGAGTTTGGTAATTCTACTATTGAGATTTTTCCAGAAAAGACATTGAATATCAACGAACATTTGGAGAAGTCACAACAAAAAGAACTAACTAGAATCTTGCAAAAACATTCTACTGCATTTGCATGGGAGTATACTGACATGAAGGGTATTGATCCTAAGACTTGCATCCATCATATCTATATTGAGGAAAATAGTAGACCAATCGGACAACCTCAAAGAAGGATGAATCCAAATCTTAGGGAGATAGTGAAAGAAGAGCTCCAAAAACTTCTCAATGTAAACTTCATTTATCCAATTTCAGATAGCCGATGGGTTTCTCCTTTGGTTATAGTGCCTAAAAAGAATGGTAAATGGAGGGTATGCATTGATTACAGGGAATTGAACAAAGTGACTTTGAAGGATCACTTTCCTTTGCCTTTTATTGATCAGGTATTAGATACATTAGCAGGTAAAAAGTACTTTTCATTTTTGGATGATTTTAGTGGCTATAATCAAATTCAGGTAGCACCTGAAGATCAAGATAAGACCACATTTACTTGTCCATGGGGAACTTTTGCCTACAGAGTACTTCCTTTTGGGTTATGTAATGCACCTGCAACATTCCAAAGAGCAGTACTAGGAATTTTTTCTGATCTAATCCATGATTGTGTAGAGGTTTATATGGATGATTTTACAGTTTATGGTAATTCATTTGAAGAGGCATTAGAAAATTTGGAAAAAGTTCTTATAAGATGTAAAGAAACAAACCTTTCATTAAGCCATGAAAAATGTTTTATGATGTTTACTGAAGGTATTGTTTTGGGGCATCATATTTCAGGAGATGGGATTAAGGTTGATAGATCAAAAGTTGAAGTCATCTCCAAGTTGCCTATTCCAAATTGTCAAAGAGATGTTCGAAGTTTTCTAGGATTTACTGGTTACTATAGAAGATTTATAGAAAACTTCACTAAAATAGCATCTCCACTCTTCAAATTGCTTACAAAAGACTGTGAATTTAAATGGGATCCTGATTGTCAATCATCTTTTGAAACTTTGAAAATAAGAATATCTGAAGCACCTATCTTGAGAGGACCAAATTGGAAACTTCCTTTCCATATTTCTACAGATGCTTCAGATACAGCTCTTGGAGCTGTGTTGAGTCAAAAAGATTTAATTCCTTATGCCATTTATTACACCAGTAAAAATTTGACTCCCACAGAGTTGAATTATACTGTGACTGAAAAAGAATTCTTAGCTGTTGTTCATGCAATTAATAAGTTTAGACATTACATAACAGGCTATGAAACTTTTATTCATACTGACCATTCTGCAATTAGATATTTAATGAACAAACATGTTACTAATGGCAGAGTGACAAGATGGCTTTTACTTTTGCAAGAATTCAATATTACTGTGTTGGATAGACCAGGAAAACAGAATACAGTAGCTGATTTCTTGTCTAGGATTCAGAATACTAAAGAAGATTCTCCTGTAGAAGATAAATTTCCTGATGAATACTTGTTTGCGGTAACTATTAAGACCCCTTGGTATGCAGATATTGCTAACTATTTGGTTACAGGGAAACTACCTTCACATTTATTTCCAAGAGAAAAACGAAAGATTATTCGGGAGAGTTCAAAATATTCATGGATTTCTAACGAATTGTTTAAAACAGGGCCAGATCTTGTGATCAGAAGATGTGTCAGGGAAGATGAAATGCCTGATATTCTTAAGGCATGTCATGATGAACCATGCGGCGGACACTTTGCAGACAAGAGGACGGCCTATAAAATCCTTTCTTTGGGATATTATTGGCCTTCCCTCTTCAAAGATGCAAAACAATATGTCAAAAGGTGTGATAGCTGCCAAAGAGTAGGGAAACCTACCATTTCAAATGAAATGCCATTGCAAACACAGGTACTCATTGAATCCTTTGAAAAATGGGCTTTAGATTTCATTGGACCTATTAATCCACCATCTAAGCAAAAGAAGTATATATTGGTTTGTACTGATTATGTTACTAAATGGGTAGAAGCTAAAGCATTAGTATCTGCTACTGAAAATTCAGTTGTTCATTTTCTTTATGAGGATATTTTTACTCGCTTTGGTGTTCCAAGAGAAATTGTGACAGATCAGGGGAGCCAATTCACATCCAATTTGGTGGATAAGTTGATGGAAGAATACAAAATCAAGCACAAAAGATCTACTCCTTACCATCCGCAAGCAAATGGTCAAGTGGAGTCCACAAACAAAGTTCTTGAAAGTATCATCACCAAAACTGTTCATCTACATAGAAGAGATTGGGCAGAAAGGCTTCCAGAAGCCTTATGGGCCTACAGAACTACATGGAGGAATACAGCAGGACATTCTCCCTATGAACTTGTTTATGGGAAAGAAGTCTTGCTCCCCATTGAGTTCCAAGTCAAGACCTTCAAGATAGCAGTTTAGTTGGGGATGGACTTATCAGAAGCCCAAAAGCATAGAATGGAGCAGTTGAATGAGCTAGATGAGATCAGACAAGAAGCAATTATAAGAACTGATCTAGTTCAATATCAAAGAACTAAATGGCATGACAAATATATCAAAGGGAAGAAGTTTCAAGAAGGAGATTGGGCATTGCTATTTGACTCCAAGTTTAAATATTTTCAAGGGAAATTTCAGACTCATTGGCTTGGGCCATATGAGATTGACAAGATCTTTAGCAATGGAGTTGTAAGAATCAAGACCATTGATGAGTTTCAAACTCCTCTTATCGTGAATGGCCATAGATTGAAAGTTTATCATAAGCCACTCTCAAAAGAGGACTTTGTCAAGATGTTTCAAGAAAGTTCTGCAATCAGGCTGGTACAGAAGAATTCTTCTTCTCCACCAGCCTAGCTTTTGTTTTTCAGTTTTAAAAAAAAAATAATAATAATAATAATAATGGTATAAGCCTGAAAACCAATCATTGATTGGCAGTCTTATACAGAAAATATAGGGTGAAAATCAGGGAAACCTGACACTCTATATTTTCCAAAAAAATCTCTCCTTCATTTCACAAGCTTTGTCACCACCCACTCCACTTCATTCCACTTCATTCCACTTCATTCCACTTCATTCCATTTCATTTCATCTCATTCCACTTCATTCACTTCATTTCATTCCATTCCATCAATAAAAATCTTTTTCATGACCATTTCCATCTGGTCATTTGTCATTTGTTCATTTCCATTCATCCAAGTAAAAGTTGTGTCAGTTTCCGCAGCTGACATCTGTTTCCGCAGCTGACTCCAGTTTCCGCAGCCAGAAGCAGATTCCGCAGCTACTACTCTGTTTTCAAAGAGAATGTACAGTCAGATGTTATTTTCATAATTATGAAATAAAATGCAGGAGAGAGGATCAATGGAGCATTCAAGACACTAATGGAGATCATTCAGTTGAAGACCAAGGGCAAAGGCAAAGATTCCAAAGGTATGAATAAAATTTATTTCAAATAGTATTGAAAAACACATTTTTATATAGTTTTGAACCATGAGCTCTATCCATTACGCGCAATGATTATATTGACAGTTCCGTAACCTTCCACGATCTCCATATTATCCTCTTGCATTTATTCACAAACGGTTTCATCATTAAACCCCGATTTTCACTCATGATCCAATATCCCACCGGTGATAATGAAGCGTATTTGATTTGACCAAGGACTCTTACAAGCCGCATCAAGTCACAATCGTTGATTGAAACGTGTTCACATTTATTTCGTAGCCACCAAAATTCAAAATGCGGCTGAATGTGTTATATTCTATCAATCTACTCAGTCCTATCTTTGTTATGTTTTCGAAACCCCACTCTGTTCTGTTTCATCCCGTTTCGTTCCTTTTGCTCATTCTCACTCCCGGATATCTACCCACAGTCTCATTCATTCCCATTTTATGATACATCCCCACAGCCATTGTACTCGTTTCTGAGCATTCAACCATTCTACTTCCATTTGAAACCCTCACGAAGGCAAAATTGTGAAATACAGAGAAGTGAAATGGGTAAATTGCTAAGGGCAGAGCCGGAAGGACCAAAGTTTATAGAGGGATATCCGCAAGCAAAGGAGATATTGAAGAAAGCAAAATGGCTGTGTTTTATTCAGAAATTCAGAGGTTACCACAGAGAAGTTACGAAAGCATTTGCAAGGTCGTTTGATGGCTCAGAAGCAGAAATTGGAGACCTCAAGTTTTCGGTCAATGAAGCATCAATAGCAACAGCCACGGAACTTCTTCAGGAGAGAGAACGTTGGTTCAAAAATAAAAGCATCAGTGATGAGGCATGGAGAACAATCTTACGAAACCAAGGTATGGACATAACTGTTTTTAAGAGAGGAATTCCTGTGCATGCATTGAAGGAAGAATGGGCCACTTTACTGCTAATTGTTCAAAAATTCATTACATGTGAAGGCCGTTTTGGGTCCATGTACATGTACCATACCAGGCTATTAATGAATTTTCTAGAAAACCAAACTCTTAATCTCCCATATTTTCTATTCAATAGCTTGAAGAAAATGGTTGTGACTGTTCAAAAACACTTAGGAGATGTAGAGCCTCATCTATATCACCATGGCCTTATAAAAATTCTGATTGAAAAGGAGCTAAAAGAAAGAAAAGACACATGGGAACAATTTCTAGTTAGAAATTTCTTTGAGGAACCTCAGGAAATTCCTGAAGGTAGTTCAATAAGAAGGAGTAGAAGAAAAAGAATAAATGTTGAAACCCAAATTACTTCTGCTCAGGAAATTCCCGCAGCTAGCACAGCAAGAAGAAGTAGGAGGAAAAGAACAATTGAGGAAATCCAAAACACTCCTACTACTACTACTATGGAAAGAACTGATAGAGAAGAGAGATTGGTAAAAAGAAAGAAGAAGGAAATCAAGGGTAAGAAGCCAATAATACCAAAAGGGAAAGAAACTATTGAGGCTGTACATAAAACTCCTTCTTCTGAAGAAGAAGATCATCAAATACTCTCTGAAAGATTAGTTTATCTTCAAAAACAGTCATCCATGCCCAAGAAGGCAGAGAAAGGAAAACAAAAAAAAAAGGATAGTGTACCACAGCGTGTGAGGAGAAGCAGCAGACTTAAAGGGAAATTGAGAAAAACGCAAATTAAGGGTCCTCATTTCATTGATTTGGGTGAGGAGACATCTAAACAGTCCCCAACTGACCATAGTCCATCTCAGTCAGTTAGTGAACCTGGTTCATTCCATTCCCAATCAGACAATGAGCATACTCCATCTTATTCTCAGCAAAATATTGATGTAAGCCCTCCTCGGCCAGATTTTGAACATAACTCTCCTTTACGGCATTTTGGGGACAGCCCAATAAAAATGACACCTGAAATAGACCCCAAGCAGCAGGAGGTATATGACTATATAGAATCTTTGGAAAAGGCAGCCACAGGTCCAAGTACTTCTTCTATTCAGCCTCATACATTGCAGGATGATTTAGTTCAATCATTAAAACAGGAGATTTTTGAGCTGGAGCTTTTAAATAGGCACATAAAAAATGAAAATGAAACATTGAAAGAACAAGGCAAGCTGGACAAGATCATCCATGATAATACTATGTTACATTTGGGAATATGGCAAAAGAAGAATAAGAAATTGAAAAGGAAATGCCAGAAATTGAGCAGAGCACTTGTAAATATCAAATTTAGGTGCTTAATGAAGAAACCCGGAATGATGGCAGTACCAAGGAAGAAGAGAAGAGGATTGGATGTGCTGGCTGAAGTATCAAGGCACATGAATTGAAGAAAGAATATCAAAATTTTGGTTGCATGAGGACATGCAACACCTTCACAGTGGGGGTATGTTGAGTCCCAAATTTGCATCTTTTCCATACACTTTTCCATACCTTTTTCACTCTCCTAAACCTCCCAAATTGTCAATATCATGTGCAAAAGAGAATTTAACATGGTTTTTAATTATATTTTTGTGTTTGCTATTTGATCTAGATTTTTTTCATTCAGCTGCGGAATCTTGCCACTTTCCGCAGCTGCTGCAACTTTCCGCAGCTATTTTGTGGAATTCTATGCTACAGGTGTCTTCAAGGGAAACGAGCCACATGGGCAGGTCAGGAATGACGTGGACATGGTTCGTGTCCTATTGGTTCAAGCAAACTCGTCCAAAGAAGCCGCGGTCAAAGGCGTCCACATGGAAGTCAACCATGGAGTTTCATGTCGGCCGGACTCTGTTTCGTGTCACATGAAGACCCATACGGTCGTTTCTAAGCCTGCGGAGGTTAAATCGACATCTGTACAGGGTTCTAGAGTCGAATTCAAGCATCCACCTTTCGTAGATCTACTTTCCAACACGGCCATACTCCTATATCTGTGGACGTAGTGGTCTACGTGCTCTCCACTAGCATGAACTTTAGGAAACAATTATAGTTTGTTGTTATATATATTGCGTTTGCATACGCATATGAAGTTAGTCGTTATTAGTGAATGTAGTCTCTGTTATCTTTTGATTAGTTTGCTCTGTAGTGATTACGCTGCACTTGTGCCATAACATTACCATTATGTAATGACTGCTTTTTAATATGAGAAAACTCTGTTTTTCAACTTAATTCGTATTTGAGGACCGTTGCCAAGGCTGTGTAGAGGTCCCCTGCTCAGCTAAGGTTTTGTGTATTAGTGTATATTTCTCATTTCGTTTCTTTAAAAATCATTGTATCATAATCCATTCATATGTTCATACTTTGCAGTTGTTTCATTTCTGTTTATACACTTCCATAATTTCCATTTCATTTCTGTCTTTCATGCTTCATGATTGTTAATCACTGATCAGTGTTTATGTTTCAGGTTTTAGATAGGCAGCCCGGGCATTTTCATAGCTTTTTGATTAATGACATGGAACTAACATTGTTCTGCTGCTAATTTGCTTTTCATAGCTTTTGTTTAATTTCAGTATTGCTTTGTTCATTTCAGTTTTGTTTATTTGCTTCAGTAGTTAAAATTTAGATATACTAATCTGCTCATAGCATCTTCAGTTGCCTCCGAAAGCCAACGAAATTTCGGGCCGATGGTGAGGGATTTCATTATGAAATGTGTAGTTTAGTATTAGTTTCTTTTTAAATTTAGATATACTAATACACTCATAGCATCTTCGGTTATATAAAAGCACGTAGGGAGTGATGGTGAGATTGTGTATATAAATGTAGTTTAGTATTAGTACCTTTCACCGCAAATTTAGATATATTAAATCGTGCATGACATCTTTAGTTGCCTCCGAAAGCCACAGCTGGACTGATGGTGAGGGATTGAATCATGAATGTATGGTTTTATATTAGTTTACTTTCTGCAAGTTAAATATCAGTTACTAGAGTTGTTTATGATTACTTCCGAAAATCATAGCTGGACTAATGATGAAGGGTGAGAAGATAGATTGATGTAATCTGATTTAGATTTATTTTGTTGCAATTTTGAATTTCCTTAAGCATAGTTTCTTTTGTGTTTAGTCGGCAGCAAGAATAGTTTGGTTTTCATGCTCACTAGTTCATCGTTTTGATTTATTAGATTAGCAGCACCTTTTCATTTCAGCAGTACATTTTCATTTTCTTTCAAGTCTTATCATTGTAAATTTCAAATTTCTTTTTAAAGTTTCAAGTTGGTAAATCATTATAGAGGAGATCATTTCCTTGAACAAACATAACCAAACTTGTTTTCATCTTAGAATTTCCATTTCACCTTAGAAAACCAAAAACGACAAAAAAGTTAAGAAATAGGTTATCTTGCACATATAGTGCGCCGCACTTCATCAGCTTACGATTCCCGGATTGACAAATTAAATGCAGCAATTTAGGACACACTAAATTGACCAAACAGTATGTACGTTTTTGAGTTGAAGTAAATCTTTTGAGCTTCGTTTCATTTTTATAAAACATTTTTCTCTCGAATTTTTGAAAGTGTGTGTTTTGGATTGGAGTATGTATTTTTTACAAAAAATTTACACTGAATATTTTTAAATTAAATCTTTTGTGATATTTTTTTTAATTGAGTTATTGTCTAATTTTTTGAAGGAAATTTTTTGAACTTCATACCCTATTATCATGGGAAATCAAAGAACTTGTGCGAGAAAATATGATCAAAAAAGAGACCCTGAGGCACGTAGAAAAGAAACGAGACAATCTCGTAAAAGAAAGTTAGAAGCCCTCTCAAATATTGAAGAGGAAAATCAACCTCAAGCAGAAATTGAAGCAGGTATGTAAATGTAAATATTATGATCTATTGATATATTTTTAAAATTTTCCCAATGTAAAATGTTAAGCTTAATTTTTATTTGATGAACTAGTTTGAAAAATATTTTGTTTAATGTAAACAGATAGAGATATTCCTCAAAATATTGAAGAAGAAAATCAACCTCAAGTAGAAATTGAAGTAGGTATGTAAATGTAAATATTATGATCTATTGATATATTTTTAAAATTTTCCCAATGTAAAATGTGAAGCTTAATTTTATTTGATGAACTAGTTTGAAAAATATTTTGTTTAATGTAAACAGACAGAGATACTCCTCAAAATATTGAAGAAGAAAATCAACCTCAAGCAGAAATTGAAGTAGGTATGTAAATGTAAATATTATGATCTATTGATATATTTAAAATTTTCCTAATATTTATTGACATATTTATTAATTTAGTGATTTATTGAATATGTACTATTTTTTCGAATATGTACAGATGAAATCACTATCGATAATGAGATGTTAGAAAATGTTGACACTCACACATATGGAGATAAAAAAACCTGACCATGTTATACGATATCATGTCAACCGCATTTTTGAAGAGTATTTCTTAAATGAGCAAGTGACAGTTCAGGCTCAAATGTTGAAAGGTCTCCTATCATTAAAGAAATTAAAAGAAGCAACAACACTATTGGGTATTCGAAAATCAACCAAAGATAAAAAAATGAATGAAGAGGTGATAAAAAATATGAGTAGTGCTATAAAGTCAATTAAGAGATCTAGAGATAAAGATGTTTCAAATATATGTAGAGGAATACAGATGGCAATAGTTTCACTAAGTACTCAAGAGAATCGTTTGATAACATCTATGGCACAAGCACTGGGAACCTCGCGAAAAAATCTGCACAAACATCGAAAATTTTGACTACAAATAGATGTAATTGATGAACTCGCTTGTTGGAGAGCTATTTGTAGGCAACCATACAAAGATAGACTTGGAGAAAATGTTAAAAAAATAATATATGAATATTGGAAGAACAATTCGCGTGTTTCACCAACTGCAAGACATGTGATGCGAAGAAGAATAGCACGAAATCAGTATGAAGAACATGAAAAACATCTCTTGGAAACCACTCAGATAGAGTTATTCAACAATTTCAAAAAAGAGAATCGTCAAATTCATGTTTCACTCAGTGCTTTTGTTCAACAAAAACCATGGTATGTAAAACCTATCACCATACGCGACACTTGTTGTTGCCGTTATCATGTGGAATTTGAGTTATATTATGACACATTCCTTGACTTTGATAGAACATTATGGAAGGATTCACCTCCTCCTTCCACTATCCATGAATTCATATCTCAAATTCTATGTGAAAGAGAGAGCAATGAACTATTTTACAAAAAAAAATGTGTTGGTGGTAAAAAATGCGATGATTGTGGAAATTTGACTAAATTTCAAAACAAATATCGTATTGATATAAATGATCAATCATTGCCCAACATGAAAGTGAAATGGAAGAGATATGAATATATTGGTACATCGATTCAAGGTGCAAATAGTGTTAAAAGAATCGAATTACGAGAAGACGAAATTTTTCTGATAGACTTTTTGAGAAAGTTTGAGGCAGAAATTTACAAATACACCAAGCATTCCCATAGAGCTCGATGGCAAGACTTGGAATTCAAAAAATCTCGTGAAGTTTTTCCACCAGGGACCATTTTGTCAATGATTGATTTTGTGGAAAACTACACATTTGTTCCACAAAAAGAAATTAAGAGTGAATACTATCATTCTGACCAAGTCTCCATGCTCGTCCATATTCTATATATACATGCTGAACAAAATGTCGATCATATAGAAAGAATGAGTGAAAATCGACATATAATTAAATAATATCACTTTTATATCAGTGACGATCGTACACATGATACATGTTTTGTACAACATTGTTTTGAAAGAATTTATGATTCATTGAAAGATCATGGAATAACATTCAATGAACATTGGATATGGTCAGACAGATGCGCAGGTCAATTCAAATCTGCACGATCATTATTTTGGTTGTGTTGTATTCATAAGAAAACATGCATTAAACATTGTTGGAATTTCTTTGAGACTGGCCATGGAAAAGGAGAACATGACGGTGCAGGAGCATGCATAAAACGATTACTTTGAAGATATCAAATGAACCACTCTGCACGCCGACTTGTGAACGCTGAAGAAGTTGTTCAATGGTGCATCGCTGCTCTAAGCCATGAGAATAACCCATCAAGAGAAGTGCGAAGGTACATTCAATTTAATTTATATTGGAAATCTAATTTTAAACATTGTACATTTATCATGCGATGATTATTTTTAATTGTATTTTGATATCATATTTACAAATTATTTTTCTAATTTTCCATATAAAGGTTTTTCTGGCATATTGGAATTGAAGACGTAGATAGATCAATTGGAAATGACGTTGAAACAATAAAAGGGACTCGAAAATTGCATTCAATTCAAACAAAGTTGTCCACAAATGTGTTTGCATTGGATAAAAGAAAATATTATTGTTTTTGTGATGTTTGCATAGACAACACAAAATCCAATGACATTTGTGAAAACAAAATGTACGTGAACGATTGGAAACATACAGAGCTAAATACAAAGGGCAAAATGCCTGTTGCAATGTTTGAAGAAATGCAATTAGAGGAAACTACAATATCATCCGATGGTGATCGAGTTTCTGATCTTGTTAGAGAAGGTAACATTTGAATTACTTTCTAATGATTTAAAGATGTAGAAATAAATTTAAATATGCATAATTAAATGTTAAATTTATTTTATTGTGTAGGAGATGTTTTTAATGTAATTGCACCTATTGACAACGATGAAAATGTTAAGTATTATTTGATGCGTTGCACTGAACGAAAAATGAAATTATTACAAGACTATAATGATCATGGATTTCAGTATGACAGAGGGTCTATTATACTGAAAGGTTATTTTTTCAAACAAACTCATCAAAGTGGAGACTTTGTTTACTTTGAAGACTATGAACTTGATTCCATAAGTTGTCAATATAGTCACTTGGTGTGTGCAGCACGCATAAAGTTGATAGAAGTTCAATCAAAGAAAAAATCGAAAATTAAGAAATGGAAAATGTCAAAATCCGATCATGAACGGATTATTGAGGATGGAATTCCATTAGAATTTTTTTGAGTGAAGTGTCCAACAATTTATTATCTTTGGATTAAATATGTTATAAAACTTCCATTACTCAACTAAAAATTGAGCTGCTTATGTTATTTGTGGTTTGCGCATGTTACAAATTGTTTGGGTACAAGCACGTGCTCTAGTATCAACTGAAAGTAGTTTTTCTATACATGTGCATTGATGAAAAATGTTATATATATATATATATATATATATATATATTCTAGAATGAAATTGATTGTTCTTGTATATTAATTTTTCTTGTATATGTTTTCCGACCGTATGGTACAAATTATTTCACTTTATTTTGTAAGGTCAGATTCGGTCCCCATATGGCCTAGCCTCCAAGGGACGAGATAACAAGTGGTTGTCCCCACTTGCCCGAATCTCAGCGTTTAAGTACAATTTTACTGTTTATGGCGGACATCTTACATGATGTCCTAGCCAAGGATAGATTCTCTTTGTTTCAAGTTTTCGGTAAAAGTTGTCACCGAATGACCTACTAGGATATTATAAATACTAGCTTTGTAAGATCATTTGGCATTCGGAAAAATTCGAAAGTCTTAGACTGTCAATCAATTTAAAGTATCATTCACCCTATGGAGTGTAAAATATTCAATGAAGGTTGGTGATGATGCTCACTCCTAGCTTGAAGCAGCTCCAATGACCAATTCTTTAATGAATTCCAATGCACTAGACCAAAGTTGGTGACCTACTTGGTTTTTCACCCAAGAAATTCCAAGGTACTCTTCTTACCTTTGGCCCCCAAAGCTACAATGGAGTTATAGGAAGGTGAAGAAAAAAAATTTCACTGATAGGAATTTGGTCACTTCCCTAATCTCCCCTTATCAAAAAGTTCCTATCTACTACATTATCCAGCATGTACTCAAGATCACTATTTCGTAATTAGAATATCACAATATCATAAGTTCTCACAAAAATACATGGAATGCCATTACGACACTCATATAACAATGGGGAGCTCAAAACCTAGAAAGCTCCTCGTCCCCTTAATAATAATGTGTTTAATTTAGTCTTTTAGGTGAGGATTAGGTGTGAATCTTGTTTTCAAATACAAAAATAATTAATTGTTTAATTCCATAAATTTGATTATTCACCAAAATACATGTCATATCCACTATTTGTCTCTCCTACAAATTCCCATTATTTTATTAAAATATGATTTATCTCACCCAACTATCACATGTTCCTAAATTTACTCCTAATTGTTCCCTATGACCTAAATCTACTCCTAATTGTTCCCTATGCTGCTTTTCCCTTACTTATTTTTAGAAAGTTATTTTCCTAGATCCATCATAACTATGGATCTATCAAGCACCGAGAGGGATCAAATATCTAGAGGTGCAAACCTCTTTTTTGAGTGCAAAACTTGAGGAAAGGTTTGCACCTCGAGAGATTTAATCCCTCTCGACACTTGATAGATCCGTAGTTAAGATGGATCTAGGTTGGTTTCAGTCATGTGCAACCAAGGAAAAACTATCGATAATATGAGGAACATATGATTAATTTTATCAATAATATGTAAATACATCTAATATTAGTATAACCATTTTAAATATGCTAAATATGTTTGAGATTTATCAAGTCATTTTAATTTTAAATTTTCTTAGTTACCTCAATTTGTTGAGATGATAAATATTGTAGAATAACTTTAATAATGGAAAATGATCAAATAAAAATTTTGAATGCAAAGTGACAATGTAATAATATTGACTGATAGAATGTGAATAATTAGAATGTAATCAATTACAAATAGCATTTATTGTGATCAATCTTAAACTAAATTTTCTTCTTCTATTTTTATTGTCACCCTTACTAGTTTTTTCATCTTTCCGTATCGATTATATTAAAAAGAAAGTAAAAATCATAAATCATAAACCATTTAAATATTTAGCTCGAACTCTTGTATGAAAGACCATACCTTGTCTCTCTTGCTCTCCAATATTATTAGGTTTAATTATTATAACACAAAAATCGTTCTACATTGTCAATAATTTTTTGCGCTTACACTGAAATCAATGAACACTATTAATCCAATGACTTTACAAGTAATGTACCATCATACATGCAATTATATCAAATCAGAAATCAACATATACAATGGAATCAATGGGGATTTTCTTGTTACAAGTAACATTTCAATTTACCACATGTGCAAATGTAGGTTAAAACCATCCAAAACTTTAAGTTGTAGATTGAAACCATCCAAAACTTTAAGTTTCAAAACCCTTTTGATTATATATTGTGCAACATTGAAACATTAAACATTTAAATTTCATTAAATATCACATGCAAAATGTAGATTGAAACCATCCAAAACTTGAGTTTTAAAAACTTCACATGCCATGCCAATTATAATTCAACTATCCAACAAAAACATTTAACATTAAATATCACATTCCAAATGTAGTTCAAATGACAACATTACTTCACATTCACATGCCAAAAGTACTAAAACCATCCAAAAATTAAATAAAACAAATTATATAATAACAATGTAATAAAATATGTCCAAAAATTGTAAATCTCACAAGTATCAAAATGTATCAAGTTTAACAAATTTTAAAACCATCTAAATTTTGAAATCAAATCTACTGTAAATCATGTCCATCAAATGGAGGATCTAGCGTCTCAGTCCGCGCCCTATCCTGTGAATAGGAAACCTACATACACAATGCACATGTACTTGAACATTAAAATTTGAAGTTTTAAAAATGAATGAGAATATATATATCTAGAACTTCATGTAAAAAAAAAATATAACAAAAAAATCATGCAATACCTCGTAAGGTTCCCTCTCCATTTGATGAACAGGTTCTGCCATAGAAACATCTGCAGTGGTAAACTGTACAATATACATGTACAGTTAAATATAAATAAATATATATATATATATATATATATATATATATATATTAAAAACTTTCAAATGAAAATGCACGTGTACATATATAAACTTATTTTCAATAATATTAAAAAAAGGAACTAAAGACAACTTGTTCAAATGTTGTGGATGTTCCTATCTCCGTCGCTAGAGTCCCCGGATTAAAGAAATCTTCTATAGGAACCTAAATTCAAAAAATTTAAATAACTCAAAATATAGATCTCTCTCTCTCTCTCTATATATATATCTCAATTTTTAATGGAAATTTTTTAGGTAGAATATATATATATATATATATATATATATATAACTTTTAAACATAAATTTTAAAATTGTGAAAAATTGTCCATACTTGTGGCTCATCTCCCAATGAAGTAGAAGGTACATCTCCTAAGGAAGAAGAAGGTACCACCATCCCAAAAACATCAGATGGAATCGGTACCTGTTAAAACATTTTATCAAATTATATATATACATACATGTACATGTGTGGCAACAATTATTTATTTTAGAGTCACTTAAAAAACACTAACATGTGCCAACATATCATGATGGTCAGACCCATCTGCATCGTTTGAACTGGAGGTCCCGAACGTAATATTAACATTTTCATCACGCATCATGCTTGAGAAATGCAAATGGTGTTTTAACATATAATCATACATTTTTGTTAGATTAATGTACACATACAAATAAATGTATACATGTACATACACATGTATTTATTACAAATTGTACACATGTATATGTAAAAATAATTTCAAACCCTAAGGTCACTAACACATACCGTTCCGGTGCCCTCTTCCTCATGAAAAATTAGGTCTTGCAGATCATTGCGACAATTTATTGCATATGTTCGGAGATCTCAACATTCATGTTGTAAATCTCCTCATATATACGATAAACAAAATTGGAACATGCATTTTCACGTGCTCTTTGTCGATTTAAACAAAGATCGACTCCACTCAATCCGCTATGAACATTGTCGATCATAACATCTCTTGCTTCTCGACTTATTTGAGAAGTCGCATCCATCTCTGATCGCAGAGTTTCGACTCGAAACGGTCGACTCACCAATGGCGGCTTAGGGCGAGGCAACTCCACATCTCGCTTAGCACCCTTACGTTGATATAATCGACCTCTCCCTGGGCCAAAAAATTCTGAAGGAAGGTCATTGTAGTCGGGTTTCATACCCAAAAAAAATTCTGCATAAAACATTTGTGCAAAATAAACAAGAACCTCATCATTCCATGGAAGCCTTCCAAAGGCCGCAAGATGTCGATCATACAAATAACTAGCTTTGTCTGGGTGCTTGAAATACTGCACCTTCAACATTTTTCTTTTTGGCCCTTTCTTATAATTAAACATTGACTTGGCCTCTGCTCTTGTAACTTTTTGTTTTATGTCCTGCCATTTATCGGGACCTATCACTGTTTCTTTTCTCTTTCTCATCAGTTCTACAAACGAATCAGTCGTTGGCCCCAAATTTCTATACACATTTACCATTTCACCCAATGAATGTGTAACTATTTCAAGGCTTTGTCTACTCTCAGCAGGTAGAGACAAAGCCATGAGATCACTTTGCAATTTTGCATGAAGGCTTTCACACCTTTGTAAGGTGCATTCCGCCATGTTGGTTTCCCATGGTATATCAGTAATCTCAGCCGGATAAGTTGTGCTGGGTTGACAGCCTTCTTCTTGAATGTGGCGAGCTGCCATGCGTCTATTTTGACCACTAGCTCGAACATTTTCGGCCTCTACATCAATATATATAAAATTTAGTATATTAGAAAAAACACGTGTAAAAAAATTTGCACAAATTTAATGAAAAAATATTGAAATTGATGGCAACCTTGATGTTGTTGGTTAACATCTTCTCCAACATGACCCTGCTGAGAACCAGCCCCAGAATGACGCTACTGAGAACCAGACCCACAGTGACCCTGTTGAGAACCAGCAGTGGTTGATTGGCCTTCGGGGGAATAAATATCACCCCCTTCCCGCAACCTGCTACGACTCATACCTCGACCGGTTAAACCTTGGCCACGCTCCATGGATGGAGTTGAAACCCTTCTCCTCTTACCTCCTAAAAATTAAAATATGAAACTTATTAACAACTAATTTAACTCACAAAGTTAATAAAAAAATCAATTCCATATGTACACACATGTATGGAGATTTAAGATTATATTTAAATACCGTGAACATTCCCCGATCCCTAAACCTCCATATGGGATTCGGCTGATCTTCGTTGTTCATCCTCCATGATATATATCTATTGGTCGACATTTACACAAAATAGATTTCAAAAAATCAATTTGTAATTTAGTGTACACAAATTATGTAGAACACAACTTTCAAAGAAATAATTGATCATGTGTGAAACTAAATTTAATCGAAAAAAGATATTATAAAAATGATAAGTTCACCAAATTGCGCTTTACATGGTGGGAACACACTTGGTATAAAATTTACTACTTGTACACTTTAGTTTGTGGGAGAAATGACACATGTACATAGTTTACCTTAAATTTGTTGTGTTTTACGGATATTAAAATGAAGAACTTCTATTTAGATCCATTCCAGAGATTGACTGTAGGGGCATTTACTAAATATGTCACCTTTCATAAAAGATGAGATCCAGAGGCTACCTGGCCCTTTACAGACTCTGCCTATAGAACTTGTAGAAGTAAACACTAGAGGCATTAACAATATCAAAGAAAATTTTCATGCTCATACATGGGAATGTGTCTCTTTCCCTACGCAAAAAAATAGTTCAAGGTAGTTAATCTTCATAGACATGTCATCAAGCAAGTCAATGTGATCAGCCCCAACTTACTTTTTATGAAATTAGGCTTGGAATCTCATTTTAGAGCTCAAATTTTTAGGAAGGATTTAAGTATCCACCTTTCAAGAATCACTAGAAGAGGTTGATAAAGAATATAGGAAGACAAAAAACTAACCAGTGGTGTACTAAATGTATTTCTTGGGAGGTAGATTGGCATATGGACTTTTGATAGCTAGAAATTTTGCTAACAGATGGTTAGATTTCTTATCTAATTAAGGCCTTGCATGTATTTTGATGTTTCATGAATTTCTTTGCAAATTCAAAGTATGGTGCATGTTGCATGAAGCAAGATGTTGAAAGTAGAGTTACGTTGACACACTTAAATGCAACAAATATGGAAATTTGTACCTAAGCTCTATTATTTGACTTGAGAGTCGGTTGTTTGAAGAGGCATGTTTTGTCGATTTGTGTTTGGTTGATGGTTTTGTACACCAATATGTAAGAGTACATGGAGATATTCACATGATGTGAATTTTTTTTCTTTGAAGGAGAAAAATGATATGTCAACGAGCTATGTTTCTTGCATGATGTGTTTTCAGTTTGATGGTTTTGTTTGTGACAAGACGTCACAAGATTTTGGGAAGGTCCACTCTTGAGCGAGAGCCTCATGATTACAACCTAATCATGATAATAAAATGGGAGTGCATCCTTATTTTGAAAACAAATAGGATTCTGAGCTACCTAGGACTCGAACCATTATTTTTAAATTTGAAATATCATGGTGTGTTGTTTCAATCCCTAAATCCACAATCCTAACATAAATTGTTTTATTCTTTTTTTGCATGATTTAGTTGGTTATATTAAAAGTCAGTTGAATTTAAAATTCTTGGCTTAGTGGCATGAACCAAACATATTGTACATATTAAATTCAAGGAATTTCGCTCTCCCAATCATTTATAAATCACCCATATCACCAAGAAAACATGTTTTAAAAGAACATACTTTGGTATGGGAAAGACCTTCAATTTCAAATATTATAAGAAGGTTTTTGATATGGTTGAGATAATGTGGAAAATAGAATCCATAAACAAATTATTTTTCAAAAGTATTACTTTCAAAGTATCAACAAGGAACATGTACAAGGGTGTTCAATGAATTAACGCTATTTATTTAAATTCCATGATGTATATCTTACTCATAATTTTAACAAATTATTAAATAATGATCTAGATTGGATAATTATATTATTTGTCATATATTTTGATGCTTATAGAGTGAAAAAAAATGAAAGAATCAACTTGTAGGGTCATTTTAATGGTGGGTGGAGAATTGGGGTCTAAAACCTTTTGGAGTCATTTTGAGGCATTAAATGACATTTCTAGGGGTCAAACGATTATCCCTTGTGCCGAAATCTTGACCATTATTCTACACTTAAAGACATATCCAATGGTGCAAGAAAAACGTCAAACGAAGTTCATTCAAAATTTATGCCTTTAGTAAGTTGACCTATCATGTTGACCACCTGTTGAAAATGCAGCAAGATGATGGAGCTTAGTGAAATGAAGTCGCCTTCACTAAGTGGGCCCGCAGGCAAATTCTGGCGCAAAGTCTATTTTAGACTATGTCTATTTTTAGACATATGGAGCATGGTTCGGGGATTCCAGTTTGAGATTCTTGGAGCATTGGTCATGTTGGTAAAAATATATGGGACTCTATTTTTGTGACCTATAGGTCGATAGGTCGATGTCTATTTTTAGACTGCCTATCCTAAAAATAGGGAAGTCAAATATTATTTACCCTTAATAATATTTGGACTCTAAACAACAGTTTACTCTCTTGGAGCACTTCAGTTCGAGCCTTGGAAGTGGCTCATGCAACTAACAGAGGAATCACGTGATTCCCAAGGGTTTGATGGCACATGCATGGTTGACTTCAGTTAGGACTTCAGTGGCAGAAGTTTGGTGGAGTTAATGAGACAGCTAGTGGAGTTGTGTTCTGTTTATTTTAGTTGAACTGGTTGAGATTAGTTTAACTAGCTAATCAATTAGTTATGAGTGGAGTGAATTAAATATTATTTAATTCATTAATTAGTAACTCATTATTGAACTCAAGAACACATCAGTTCACTACAGTGCATGATCAGTTCAGTGGAGACCAGTGAAAGAGGTAGATGAAAGGGTGGAGTTAGCTATCAGTGGCGACATCGGTTGTGCATGAGATTTGCACCACACTTGGAGGAATTGCCCATGATGATTGCGCTGTCAAGCCAAGGAGATTCGAACCTTGGATCTCTATATAGACAGGCCATGATTGCGCAATAGAGGCAAGGCAATTGGCGGTGATTTTTGAACCAGTAACCTGTTCAAAACTGAGCTAGATTGTGGGTAACTGTATGAGAAAGTACTGAGTACTTGTGAGGAGTATTGTACTGAGTTTGTTACTTGATTTCTCCATTATAATATACACAATAGATGCGTGGTTTTCAGCTATAAGATTTCCCCATACATATTGTGTTAATGTGTATGATGATTTGATGTGTTATCGCTTGATTTTAATTCCGCATGTGTGATGATCTGAGTGGAAGAGATTATGTGTTGCATATAAATTCGAATTGTATGTGATCAGGATAGTCTCGGTGGATAATTAATCATTATTCAGCAAATTTCTACATGGTATCGGAGCTATTGAAGCAGAGATTGATCATCACGGTGATTACAAACTTATTTCGGTAGACAGAGTCTGCATGCGGGCCAGGTAGCCTCCGGATTCATCTTTCTTCGGAAAGTGAAAGGTCTGGTAAATGCCCCTTGCAGTCAATCTCTGTGCTAGAAATAATTTGTTCTCACAGATCTAGAGCAGCTGAGCTTTGAGGTGGAATTCGAAATTTTGTAGCAGTTTTGTTTTCTTGGTGCCAGTGTTGAAAATGTCTTTCAACGGTTTGCGACTCGAATATGCTCTTGAAGGCAGTTCGAATTATGTTGCATGGAAGGATCACATGGAAGCAGTATTAGAAGATAATGGTCTGAAGGAGTTCGTAGATACGAATGTCCAAAATCCCACTGATGCAGCTGAAGTCGAAGCATGGCAAAAGAAGATGGCGAAATGTCGAAGGATCCTGTTGGAGGGCGTCAAGGATCATATTGTATCCAGCCTGCATGGAAAGGCTACTCCATATTTAATGTGGAAAGCTTTGACGGATCTATTCCAGAGTAAGAGTGACCAAAGGAAGCTGGCGCTCAAAGACAAGCTTAGGAACATCAAGATGGAGAAGGGCGACAGTATCACTAAATACCTCACGAAGTTCACTCAATGCAGAGATGAACTGGGAAGTGTGGGAGTTACTGTCGATGAAGAGGATATGGTCGACCTGGCTCTCCTTGGTCTTCCGAAGGCTTGGCACTCATATCAAGATAGTGTCAATGGTCGGGAGAAGCTGCCGGGATGGGAACGCCTTTGGGCGGATCTCATGCAGGAGGAGATAAGGAGGACTACTCGAGATGGATCTTCATCAAAGGGAGCTGATGAAGAAAACTGCGCTTTGGTGGCCAAAGCAAAGAAAGGGAAGGGTAAGAAAACCTCTCATTCTGGTGCAAAGGGCAAGAAGCAGGATATGGCGAAAGTGAAGTGTTTTCACTGCCATGATCACGGACATTATGCTACCAATTGTCCAAAGAAGAAGAAGAACAAGCAAGCGGGAAGATCTGCAGATGGAGAAGCTTTGGCTTCACAGTTCGAGCTTGAATTTTCACTGATCGCATGCTTGGTTTCAAGTGTGCTGGGATCGGTATGGTTCTTGGACAGCGGTGCATCATTTCATATGACGGGAGATCGGGATTTGTTCTCAGATTTGGAGGACAAAGATTTGGGTGTGCACATCGAGATGGGCGATGATGGTAGATACAGTGCGACTGGTATCGATACCATATCCTTTCAGAGGGAGTCTGGTAAACCCTTTGTACTGAAGGATGTCATGCATGTACCTGGATTGAAGAAGAACTTGATCTCTGTGGCGATGTTGGAGGATAGGGGGTATGGTGTGGTCTTCAGTGAAGGAAAAGCCTTCCTGCGCAGTAAGACTACTGGAGAGACCCGTAAGATAGGGGTTCGAACCAAGAACCTTTATCAGTTGCAGGTAGATGGCTGCGCAGCAATGGCATGCAAGGCGGGAGAAGTGGTGAGCCGGGATGATGAGGGCGAACTGTGGCACAGGAGATTGGGCCACCTTCACCATGGAGCTTTGAAGATTCTGCAGCAGATTTCTACTGGGCTTCCTAAGGGCACCCTTGCGCAATCAGATCAGTGCAAGGGGTGTACTTTAGGGAAGTATGTGAAAGCCACCTTTCACGAGAAGGATAGTCGCGCCACGACGATCCTTGAGAGAGTTCACACAGACGTGTGTGGTCCTTTCTCAGTTGCTTCGACAGCAAAGCACAAGTATTATGTGATCTTTGTCGATGATTTCTCTCGAAAGTGCTGGATCTTCTTCATGCAGAAGAAGAGCGATACATTCGCGAAGTTCTGTGAGTTTAAAGCACTGGTCGAGAAGGAGTTGGGGAAGAAGGTGATTGCTCTAAGGAGTGATAACGGTGGTGAATTCATCTCGGCTGAATTCAAGGAGTTCTGGAGCGCAGAAGGGATTCGGAGAGAGCTCATCGCACCCCATAACCCACAGCAGAACGGGGTGGCTGAGCGGAAGAACAGAACGATCGTGGGTGTTGCACGGGCGATGTTGCATGATCAGGGCCTACCCCTTCACTTGTGGGTTGAGGCATGCAATACAGCAGTGTATGTGCAGAACCGTTGTCCTCACAAGGTTCTTGGCATGAGTACACCGGAGGAGGCTTATTCTGGCAAGAGGCATGATATTTCCCATTTGCGGATTTTTGGTTCTCCTGTCTACATGCATGTCACGAAGGATGCGAGAAGGAAGCTGGATCCAACTGCTGAGGTTGGAATATTTGTGGGGTATACTGATACACCTCACAACTATCGGGTGTATTTGTCAGACAGTCGCAAGACTGTTGTGCGACGGGATATAAAATTTCAGGAGGAGAAAGCCATGCAGTGTTCGCTTGAGATGGAGCTACACTTGCATGCAGATGAGGAGCTGTTAGTTCCTAAGGAGGAGCTTCCGGATGTGGATCAGCCACAAGAGGAGGTTCAGGAGGTGGAAGAAACCACCCATGCAACGCCAACCATCAGAGGGTGCATGCGCACTACAGAAGCTGAGCGACTGGCTCGGGATGCAGAGAAGGTTGTAGGACCACCTACAACACAGCGCAGACAGAGACAGTCACCGGATCGGTACACTGGATACATGGCTCTTGTGAGTCAATGTGTTGTGACGGAGCCATCCTCTTTTGAGGAAGCTGTGGAGGAACCTGCATGGGTCGATGCCATGATCGAAGAATATGATTCGATCATCAGGAACAGTGCATGGGAGATTGTCCCAAGACCGGTGGGGAAATCAGTGGTGGGTTCGCGATGGATCTACAAAGTGAAGCAGGCGGCTGACGGGAGTGTGGAGAAGTACAAGGCGAGATTTGTCGCCCGTGGCTTTTCACAGATCGAGAGGATCGATTATGAGGAGACCTTTGCACCTGTCGCAAGGTACTCTTCCATACGGACGATCCTTGCTCTCTCAGCGCAGATGGGGTGGCACATTCATCAGATGGATGTGAAGACTGCGTTCCTCAATGGAGTTATTGAGGAGGAGGTGTACATAGAGCAGCCTGAAGGTTTTGAGATCTTCAGCAGTGAGTCGCATGTGTGCCAACTCAAGAGAGCACTGTACGGGCTGAAGCAAGCACCTTGTGCTTGGTACACTCGGATAGACAGCTACTTCACCGGGCTTGGATTCTCCAAGAGTGAGGCGGATCCAAACCTGTACCAGATTGTGGTGGAGGGGAAGCTGTTGATCATCGTACTGTATGTAGATGATCTGATTTTGACTGGCGACGAGCAGTTGATACTTTCATGCAAGGAGGATCTTGCACGAGAGTTTGAGATGAAGGACCTGGGCATCCTTCATTATTTCCCGGGATTGGAGATTTGGCAACGCAGTGGAGGACTGTTTGTTTCTCAGGGCAAGTATGCTCGGGAGATTCTGGAGAGGTTCAACATGCAAGGCTGCAAGCTTGTTGACACTCCTCTTCCTGGTGGTTGGAGGAAGGAGGATGCTACTTCAGCGGAGGTAGTGGATGCCACTGTCTATCGACAGTTGGTGGGGTCGCTTATGTATCTGGTCAATACACGACCCAATATATGCTATGCTGTTAACCAGCTTTCGCAAGCTATGGTTAAGCCTACCAAGCTCTTTTGGAAGGCAGGCAAGCATGTATTGCGCTATATTAGAGGCACATCGGGATATGGTCTATGGCACAGACAGGAGGATGGAGCGAAGCTTTCTGGCTTCACTGATGCAGATTGGGCAGGGAGTCCAACGGACCGGAAGAGCACATCTGGAGGATTTTTCAGCATTGGGTCGACAGCAGTTTCCTGGTACAGCAGGAAGCAGAGATCCGTGGCACTCAGTTCAGCAGAGGCCGAGTACATGGCAGCTAGCTTGGCTGCATGCGAGGCTATTTGGATGAGGAAGATCCTCGTTTGATTGTTCGGGTTGCAGCTGAACTGGGCGAGTTGATCTACACTGTATGCTAATGCACAAGTTCACTAATCGCAAGATTTCCATGATAGGTCTGAAACCAATATCTAATACAGGGTCACATATTAGATTGTACACGGAGAACATGATGCTTTCATATGTTCCACTGAGATCAATCACACATCAGACTTAAGTGGCGCTCTCATGAGTAAAGTTCAATTCACAGGGCAGATGGGGTTGCAGATAATCCATATATTGCTGAGAGGGAGTGTTGAAAATGCAGCAAGATGATGGAGCTTAGTGAAATGAAGTCGCCTTCACTAAGTGGGCCCGCAGGCAAATTCTGGCGCAAAGTCTATTTGTAGACTATGTCTATTTTTAGACATATGGAGCATGGTTTGGGGATTCCAGTTTGAGATTATTGGAGCATTGGTCATGTTGGTAAAAATAGATGAGACTCTATTTTTTAGGTCGATAGGTCAATGTCTATTTTTAGACTGCCTATCCTAAAAATAGGGAAGTCAAATATTATTTACCCTTAATAATATTTGGACTCTAAACAACAGTTTACTCTCTTGGAGCACTTCAGTTCGAGCTACAGAAGTGGCTCATGCATCTGACAGAGGAATTACGCTATTCCTAGGGTTTGATGGCATCATGCATGGTTGACTTCAGTTAGGACTTCAGTGGCATAAGTTTGGTGGAGTTAATGAGACAGCTAGTGGAGTTGTGTTCTGTTTATTTTAGTTGAACTAGTTGAGATTAGTTTAACTAGCTAATCAATTAGTTATGAGTGGATTGAATTAAATATTATTTAATTCATTAATTAGTAACTCATTATTCAACTCAAGAGCACATAAGTTCACTACAGTGCATGATCAATTCAGTGGAGACCAGTGAAAGAGGTAGATGAAAGGGTGGAGTTAGCTATCAGTGGCGACATCAGTTGTGCATGAGATTTGCACCACACTTGGAGGATTTGTCCATGACAATTGCATAGTCAAGCCAAGGAGATTCGAACCTTGGATCTCTATATAGACAGGCCTGGATTGCGCAATAGAGACAAGGCAATTGGCGGTGAGTTTTGAACCAGTAACCTGTTCAAAACTGAGCTAGATTGTGGGTAACTGTATGAGAAAGTACTGAGTACTTGTGAGGAGTATTGTACTGAGTTTGTTACTTAATTTCTCCATTATAATATACACAATAGCTGCGGGGTTTTCAGCTATAAGCTTTCCCCATACATACTGTGTTAATGTGTATGATGATTTGATGTGTTATCGCTTGATTTTATTTCCGCATGTGTGATGATCTGAGTTGAGTTGAGGGGAAGAGATTATGTGTTGTGTATGAAGTTCAAATAGTATGTGACTAGGATAGTCTCAGGATAATTAATTATTATTCAAGAAATTTCTACACCACCGAGAATGACATATTAGCCCCATTACTCATGCATGGCAAGCTAGCTACATGTGGAATTTTAACAAGACTCTAAAAGGTCTAAAATCACAAACCTCGTTAATGGTTGACATAGTCAAATCTTACACCTAGTTGGCTATCACACTAGGTTAAATACTTGGCCACTAGGAGGAATAAGAGTTCCATTTTGTGTTATTGTATTTTGTTCCATAGTTGAAAATACAACTAGGAGTGTGAAGTTATAGAGAAAAATGTATGAAGTTAAGTTTTTATAGCAACCTTACACACTAAAAGTCTTAGATAACTCTAGAAAGATTACCTCTTTCTTTGTACTCACATATTTTCCATACCAGAAAAGAGAGAGTAGAGCATGTTTACATTTTAGTGTTGTTTTTCTCCCATAAGGATTTCCTAGGGAAAAAGGAGTCTAGAGCATCATTACTTTTTAGGGTTGCTTGTCTCCCATATAAGGATTTCCTAGGAAAATAATTGTGTTGATTGTCTAGAGATATTTATGTGTGTATTTCATTGTGTTCTCTATTTCTTACGTTGTGTTTCATTATGTTTTATATTTCTTACATTTCTTACATTTCACATAAGATATATAAAAGAACTTGCACATGTTCCTTTTGTGGTTTGAATAATCATAATGTTTATAAATGTTGGAAGAAGATATCCATGCACATTGAAACTTTCTAAATAAATGAGGCAAAAAGTCAAAGGCCCATTGGACAAGGAAAATGATGTTGAAAATAACATGCAATTATTTATTACTCATTGCCATAAGAAAGGTCACCTTGTGGACAAGTGTTGGACTTTGTATCCAACAAGTCATCCACAACATTTGAAGAAGGTGGAAAGAGATAACGACAAGAATGGAAAAGAGGATTCCATAATCGATGAGGGTCAAGATGATTCACATGATGAAGGGAAGCTAAAAGAAGCGCCATTGAAATGGTTTGCTAACAGATAGTTATATTTCTTATCCAATTAAGGCCTTGCATGTATTTTGATGTTTCATGAATTTCTTTGCATTTACTCAAAGTATGGTGCATGTTGCATGAAGCAAGATGTTGAAAGTAGAGTTATGTTGACACACTTAAATGCAACAAATATGGAAATTTGTACATGAGCTCTATTATTTGACTTGAGAGTCGGTTGTTTGAAGAGGCATGTTTTGTCGACTTGTGTTTGGTTGATGGTTTTGTACACCAATATGTAAGAGTACATGGAGATATTCACATGATGTGAATTTTTTTCTTTGAAGGAGAAAAATGATATGTCAGCGAGCTATGTTTCTTGCATGATGTGTTTTCAGTTTGATGGTTTTGTTTGTGACAAGACGTCACAAGATTGTGGGAAGGTCCACTCTTGAGCGAGAGCCTCATGATTACAACCTAATCATGAGAATCAAATGGGAGTGCATCCTTATTTTGAAAACAAATAGGATTCTGAGCTACCTAGGACTCGAACCATTATTTTTAAATTTGAAATATCATGGTGTGTTGTTTCAATCCCTGAATCCACAATCCTAACATAAATTGTTTTATTCTTTTTTTGCGGGATTTAGTTGGTTATATTAAAAGTCAATTGAATTTAAAATTCTTGGCTTAGTGGCATGAAATCTTGACCATTATTCTACACTTAAAGACATATCCAATGGTGCAAGAAAAACATCAAACGAAGTTCATTCAAAATTTATGCCTTTAGTAAGTTGACCTATCATGTTGACCACCATGGTACGAGATAATGACATTTTAGCCCCATTACTCATGCATGGCAAGCTAGCTACATGTGGAATTTTAATAATACTCTAAAATGTCTAAAATCACAAACCTCGCTAATGGGTGACAGAGTCAAATCTTACACCTAGTTGGCTATCACGCTAGGTTAAATACTTGGCCACTAGGAGGAATAAGAGTTCCATTTTGTGTTATTGTATTTTGTTCCATAGTTGAAAATACAACTAGGAGTGTGAAGTTAGAGAGAAAAATGTATGAAGTTAAGTTTTTATAGAAACCTTACACGCTAAAATTCTTAGCTAACTCTAGAGAGATTACCTCTTTCTTTGTACTCACATATTTTCCATACCAGAAAAGAGAGAGTAGAGCATGTTTACATTTTAGTGTTGTTTTTCTCCCATAAGGATTTCCTAGGGAAAAAGGAGTCTAGAGAATCATTACTTTTTAGGGTTGCTTGTCTCCCATATAAGGATTTCCTAGGAAAATAATTGTGTTGATTGTCCAGAGATATGTATGTGTGTGTTTCATTATGTTCTCTATTTCTTACGTTGTGTTTCATTATGTTTTATATTTCTTACATTTCTGCCCGAGCTTATTTTTCTTTCCAATCAAGGCTTATAAAATAACATGAGAAGCAACATGAGACTTGGAACAATCATTTTCATTATCTATATGGAAGGCAAGAAGGATTATATCCCCTTAAGCTTAAGCTTATGTAGTTTGTCAATTTTTATCGTATATTTTTTGGTAAGGGTAAATGTTTTTTTTTATCTATAGTACAAGTCATGAGTTCCCCAATTTTACCTCATGTAAAGCATGATTCTAGGATTACTACAATTTGTACTTGGTTTTTTATTGTGATGATGCCCTGTCTCAATCAATTGGTTCAAGAGAAAGATTATATGGATACCCATGTCAAAATTAGCATTCCTAGTTATTGGACCCAGGGTTGACTAGATCATGAAAACGAATAAATATACTACTATTCAGCCATGGCAGGGACTTGCTGCTCTTCAGATCGTCTTGTTAAATTATATCTCTTTAACCAAATTTTGTTGTCTTCCGTATTAATTCATATTAAAGCAAATAAACTTTAGGCCCAAATTTCATGTTAATGTTAAAAAGTGTCACACAACCAGTATTGCATGTTTGCCATCTGTCGTGGTACATTTTTTCCATGTTCCATTGTTCACCTTCGTCTTATGTTTGCCCCCCCTCCCTAGTTCAGAAGGGCTGGGAGCACCATTAAATGAAAAGAAATGCAGTCGGTGACATGGAAGCCTAATCTATAATAGAAAACATATTAAATGCACACAGATACGAAAGTGAGGGGTAATTGATGTTAGTGCTCCCGGAAATGGGGTTACTTGTACCTTCTACTATAGCTTCTGAATCACCCTTGGTATGGGGACATCAATCCTTACGGTACCCCTCACATCATTCATTGGTAGCAGTCGGAATTTTGAAGGGAGACATTCACAAGTCCGAAACAACTCACTCAACGAGCGGCAGAATCAGTTAAAAAAAGTACTTTCTGTTGGGAAATGCCAAAGCTAGGTAGTATGAATATGAATAGAAAATACTTGATATATGTCCATGGCAATGAATGTCTTTATTCTCACTATTTTTCTGTATGAAAAAAAATACTATCCCATTACAATACCCAGAAACTTGCGAGGGGAAAGAAACTTATTGGTTAATAATGTGTGTATGCCTCCACAAGAAGGCGGAGTAAACACAGTATGTGCAGTGGATGATCCAACACATAATATTGTAGATGTTACTGCATGAGGTAAGGCAACATGCTCCTGTCATGGCTACTATGTTTGTAATAATGTTCCTCTTTTTCAACCAACTTTAAGGGATGGCTTCTGTAAATGCCATGCCCACTTCACAGGCTTCAAAGGAGGGGCTTATGGGTACAAGTGTTAGTATTTGCAACGGTGTATGGGAGTTCGATATGGGTGAATTTTATTAGGGCAATGTGCTGGCCATAGCCATTCCGAAATGGAAATTTGGATTTCACTCCAGGACCCCATGAAAAATTGCAAAAATAACTTTGACATCTGATAGATCTTTTATCCTTCTAAATATGTTTCAACCTTGAATATGAATATACATATTTTTTTTATACTATGATACTTCGTTTATACTCCGTTGTCTAAATTGTATTATTAAATTGTATTATTGGTGTAATATAATCATCACCATCCCAGTGGGACATTCAACAAGCACTTATTATTTGTTTTATTTTATTTTCCTTGGGAGTTTCAACAAGCCCCTATTATTTGCTTGTTATTTGTTTTATTTTAATTGACTTGGGAGTTTCAACAAGTGCCTATTATTTGCTTTGTTTTGTTGGGAGATTTCACGGGATATGTAACTTAAGTCTTACTCAAATCTTGAACGTGTCATTCGTATTCGCCACTTGTATTCAACAAGTTATGTGAGCTACTTAAATTTTCAATGTATCATAATTTTTCTTATTTATATATTAGCATTAGATCATAATTTTTCTCATTTATATATCAGCTACTTAAATGTTCAATGTATCATAATTTTTCTTATTTATATATTAGCATTAGATCATAATTTTTCTCATTTATATATCAGCATTAGATCATAATTTTTCTCATTTATATATCAGCATTAGATCAGATAAGGTTGTAGCACTCAAATCGATGTGTTTTATTTATATATTTTCTGTAAGGTAATCTAGATCAATCACAATCATTGTATCCTTAATCTTTTCTTCTATGTCTAGCTAAACTAACATGTTCTTCTAGTTTCTAGATTATTAGTTTATAGATTATGAGACCTTTGTAGTGGAAAACTATATATATATTCATATTTTTCAGATGCATATCTATTTTCTTCAACTTACCATTTTAAAGTTTTCTAGTTACTATTTTTAAGTATAACTACTTTTTTTGGTAAAGAATGTAAGATTTCTTTTCTGGTTTTTTTGGTAAAGAATGAAAGATTTTTTTTTCTGCTTTTACTGTTGGAAGTACAAAACATGGAAAGTTTTTTTTTTTTTTTTAAAGAATAGTAAGATTTCAATGTTCTAGACCAATATGTCACTGCATTGATTTGATTGAAATAGCAGTAGCTTTGTGGGATTATAGCCCATACATGCCATTGAAATGGCATGCATTCAATTGAAATGGTAGTAGCTATGTGGGATTATAGCCAATACATGCATCCAAACATCGTGTACCCATAAACCTAAGTAGGATTATAGCCCATACATGCATCCAAATATCATGTACCCATAAAACTATAAAATTATGTAATTGTTGAAACTTCTAATGCATTTCCCATTTGTGTTTATTTAGTGTAATTCATTTAAAGTCTTCTTCCAGTAATATTGGAAAACCTTAAACAATGTGCTAATTATTCCTATTGTCCAAAGCAATCTGCTAGTCTTGTAAAATTCTACACTGTAACCTTAAACAATGTGCTAATTAGTCCTATTGTCCAAAGCAATCTATCAGTCTTTTAAAATTCTACACTGTAATATTGGACTATTTCTGGATGCCTATTGCCCAAAGCAATCTGCCAATCTTGTAAAATTGTTGTACACTCTAATGTTGAACCATTTCCAGATTGTGGATAACCCTTTCTAGATTATGAATAACCTGGGAACGAGGTTCTTAACATTCAGCATTTTCAAGAAAACACGAGGTTCTTAACATTCAACATTTCCAAGAAAAAACAAAAGAACTATTGAATGGTTGGTATTGCAGTAGCAAGGTTGTTAACTGTTACAATATGAGGGTTGTTAATTTCTACGGGTTTTTATTTTGGATAATCTCGTATGCAGAGATAAACGTCATAATTTTAACAAATATATTTTTTTAATATTTTAACATTTTTTTTCCAGAAATGAAAAAGAGTTGTTTACTACTATACATAGTCTATACAGAAAATCACTGGCATCATTCAGGTAGCCCCACACACACAGCATTTTTCGAAAGAGGCGAGAATTTTGGTGACATACCCGAGTTCTACTGGATGCAAAGTAACTCGACGAGCGGGGACGGCAGGAGCACCACGGCGGCCGGGAGCAGCAACAATGCAGCCAGAGCAAAAATAACTATTGAATGGTTGGTATTGCAGTAGCAGGGTTGTTAACTGTTACAATATGATGGTTGTTAATTTCTACGGGTTTTTATTTTGGATAATCTCGTATGCAGAGATAAACGTCATAATTTTAACAATTTTTTTTTTTTTTTTTAACATTTTTTTTCCAGAAATGAAAAAACGTTGTTTACTCCTATACATAGTCTATACAGAAAATCACTGGCATCATTCAGGTAGCCCCACACACACAGCATTTTTCGAAAGAGGCGAGAATTTTGGTGACATACTCAAGTTCTACTGGATGCAAAGTAACTCGACGAGCGGGGACGGCAGGAGCACCACGGCGGCCGGGAGTAGCAACAACGCAGCCAGAGCGAAAAAATACGCGCGTACAATGAAAACTGTAAACCATCAAACTTCGCGGGTGACTTATTTATAAAAAATAGTTCGGCCGAACTTTAACTATTTTAAAAAAAAAAGTTCAACCGAACTTTTGATGTCGGTTTTCCAATACCCGGCAAAAATTCTGTTTGCCTGCGCCGTCAGTGTGCCATCAATCTAAACGGAATCACGAGTTCGGCCGAACTTTATAAAAAAGTTCGGCCGAACTTTGTAAAATGTTTGGCCGAACTATTATTGAAAAAAAATTTCGGCCCCCGCTTCTCACAAAAGTGTAACCCAGCTTCACGTTTCCGCCCTTTAATAAATTGGCTCTTTAATAAATTGGCTTGCACACTAATGTATGGCTAGGACCCATCACTTTGTGACCTGTGGTCCCACACCAGTGTGTGTGTTGTCATGTTGTTTCTGAATGCCAATTTCAATGTTTCTTGTTACAAATCTCAACAATTATGATGACAAGTTATTGAAGTGAAGGGGAAATTATTTTGCATGAAGTAATGAAATGTTGAATATAATTACATAGCTGTGATAAATATGATGTTAATATGGTTTTATATGTATTTAAATTATATATATTTATGTTAAAATAAGTGGGGAATTTAGTGAAGGGAAATTTAGTTTAATTTTATTTTTATCATTGGATTAACATTATTTTAAGGTTTGCAATTCAATTTGTGTGTTACTATTATTTTACTATTATTATTATTTAATATTATTTACTAAAAGAATTGTCTTTAAGTGTCATTTTTTAAAAGTTTTCCAGTTTATTTTTCTATCTAATTTGTTTAAAATTGAGGGGAGATTCATTGAAATCACAAGCTTTATGGGTGAACTCAACACAATTGAAATGCCCTAGTGAATTTTCAAGGTAGTTGAATCATTGAAATCACAAGCTTTATGGGTGAACTCAACACAATAGAAATGCCCTAGTGAATTTTCAAGGTAGTTGAATCATTGAAATCACAAGCTTTATGGGTGAACTCAACACAGTGGAAATGCCTCAGTTAATTTTCAAGGTAGTTGAATTCATATATGTAATTAAAAACCCACTTTAAACAATACAAATCAAAATTTCAATCACAAGCTTTATGAGTGAACTCAACACAATCCAAATGCCCCAGTGAATTTTCAAGGTAGTTGAATTCATTATGTAGTTAAAAACCCACTTTAAACAATACAAATCAAAACTTCACCACAAATATCCATGGAAAACTCCAATTGCTAAGATCTAGAAAGTCAAGGGATTAGAGAGGTTTTCTGAATTAACATGAGGATTTACTTGGTTGTTTTGAAGAAGGTTGATAAATAGCATGATTCTGAATAACAAAGAAAATGGTAAGCACTTCCAGTCACAGGATCTTTCTGACATTTTGACAAATATTTTAAAACTCATGAGAAACACCAATAATTTAATTGCTTACATTAAATTTTAAATACTATGAACCATGTAAAATATTGTATTGAATTACAGATACAAAGTTATTGTGGTCCCTATCTTTATTGAAAAATATTGTCTATGTTCAATAACATTCCTTGAAATGAAGTTTTGTCCTTGTTCAATGGCATATGCTACAAATTTTATCCGTGACTCGTCGGAGGGACAGATACCACAGAAAGCAAGGCGCGCTTAACATTCTGCACATGGATAAGATGAGGACATGTACAGCAAGCATATACATGGAAAATGCCCTACTGTCTGCACTCTGCTTCGTACTTATTTTATACTGTGACTTTATCTGCAGTGCGCCTATCAAATTTAAAAAACTCAATCGATAGGATTGCATTGATCCGGCAATTTAGCTGTAATTGGATGATGTTATCGACAGCTTAACCTACTCACGGATTGGCTGTGAAGATTTTGTCCAATAACGACATTGATGTCATTTCATGTCAATGTCGAGACTTCCACGGAGATAGGAACTTGGGATGCGCCACAGTATTCAACCCCAAATCGACCTCAATTGCCACACTTCCAGGAATAATGAGAAAAATAAGTGTTGCTTACATCAATTCTCAATTTACATGGAATCTGAAGAAAATTCCCCTAAGTTAACAAACGGAGCCAGTAAGATGCTTCTTCTCTTTTACATGCATAGGGATTCAACCTTCACAGTTTTTCTAATGCACAGGGATTCAACCTTCACAGTTTTTCTAATGCACAGGGATTGAACCTTCACAATCTTTCTATTTTTTTAATGCACAGTGATTTAACCTTCACAATTATTTTTCTTAATGCACAGGGATTCAACCTTTACAATTGCTTTAGTTTAAGACGTCTGTGCTTTAAGTTTTCTGGACAGTCATAAATTTCTCAACCTTCACAATTGTCTTAATTTAGGTCGTCGGGAGAATCATAAATTTATCAGCCTTCACAATTTCTATGGTTTAAATTTTTTTTAAAGTACAGGGATTCATCCTTCACAATTGCTATAGTCTAATTTTTTTTTAAAGCAGAGGGATTCAGCCTACATAACTGATAAATTTTTCAACCTTCACAATTGCTTTAAATTAAGTCGTCTGGACAGTCATACATATCTCAGCCTTCACAATTTGCTGTAGTTTAATTTTTTCCAATTGCACGGCGATTCAGCCTTCAGAATAGTTAATTGCTTGCTTTAATTCAAGTCGCCTGGACAGTCATAAATTTCTTAGCCGTCACAATTCCTGTAGTTTAAATATTTTTAGTGCGCCGGGATTCAGCCTTAATAATGGTTTACATTGAGCATTTTTGTTTAATGCACATGGATTCAGCCTCACAATTGCTTTAGATTAAGTCATCTGGACAGTTATAAATTTCTCAGCCTTCACAATTTCCTGCAGTTTAATTTTTTTCAAATGCACTAGGATTCAGCCTTCACTATAGTTAATTGTTTTCTTAAACTTAAGTCGCCTGGACAGTCAGAAATTCTCAGCCTTCACAATCGCTATAGTTTAAAAAGTCAGAAATTCTCAGCCTTCACAATCGCTATAGTTTAAACAGTCAGAAATTCTCGGCCTTCACAATCGTTCTAGTTTAAATTATTTGTGTGCACAGGCATTCCGCCTTTATAATTGTTAATTGTTTTAGTTTGATATTTTTTTTAATACACATGGATTCAGCCTTCGCAACTGCTTTAGTTTAAGTCATCTGGACAGTTGTAAATTTCTCAGCCTTCAGAATTTGCTTTAGTTTAAGTCTCTAGATAGTCATAATTTTTATTTTAAATGCATAAGGATTCGGCCTTCACTGATTGCTATAGTTTAAGTCATCTGACAGATAGCTTTGTCAGCCATCACAGATGATTTCTCAGCCTTCACAACTGCTTTAGTTTAATTCTTTTTAATATACCGGGATTCAGCCTTCCCAACTGCTCTAGTTTAAGTCATCTGCACAATTATAGATTTCTCAGCCTCCACAACTGTTTTAGCTTAATTCTTTTAAGAACACAGGGATTCAGCCTTCATAATTGCTCTAGTTTATCTGGACAATCATAGATTTCTCAGCCTTATCAATTGCTTTAGTTTATTTTTTTTAAGTACACACGGATTCAGCCTTCACAATTGCTCTAGTTAAAGTCATCTGGACAGTCATAGATTTCTCAGCCTTCACAATTGCTTTAGTTTAACTCGGCTGGACAGAATTTTTTTCAAATGCACAGGGATCCAGCCTTCACAATTGATTCAGCCTTCACTATTGATTCAGCTTTCACAATTGTTAATTGCCTTCGTTCAATTTTTTTTAAAATGCACATGGATTCAGCCTTCACAATTGTTAATTGTTTTAACGTTTAATTCTTTTTTTATCAATGCACAGGGATTCAGCTTTCGCAATTTCCTTTGCTTAAGTAATCTGGACAGCCATAAATTTCCCAGCCTTCACAATTGTTAATTGTTTTAACGTTTAATTCTTTTTTTATCAATGCACAGGGATTCAGCTTTCGCAATTTCCTTTGCTTAAGTAATCTGGACAGCCATAAATTTCCCAGCCTTCACAATTGTTTTAGTTTAATTTCTTAGTCTTCACAATTGCTTTAGTTTAAGGAGTCTGGACAGTCATAAATTTCTCGTACTTTTTACTGCTGGCATGTAAAGAACAGAGTTCCCTGGCTGGCATACAAGGTAACTGCGGTAGCTGTTGCTGATGGGCTTTCATCTTGTGTGACCTCCCGGAATCAGAGGACCGAAGCTAGGCAACCGAGCTACCCAGCAATCTGATGTGCAATCTATATCAATTGGATGTTAATTTCAAAATCCAAAGCTGCATATACAAACCCCATTCAACCCTATTAAAGTGATGCCATCCTTTCTTCACACATTAGAAGAATTGCATTGCAGATTTTAACAGTTATAACTTAGTTGATTGGTAATTTGTCAACAGCGTATTATCACTGCGTATTATCACTTCTGCACAATATATTGAGATTTAGTTGATTGGTAATTTTCAACAGTGTTAAGAAAACACTTATGTGGGGCAACAATAAACTCCAGCTTTTGCTCTTGAAACTTTGACTATTTTATGTGAAAAATTGCAAATTCATCCTCCTTCATATCAATCAATCGACAGAGGATTGTATGAGGTGGTGGCTTAATAGAGGGGAATCCGTTAAGACTATTCCAATCGTGTTTCATTGGCATATCTGGTGTAATCGAAACATAAAACTTTTTGAGGGCATCCCATGCTCTCCCATAAAAACTGCTTTCCAGATTTATAGCTCATGGGATCATCTGAAGACCGTTAAAAAGCCTCCTGGAGACATGTCCAAAAGATTTCACCCACATGAGATACATTTTCCGGTAGGATATTTTGATGGGGCCTTGGAGACCTGTCCAAGAGATTTCACCCACATGAGATACATTTTCCGGTAGGATATTTTGATGGGCCTCACAGCATTCAATCTGTGGCTGTGGGGCTTGGTTAATTATCTCACCAGATTGTCATTACAAAATCTTTGCAACGGTGAAAATGATACGAATATGAAGGCTGAATGTTTGGCTCGTTGGGGGCTTTTTATGGTTTGCTAGTCAGTTATACATGGATAAGATCTGGATAATTGGGGATTCAAAAGCCCTGATTGATCACATGAATCAGAAAGTTTCTATAAACCTGGGATCGCTAGCACACCGGGTGAAAAGAATCAATACTTTAAAGAGCTCCTTTTCTTCCATATCTTTTTGTCATGTTTACAGGGAGAAGAACAATGTAGCAAATCGCTTATCAAAGAAAGGACTGAAAGGCAGATTTGGAGAAATGTATTATCAGCTATATAGATCGGATGGTTGTGGAGCAAATGGAACAGTGAATCTTCTATGAGCGGGAGCCGTTTTTTTTGGGAATATGATGTTTCATTTTTGTTTTTTTTGGTACATTTCAGACATATCAATGTTTCTGTGATATTGTTTTGATGTTGACCGGAATGATAACGCAAATTGTTATTAGATGGGTTGGTTAAATTTTGTCTTGGTCATTATGACAGGAACAGACTTGGTTCTAATGAAAGATATAGAAAATGTATATGTTTGGCTAAAATCGTTGTCCAGGTACATTATATAAACCAGAGTATTTTTCGTGTTGAAAAAAAAAACTCCAGGTGAATCTTGTTATGAGATTGATGGTTGCCACTATATAATTCAATAGGGGCACTGTCTTTCAACATGAAAGAAAAAAGAAAAATATAGTAGAAATTTACCACAGAAATAGGCCAGCCATGAAATCACCCATCTACATTATTCATCTACATTATTCAGATCAATTTAGAGGAATTGCCTACCAATGTGCTAAAATGCTGAAAATATAGGTTATATAGGTCATTTGCGATGCTCCAGGGAAGTGTAATGCAATCTTTCTTTAAGACCACTTCAGTAAGTTGGCATTTAATGTATGTGAAGAAAACAGGAGATCTGAACTTAATGTCCAGACCAAGCCAAGGTAGAGAGAAAAGAAGGAAGCCCATCTGTGATTAACGATAAAGAACAGAATAAAATTAAAGAATGAGAGACAGGAATAAGTGGCTGCATTGTTTCCAATAATATAACTTATTCCAAATCATGAAATACAAGCATATAGCGATGCAACCAAGGACTTGTTCCCTTTCCACACTTGAAAAATACATTAAATATTTGGGAATAGAACATCAGGAGCGATCCTGGAGCAAAATGCAGCATCTGCTAAGATTCACACATTCTTTTCAACATAGTTACCTCTCGAACAGATAAAAACAATTGCAGATATACAATCTAGACCTTGGGGCCAAACTTGGCTTTCAAGGACTTCACTTCCTTTTTACTCAGCTGAAAAGCCTTCTGCAGAAGCTCATCACTGATCCCTGATCCAAACAGAGTGAATGGGAGCCTCTCCGTTCCAGGATTCTGGCTGTTGAACGTCCCCACAATAACAGCAGGACTTTTCCCCACATTCATCTGAAAGTGCACCAGTCCTCTGGGAAAAACCATTACATCGCCCTTGCTGAGAATCTTGGCATAGAGCTTGTTCTGTGAGGTGACAAACCCAGAATACAGAATCCCCTCCACAACATACCCAATCTCTGTGGCTCTGGGATGCAGGTGTGGGACATTCACACCACCAGGTTCAAAATCTGCCCTAACCAGAGACATGCCCAGAGTGTTGAGACCTGCAAATTGCAAGGCAGTCACAGATGTCCCAGCAAATCCAGTAGCAGATGCATTACCTGGACTCTTTATTCCTTCATAGACAAAGTCATCAACAGTGACATTATCAGGGTCCTTACAGATCAATCCATTGAGATGCACAGTCTGGGTATTGGCGGATTTGAGATCTCCCACACAGAAATCTTGCAAAGGATCAGGGTCTGCATTTGAGAACACTGAGATCACAACAACAACCACCACAGTTGCTAGATATCTCAGATGACCCATTTGGCATATGCCCGCCATAGATCTGACCTAGGAGCCTTCGGAAGATAAATAATTTCGGAGGGTGTACTACAGTCCTTCTGAGAAGCTTGCGATAGCAGTGAAAGTATTGCTTCAATCAGGCCTTTTTATGGATCTCGTACTACCCCTTCATGCGTATTAGATTATGGGTACTACTAGAATAACTAATAATGCGTCACTGCACTAAATATAATATACCTACCTTGCTAGCCTCCATTGCATCTCGTAGATTAAGATTATATTGCTTCCTACTACCGCTACAAGGATTCTCTGTCCCTTCCGGCATCTTTTAAACCGTTCAGTCTCTTTCCATGACATATTTTTAACTGTTCTGTCTGTTTGACATTTTTTTAACTGTTCTGTGAGGGCACCTTACGTGTGAAAAGTGCTCACAGTTGAAATTTTATGTCAGCTCTGACATTAAATTCAATTTTATCCCCTTTCTGTGTTGACCGTCACCATGACACAAGGGTGCAAAATGGCGTGCAATGTTAGCCATGAGCTGTCAGTTTCAAGCCAGACTTCAATGAGTTGTATGATTCCACTAACTCACCATTATATTCTATTCCTTTCCCCTAAAGATATGAATGAAAATTATATTTGAATAATGTGCCTGCTCCCATCGTTTTCTACCACGTGAATAAGTTATATGAGGAACGAGTAGATTAATTAGTTTGTTTGTCGTTTGAGAGATCTGGAAAACAAGTGAGTAAATTATTTTTCCATTTTGCAATTATGGTAATAGTTTTTTGAGTAAATTATTTTTCTATTTTGAAATTATGGTAATAGGTTTTTTTTTCAAAGTGGGTCAGGAGCACAATGTACTAGCACATCTATGTACTTGGGGTTTAATTGTAGACCTCATGCACATATATAGGCTTAATCTCAAAGATATCAAAGAAATTTGTCTTAAAACTGCAATCAAGATAATAATTATTTAAAATCTATTTAATATTAAAATTAATCTAATTTAATTTAATTAAAAAATAAAATAATAAATACCCTTAAACTCAATACAATTAAAAAAATAAATTAAATAATAATAAAAATAACAATCATAGAAATTTGAACGGAGTCAACTTAGAGTGTATATGAGACTTTTAATGGATTGGATAGCTCGTTATTAGCTTAAATGATTAAGCTTTAACTTTTACTTATGTTTTAAATAATAATTATGTAGATAATAACAATTTAATGGTTCAATATTTATATTTTATGAAAATATGAAACATTAAGTGTAAAATGGGATTTTTTTGTTGATATATATTTTTATTAATGTTATTAATAATGTATTTATATTGAAGTGTTAATTTTTTTTTTAAATATTATATGGAGAGAGGGGTTAAGTTTAGGTTGGGTTAGCCTATATATTAAATGAAAGGATTATGAATTTGTAATGAGATGTTAGTGCACTACAACACAAAGGAGGATTTTAAGACAATATTTAAAACATTTTCTAGGTAAATTGTCTTAACTTGAGACAAAAGAAAACTTGTGTATTGTCTTAAATATTGTCTTTAAGCGGTGTCTCAAATTAAATTGTCTTAAAATATTGTCTCTATAAAGACAATATATAACACAAGTATTTTTGTCTCTCCAGAGACAGTTTCATTTTTGTCTCTCCAAAGACAATAGTTAGACTACAACACAAAGGGGGGGTTTTAAGACAAATTCTGGGTAAATTGTCTTCACATCAGACAAAAATAAACTTTTGTATTGTCTTAAATATTGTCTTTAAGTGGGTGTCTCAAATTATTGTCTTAAAGAATTGTCTCTATAAAGACAATATATACCACACATATTATTGTCTCTTATGAGACAATTTCATTTTTGTCTCTCCATAGACAATAGTTGGAATTAAAGACATATTGTCTTTTTTTTCAGTAAGAAAAATACCCTGGTTTATATTGAGTACTAGGAGCAGAACAGAAAATTCATTACAATGCACTAATAGCAATCCCATCAAAACCAACACAAAACTGATTTGTCGTAGTCACATCAAGATCTTACAAATATTTAATAAAAACATCCCAACAACTACATAAAACGGAAACATAATAAGCAAACACAATTTTCTACGCCCATAGGCGAAACAAGAAGTGACAGTGTCACCGCTGCGAGGCCACTCTAAACAAAAAGGCACCACAAAGATTAAACCTGTGATGACAACATCACATTTAGTTTCAAAAACTGAAAGAGCAAAGCCTCTGTGCTACCACTGAAGCTTATATGATGGGCACCGATCCTTCAGCCTGAAGACCCTGTGCGTTGAAAAGCTGATAATTTATCTTACCAAATTCATCCTGTAGCCCCTGTTTTGATAACTCATCCGCAGTATTGTTCTTTTCACGATATATGTGCTTATAAGTAATACCTGCATAAAAAGTTCTAAGAGTGTCAATTCTGCACAACTAGTGTGAGAGAGAGTCCTTATTAATTTTCACTTTGTGATTCAGGTGGTCAATCAAGACCTTTGAATCCCCCACAATCCAGATATAATTTGCTGCCAGAAAAGAAGCCCACCACATTAAGCCCCACGGAGCCATTATTTCTGATTCATTTTTGTCCCGACTCCGCCATTCCAGTGCAATTTATAATGACACTCCGGAGATATGCGCAACCAGACTCCACACCCGCAAATAGTCTCCTGAGCCGCACCATCGAAGTATCCTACCGGATATTGATACTGAAAAGGGAGGAGTCTTTTTGACATGTCTTTGATGGCCTTATCCTTATGTTTTATGCAAACCCAGTCCTTGTGAATTTGATTTACAATTTCTGCCGGAGACATGATGCTGCCCTCAAAAATTCTCTTATTTCTCCCACACCATAGATACCAATGAAACAGAATTGGGATAGGCCATCTACTCTTATCGCCATGTAGCCACCATCGCAGACATTCCTCCATGCCTCCAAATAAAGGTACCTCTATGTTCAAACAGTCACTCAGAATTTTTAGAGTCGCCCTAGCAAAAGGAGACAATTTCTTTAATCCTATCTACTGTCTCTCTAGAGACAATATGAAACAATGAATCCACAAAAATATATCACCATTAAAATAAATCAATATAAAATATTTAATTAAAAAAAACTACAATATCATTGAATAATTCATGTTACTGTATAGTGGAATCGAACCACCAACCTCCTGCATGGTAGGTGCTCTTCCATTGAGCTAGCACCCTTTAAAGAATTATGTGAGGAGTTATGACAGTCCGTGAAATTGTATATATAGGCATTGATTTTAAAAAAATGCTCGACACATAAAGGCATAATCCCTGTAAAATATATGTAATCATGCAAGCCCCTATTTTTAACTTAATAAAAAAATAATTCATTGCGACACCCTTGTAGCTTGACTTGCACAAAATTCTAATAATAAGCAATAATATACAAACAATCTAATATGGTCATACAAAGAAAATTAACTAGAATTAGCACAAGCAATACAACCACCACCCAAAGAGCTACACGAGCTTGCTAGTAGGAACTGATGACACATGATGTACACAACGAGCCTTGATTGCATCGTCAACTCATTCAAGACAAATTGGGCACTCTCCTCTTTCAATTTTACTAATTTATTTGACCACTTCTTCAATGTAAGCTTTTGAAGGTACAAAACTAGAATCTCCATAAACACACATTTGGCTTCCTAGAAGAAAACACCTTGCCAGCTTATACATATCAGATGATTGTTGTGTATCACCCCAGTTGTTGATAAATTTGTTGATAAAGTAGCAATTAGAACAAATTCCATGCCATCTTATTTAAATTAGAACATTTTTGTGTATCACCCCAGTTGTTATCAATGTGTATCACCTTAGTTGTCAATAACTTAGCAATTTGAACAAATTCTAACATATAACCTGCTCATAAGACAATTAAAAAAACTCTTGATTTTTGGGGCTCAACATAATGTTTTCCAATAAAATTCATTTTACAAAGGACAGTAAAAATCATTTTACAAAGGAAATTCTAAAGTAGAACTTACCTCATGACAAGAAAAAGACGTTCACAATTGGCACAACCTCAAAAAATTCCATAATAGATGCATAATTGTGAATAAATTTTCCTTGTTCAACAAACTGATCAAATTGGACCTGTAAATAGAAATAAACATCATAGATTTTTTAAGTCAAACCAAAATCACAAAAAAAAAATGAATCAAAACTATTATCATATTTCCTTTCCATGGATAGAGAAGTGCTTGCCTTATATCTTCTATACAAAGTTGTATAAAATTCGTTCTCAGCTTTAGTAAACTTGCACTTAATCACTTGTACATTAGTAGGAGGAAGAACAAGAATGGGTCTGAATATTCATGAAAAATATTAGAAATAAATCACTCAAAGGGACTCAACATCAAAAGCCAGATCACAAGCCCAATTCTACATTCATACCTTCCCTCTTTCTAGTATTGTCTTTTGTCCTTCGCAACATCAAGGGCCTCAAGTTAGCTTAAACTAATTTCAAGCCATGTTCATCACCTTCCTCAAAGGGTTTTTGAATTAGTTAATACTGCCTCGACACCACAAGGTATAGTATTCAAATTATGATATCCTATTATAATCTATAAAATTGAAGCTATGAGATGAAATCAAAATTTTGCAATAGTAAAAGAAAAATCATGTGCGTTTTAGTTTTTCTGAACAATGCAACTCCTTAATGCATTTTAGCAATGGTGCATTTGCATTCCTTACTACAGATTTGCAAAACCCTAGCTACAGAAGTAACATACTAAACAAGATGGTAATAGTGAATTAACATTTTGTAGCAAGATTTTGTAATAGTTCGGTTCTAGGTGGAAATATTAAGTTGATTGTGGGTAAACAAAGCTTCAATAAATGTGTATATTAAAGCAAAAGGTATGAAAAAACACAGTGCTAAAGTATATCAAAAAGAAAAAATGATTTCAATACCATTAGCAGCCTAAGTGTGCAGGAAGTCATTAATTTCCTATGAGATGAAAATAAATATTTATTATAAGACAAAATTTGATGTAGTAAACAAATGCACACTTAATATTGAATGAAGAAAAAACATTAATCAATCATAGACCCTGAATTTCAACTCTCCACATGTTATGGAGTCCATCATTCTTGCGTTTGTCTCACAATTATCTCACACAACTATTGCAATACAAGGCTGCAATTTAAATGGGCCGAGATCTAAATCACAACTCTGATTCTTTTGATGTGCAACTCTGATTTTTTTTAAAACCACATAAACATCAAGACTGCGACCTATACCGACTGAGATCTATATCTCCAATTCCTAACTTACATTTCAATCTTCACACTCTATCAATGTAATGGCATACTGAGGTAATTCACAACATGAGATTTAACAAAATTATTTCCACACAAGAAAGGATGCCTAAGGAGAATTTCACCGCACTTGCATGACTGCTAATGCAGTTATGAATTCAGAATTTACACTGAACTTGCAAGGCTACCAATGTAGTTATGAATTCCAATTCACACTGTCATCACCTCCCAACTCCACTGTGACAGCATCAGAGGTTTTAATGCGGTCTCGACAGCAAGGCCTACACGTCGACCGGTTGCAATCTTCAGTTTTCGATTTTCCAAGGCCTACACGTCAACCTGGTTTTCAATTTGCCTTTATGGCATCATCTCTAGAATTCCACAATGCCGCATTCAATGTTTGACTGCCTCTGCATTTAGTCTACAACATTGGATTGTCTCCTTCGTTGGCCGAAACCACCTTTAGTTTTCAACTGACTTTACCAACGACATTGACTCTAATTGCACACACCTTCTTGCAAATACCACACTTGTCCAGGGCATATATATATACTTGCAGATTCAACAGTTAAAATAAAACATGTAATGAAAAATAAAAAGTTTATTAATATTGCATGGGCCAAATATTTCATTAGTTTCCCCTTTGTGTTTGCAGTCTTCACACTAGGCGCTCTTGGTTTTTCCTCTCTACTTCCCTATTATTTATACTTGGATATGAAATTGTTCCTCTTAGAAAATATTTCTTCTCGAATTTTCCAACAAATCAATACCTCCCTATTTTAAAGTGCTTATCCCTATTTTGGCTTTATTTCCACGTAGGGAAAGAAACCAATTCCTAATTTTATTCCTAATTAATTAAAAATACAAAAAAACTAACTACTCTCATAAATAATTAAATATTAATACTAATGTTTTATTCCTCTTGGATTAGCCACAACATGTGAACATAAAATCCAACTACTGGCTAAGTCCAGATGCTCTTGCATTAGACTCCCGGGGAAGAAAAAGAGAACTGATCTTGCAATGCTTCAGAATCTACTCCAAACTTTTGTAGCTCTGCTACAGTCATCCAATGGGCGTCTTCCATTGGTTGTTCTTTCCATTTGACTAAATACTAATAATAGGTATGACCCCTGGTTTTCTTTGATACTCTTTTCTCCAAAATGGCTTCGACTTCCTTCTTCACTATTTTGGGCATTTTCTCTTCCCAATTTACTCTCAGGTTTTCCTCTGCTTTAGAGTCCCCTTGTGGTTCATCTTCTGGTTCTCGGTATAGATACAAATTTGCAACATTGAATATTGGCGATATTCCAATTCCTGTTGGCAATTTAAGTTCATATGCATTTAAAGAAAATTTCCTTACAATTTTACATGGCCCTATCTTCTTCATTTTTAATTTGTTATAAGTTTTAACACAAAATATTTCTTTTCTTAAATATACCATGACTAAGTCACCCACTTGGAATTCCTTTTCTCGCCTCCTCATATATGTTCTCTGCTTGTATTTGCTACTGCTTTCCTGTAATCTTTTTTTTACATCTTCCTGTAGTTCCTGTATCTGTTTTGCAAATTCTTCATCCTTTGCGCTCCTTACCTCTTGTTTTCCCAGATCTCTGAGTTCATACACACCTCTTGGATGCATTCCAAAAACAATCTGGAATGGACTCATACTAGTACTTCGATTTGGAGTATCATTGTAAGCAAACTCAGCCTGGGCAAGAGCTAAATCCCACTGTTTAGGATTTTTATATACCAAGCTTCTCAAGATGTTTCCCAAACTTCTATTTACTACCTTGGTCTGTCCATCTGTTTGAGGATGATATGCTGAACTGAAACTGAGGTTGGTACCTAGTTTCTTCCATAGAGTTCTCTAGAAGTGTCCCACAAACTTGGTATCCCTGTCGGACACAATGCTTACAGGTAATCCATGTAATCTTACGACTTCTAAAAAAAACAGATTAGCAATATGTGTTTCATCACTTGTTTTCTTGCATGCAATAAAATGAGCCATTTTAGAAAATATATCCACAACAACATAAATGGAGTCATTTCCCCTTTGAGTTTTTGGCAAACCCAAAACAAAATCCATACTAACTGCATCCCATGGTCGATCGGGTAGTGGTAATGGCTGATACAATCCTGTATTCTGACTTTTCCCCTTAGCATGCTGACAAATATTGCATTTTTCCACAAACTGTTTAACATTGGTTTGCATCTTGGGCCAGTAATAAAAAGTATTTACCTAAGCAAAGGTTTTGTCCTGTCCAAAATTTCCGGATAGGCCTCCACTATTTTTCTCCTTGATTATGTTTTCCCTCATAGAACATTTAGGAATACATAATTTATTACTTTTGAATAACAATCCTCCTTGGATAAGATAATCCAACCACTGGCTTCTATTATGGACTGTTGGATTTTCTACCGCTGCATAAATTTCCTTGAACTCTGCATCATATTTATACATGTCAACCATTTCCTCGAACCCTACAACACCAACTTGTAATTCCTGCATAATTAAGTTCACCCTGCTCAAAGCATTACCAACTTTTTTCAATTTACCACTCGTATGTTTGATTACAAAAGTGAAACTCTACAAATACTCTACCCATTTGGCATGTTTCTGATTTAATTTTGGCTGATTGTTTATAAACTGTAATAAATGATTATCAGAATATAACACAAACTCTTTTGGCAACAAATAATGTCTCCATTTTTTTAAAGCCTGTACAACAACATAAAATTCTTTGTCATAAGATGAATATTTCTTCTTTTCTTCATTTATCTTTTCACTGAAGTATGCTATTGGTTTTTGATCTTGACTCAAAACTGCTCCAATCGCAATTCCACTAGCATCAGTTTCAACCTGGAAAAATTTCTCAAAATTTGGTAAAGCTAGAACTGGTTTTTCAGTAATTTTTCTCTTCAGCAATTTAAAGTTTCAATCTGTTGCTTCTGTTTATTTGAATGGCGGGTTATTTTCTCTGATTGTTTCAATAATGGGTGCACAAATCTGACTAAAGCTTCGGATAAATTTTTTGTATAAACTTGCAAGACCGTGGAAGCTTCTTACCTCAAATATACTTCTAGGAGTTGGCCAATTCACGATTGCTTGGATTTTCTCCGGATCCATTTTCAACCCTTCCTTAGAGACTACAAATCCCAAATAAATTAGTTCCTCCTTCACAAAGTTTCACTTTTTCAAATTTATTAGCAGTTTTTCTTTTGCAAAGTCTTTAGAACTAATTTAAGGTGTTCTAGATGCTCCTCGTTACTTTGACTGAAAATGAGAATATCATCAAGATAAACAATTACAAACTTTCCTACATATTCCTTCAAAAATTCATTCATTAACCTCATGAAGGTACTGGGTGCATTAGTAAGCTCAAAAGGCATTACTAACCATTCATACAAACCATTGTTTGTTTTGAATGCAATTTCCCACTCATCCCCTTCTCGAATCCTTATCTGATGATACCCACTCTTCAAATCTATCTTAGAAAAATAATTCGACCCACTCAAACAATCCATTAAATCATCCATTCGTGGTAAAGGGAAACGATACCTGATGGTGATTTTATTTATGGCTCTAGAATCTGTGCACATGCGCCATTCACCCCCTTTCTTTGGACTGAGTAATGTTGGTACAACACATGGACTAGGGCTTTCTCTAATTAATCCTTTATCCATTAACTCTTGCACTTGTCTTCCAACTTCAGCATTTTCTTGCAGCGTTAACCTATAGGCTGCTTTATTCGGAAAACTTGCTCCAGGGATTAGATCAATGTGGTGACTAATACTCCTGATGGGTGGTAATGCATTTGGCAACTCATCCACAATAATATCAACAAAATCATTCAACAGATTTCGAATTTATTCAGGTAAATCTTCTAAATTTGTAGAAGTTAAAATTACCTTGGGTCTCCCTACAATAGCAAAATGCATCTCCTTGCCTTTCTCGACTTCTTGCAACAGGGTTTTTCCACTCATCAACATAATGTTGTTTCTAGGTGCTTCTTCGTCAGCTTTAGCTTTCAATTGCAAAAGTGTATGTTTGTTCCCATGTTTTTCGAGAGTATAAGTGTTTCTTTTGCCATCATGTATGGCTTTTCGATCAAACTGTCAAGGTCTTCCTAACAATATGTGACATACATCCATCGGCATTACATCACATAAAATAACATCCTTATAAGTACCAATCTGGATTTCGACTTTACATTGTTCAGTTACAATAATTTAATGGCCTTTTTGGAGCCATGATACTTTATAAGGAGTGGGGTGTATTGTTTTCTCTAAATTCAATTTGTCCACCATTTCTGTAGAAACAAGGTTATCAATACTTCCACTATCAATTACCAATTTGCAACACTTACCTTTTGAATTACATACAGTTCGGAACAAATTCTTTCTCTGAGCTGGTTCTCTGGCTTCCTTAGCTACTTTAAGCAATATCCTCTTCAACAACAAGGATTCTCCGGCTTCAGGTGGCTCCTCTTTGGATGCAATCTGAGGAATTTCTTCTTTTGTTTAAAAAACATTCACATTTTGCTGGGTTGTTGATCTATTGTCAGGACAATCCCACGACCCATGTCCCCACTCACCACATGTAAAGCACTTAATATCTCTTCCTCCGCCTCTACCTCTGGGCACAAACCTTCTGTGACCAGAGTCTCCTCTCCATGGCGATCTATTACTCTAACTCCCTGCTTCATTCTGGGAGTGTTGAAATTTGGACTTAAATGTTCCTCTTCCTCTTGCTAGACTCTTGCTTCTATTCCTCTGATTTTGTTTGCGCAACATTTTTTCCTCTGCCCTCAAAGCTGCTTGATAGGCATCTTCAATCGTCTTCAAATTTAATAAGCTGATTTCATCTTGTATTTAATATCTTAAACCATTTATATATCTAGCTACTTTTCCTATGTCATCTTCAATATGTCCCCCTCTAATACTCAGCTTATAAAATTCTTCAGTATATTCTTTGATAGTCATCCCTTTCTGCTTTAAGTTTTGCAATTATCTAGAAAGATTTAATTGATAATCTTTTGGCATGAACTTACCTTTCATTTTACTCACCATCTTATCCCATTGCTTGATTTTGGGTTTCCCTTTTCATTCTCTGGACAACTGCAATTCATCCCACCATATGGCTACATGACCCTTCAATCTCGTGGCTGCAAACTTCACTTTCTTCTTGTCATCGACTTCTTCGTAGTTGAAATATTTTTCTAATGCACTGATCCAGTCCATTAGTATTTCCACACTAAGGTTTCCATTAGTATTTGCAGGAAGGTAGACCAAAGGTAGAAGTACACACCTTCTTGCAAATACCACACTTGTCCATTGCATATATATATACTTGCAGATTCAACAGTTAAAAGAAAACATGTAATGCAAAATAAAAAGTATATTAATATCACATGGGCCAAATATTTCATTAGTTGCCCCTTTGCATTTGCAGTCTTCACACTGGGTGCTCTTGGTTTTTCCTCTCGACTTCCCTATTATTTATACTTGGATATGAAACTGTTCCTCTTAGAATATATTTCTTCTCGAATTTTCCAACAAATCAATACCTCCTTATTTTTAAGTGCTTATCTCTACTTTGGCTCTATTTCCACGCGGGGAAAGAAACCAATTCCTAATTTTATTCCTAATTAGTTAAAAATACAAAACAAATAACTACTCTCATAAATAATTAAATAATAAAATATTAATACTAATGTTTTATTCCTCTTGGATTAGCCACAACATGTGAACATAAAATCACATTGCTGGCTAAGTCCAGATGCTCCTGCATCAAAATTACTATTCATTTGAAAATGTAGCTTTCCATACAACTTGGCATTTCCCACGTGTTTTATGGAACAAAAATAGTTTAAAAAAACATCACTCTCACCAAGCCCATTTCCACTGTTTGAACTCATCATCTATACAATGTTCATCACATTTAATAAATGAATTGCTTATATTCTCTATGAAAGTCAATAAAAACTATTGCACACTAATAGTTTCAAAAAAATTCTACTTGTTTGCTTGATCAATGCACTCAATGTAAAATGGAAATTGACAGCAACCTCACAAGTCACAATAATTTTATGAATTTTCTCTCTTGTTCACTCGATTCAAACTAAGAGTTACAAATTCCTTGCATGGACCAACTCTTGGGATCGTCGAATCGTAAACCTCTATAACCTAAAAATTATTTACAGTGTTGCAAATTGATCACCATTCCACTTACAACCCATGAGAATGGAATATCTCTTGTAAGATCTCATTGGATATGTCAATTGGGTTGAAATTTTAGAATTCATATGAGTATACACCTAAATTATCACTTGCAACAATAAGTGGCATCTCACAATGACTTCTCTTACAAGGACTCCATTTTATGAATTACAAAGTAAACGGAATTGACTTCTAATTGATGTTATTATGTACAAAAACGAATGCCATAAATTATAAATGTGTCAAGGAAACCTACCTTTTTAGTGCCTGATTTCTTCTAAAAAAGGGTTTTCTCGTCTTATATGAAAATCAAAGTCATTTAAATGGCATTTGCAATTTGGATGAACATTTTTGATTCCTGCATTAACACCCAAAACATATTCTCTACTTACATTCATATAGGTCCAAAAATGCCAACCCCATATATGGCAGCCTAAACTTTCACCTCAAATAGTACGCCATGGAGTTATTAGTTGTTTTCAATCTTGAAGAGAATTTATCATTTTAGCTGAATATGTTCCCATGTGACACCATATCCTCCCTCCATTTCAATCTCACTCGCATTCATTGCCATGGCTTCAAGGAGTCTAAAACCTTAAACAATTCAAGTTATTTCTACTCTATTTCTACCATATATTGGATCACAAATGTAGTCTAACATGTAGAATATCTCAAAATTTTATGAGGCCCATACCGATATTGACATCATATAACCTTGAAATAAATCTTCCAACATTGCTCTAGAAACAAGCAAATGAATTATTTAAGTCAACAACCTATGCAGTTTGTAGCAAGGCAACTAGACAAGAAGATTCACAAGTTTCCATTTCAAAACCTGGTAACATTACATTTAATTTGTGCTCAATTCCTAGGCTAGGGACAAATCAAGTCTTTGAGGTGTCACATATAAGAAAATAACATGAAGAAAATGCAGAGTGTCGACAAATGAAAGAAAATAGATAATTTTTTGCATCTCACGAGTCCACAGGTGATAACCCAGTCCCAAGAAGAATATCAAATCTGACAATCACTCCATGATGAATATAAACCAAGTAGTAGGAGTCCACTCCAGAGATAAAGCCAACCCAAAAAACCAAAAAATAATTTTGTGAGGATTGAAAATGGAAGTGAAGACAACACAAAAGGTTTCCAAGAAAGAGTCACCTTCCAAATAGTTATTAACCTCTTTGAACCATTTAAAAACATAATAATATTGATATACCTTACAATGAAAGTTGCATCCAACAAGTAGCCCAAGGCATCACCAATCCATAAATATAGAAAGGCACCAAAGGATGGCCCTATTGAATTAACTAATGTAACATGATCCACAGGGGTAAGGCTTTGTGAAAAAAACTAAGTCCAAGGCATTGGTGAAAAGATCACTTATTATACCCACACATCGTAAACCAGAACCTAAGCACATCAGCCCATCTTAAAGATGAAATAACAGTCAACTTAATCATAGGATTTTTAAAGTCAGCCTTCAACTTAAGGCGTTGTTTCCCTATCTCTTTAGCCCACTCCATTGCCTCCCAAGCTGAAACCACAATATGAAGGATGAATCCCCCCTAGACAAACCTAGTATGCTTCGATTGCACTACATACTTGGAAACTGACCAGATCCTCAAATCCACATCCTTTGTCACAATTTTGTAAGAAATGGTAAGAAAAGTAATAGGTTTCCAACCACCTATAAAGTCTCTCATTGCATCCTTATTAATAGGTTTCATCAAGCCATAGTAGAGACTTGAGAAAATCAAAGAGGAAGATTGCAGAAAAAACTTTCTACATATAGACAATAAATATGATACACAATAAAGTCCCACATGAACTTATATACTTCATAAGGAAAACCATCCAAATCCTAAGGAATTTCCTTTTTGCATTGAAGTAAAGGAAGCACATAAATCATCTCTCATAATATCCTGAACCAAAATATCATTTTTCCCAGTAGTGACCTGTTGTAGCCTCTACAACACCCTCCAAAAATCCACCCTCTAAAAAAATTTTTTGGAGCCCCCTGAGCATCGAAAAAGCTAAGTTAAAATCTGTAAAAGTTAAGAGTCACTGAGTCAAAAAATGGTTCTCTTCCCCAAATCCGCGACCTAGCGACCCCGCGACCTCTCGGGTTGCTAAGTCGCCAAGTCGCAGATCTCTTGGATTTTTCAAAATTGCGACCCCACGACCCCCCAAGTCACGAGGTTGCAAGGTCGTGAGGTCGCACCTCCCTTAAAACACAGAACGTTGCAACCTAGTGACCTCATTAATGGCTCACACATGCGACCCTTTTATAAATAGGAGTGTCACTAGGTCGCATTCTGTTCATGTGGCAGAGAGAAAAAAACGCTTCTGACAGGCCGACTGGAGCACGATTTTCCCGGGTAAGTTGCCGTTTCCTCCTGCTATTTCCTTTTTTACTTTGTTGCCCTGTTACCTTTGCCTTAGCCTTTAAATCCATCCATCATTCCTCCTCTTGACTCTTTAAGACTGGAGATGCTCTAACTGCCCTAACATTCCCTTTCCTTTCACAATCCTATAATCACAATTCACCCAGCCTCCTTGTTATGTGTTTTTCTCCTGAAACTGCTCCCTCCTTGATTTGATGGCCCACTTAGCCTTGCATTATTTAAATTTAAAAGGAAATCTATTGCAATAATGCAATGGATCATGTCGCGTGCTAAAAAACTTGTGCGACCCTGTGACCTCGATCGCTGAGTCGCTAGGTCGCAGTCGCCCTCCAAACTGTTTTTCGTGACCCTGCAACCCCAGTCGCTGAGTCGCTAGGTCACAGCTGCCCTCCAAATTGTTGTTCATGACCCGGTCGCAAGTCGCAGAGTCGCACTCTCCGCGAACTACCAGGCATTTGCGACCCAATGACCTCGCGACCTAGTCGCGAGGTCGCTTCCTCTTGAAAGCTTAAACCTCGCGACCCTTGTGACCCAGCAACCCAGTCGCAAGTCGCTAACTTGCCCCTTCCTATGTTTTCAGTTGGGAAAAGTTAAAAAATTGTGCCTAGGCTTTTATCATTATGGCATCTTTCTTATCCTGGGATTCTTTCATGAACATGACAGGTGAATTCGAAGCAGACTTAGAGTGTGTCCCCGTCTCTTCAGACTCAAGTGACATGGGACCTCCGGTGGCACGCAGAAAAAATAAAAGCCCAGAAATAGAAGACATAGAAATGGATATAAGAATGTCCCCACCCCCGATCTATAGGGACACCTCGTGTACATTTTCCAAAGGGGACAGCATGAGGTGGTATCAAGTATACCAAGAATTTACACGGCCAGAATTCCCAGAAGACCTCCTCGATCGACAAGTATACATACAAGTTAAAAGGTCGAAGCTCCACCATGCAGGTGCCCACCCTGCTATATTCCCATGCTGAGTGGATCATATAAAACATCGACCCCAAAAAATGGGTAATTCGGGACTACGAAGGTAAAGCATTTGCGACTCTCAAGGGCTCAAATGCTGAGTTTTACTATGCACTACCGGAACAAGAGCAGGTCTTCACAGAAGAATGGGCCACCATCCATGCAGTCGCCATAGCAGATACCCTGAGAAGATGATGGGAGGAGCCTGAAAAGTTCAAAGTCAAGAAGGATCAGGAATATCCAGTGGCGGGTTTCAGGATAGTATATAAGCTGGTGGCAGTTATGCTTTACAGGATATACAGTCGTCCCGATGCCACCACTTTCAGTGGCACGTGGGTATCCCTGATGGAGTATGTCACTGTGCACGACACTCGTTTCAACTGGGCCAGCATGCTTATGGCGTCTCTATAGACAAACATATCTTTGGCACTAGCACCAAAGGAGGGATATTCCTCTGAATTCTACATGGCTTCTTACTTGTTGGATGTTGTTTTTTCCCAGTGCCACTTTCAGGGATGGGCCCACAACTCAGATCCAGAGTAGGCACGCCCAGTTCACTTACAGACGAAAGTATTTTGGGACTCTAAGTATAAGCAAGACATAGAGCCAATCTCGCAAATCTTCATCCCGACACTCTACAGGAAACTGTTCGTTCAAGACACTCCATGCATGTCCTGGCGAGCCATGGAGATGTTAGTCAAGGTGGCACATTGGTTCCCACTTGTAGAATATACCTTTATTCGAGTCTTTGGTTCATTCAAGACTCCCCATGCTATGCCTTGATATGTTATAGATAAAATGCTCCTTCAGGAGGTTTGTTTTCAGATGACTTCCAGCTTCTCTAAAGTCCTGACTAAAGGTAAGAAGAAGTCGTGGCCTACACTACCTCTCACCATCAGTGCCTACATGGTCAAGGATTTCAGAGAGGTAGAGGCAGAGGCAGAAGAAATGAGAGGTTTTCACCTAGGGCCACTGGATCACCGGACATATGATCCAGAGAGGATAATCCCTGATCACTGTAAGCGGGCTAAGTTCAAATGGAGCTACCAACATACTGAATGCCCATATGAGGATGAGAAAAGAAACTGGTATAACGCGGATAGGGAACTTCCCCCAGGGGTGTGGTCCGATCAGGAAGATCCAAATGATCACACGTTGGAGGAAATAATCTATGAATTAGGAGGCGCTTCTTCTTCTCAGGCCAGGAAGCCTCAAACCAGCACAGGTCACAACACTACTTCCCAAAAGAAAGAGCAAGAGGCCAAAGCTTAGCACGAAACTGAAAAGAAGACAAAAGAAGATGAAGAAAAGCGTAAAAGGAACCTGAAGGCAGAGCAAAAGAAGAAGAAGGCAGAAGAGGCCCGAAAAATAAAGGAAGAGCAGGAGGCAGAGGTCGAGGCAGAACGACAGCTCAAAAGGGAATTAGATCAAGTGGAGGCCGAATGCAAGAAGAAAGAAGAGCAGGAAGCATCGACAGAAGTAGATCACAAGCAGAAAGTAGAACAAGAAAAAACAGAAGCAGAGCGCAAGTGGAAAGAAGAACAAGAGAAGGCAGAAGCAGAGCGGCTTCAGAAAGAAGACGAAGAAAGGAAAAGAAAAGAAGAGGAAGATCAAAGATCAAAGAACATCGAGACATCTCCTCCAGTCACAGAATCACAAATTGACCTGCAGCCCATCGAAGTGCTTGTAGTCAATAAAAATTGTGCACTCTCCGAGCCGAGCTCTTACGAAGGGCAAGAAGAAGAAGTATTTAACCTTACAAGGCGCACATATGATCAGTTCTCCTTCAAGAACTGACAGGAGAAAAGGAAATGTCTGGCATGAAACCCTTCTGCCCCAATCACAGCCATGACAGAGAAAGATATAGTCCTGGATACTAGGACTAATCCAGTAATGATAGCGTCGATCGGTACTGCTTTTGCCACAACCACGGAGGAAAATGTAAGCCGAATGAGTAGAGAGATCCTCTCTCTACAAAATAAGTTACAAGAGTCTGAGCAAAGGGAGGCAAGGGTAGAGCAAGAAAAGACAACATTAAAGGAGGATATTCAACAGCTTCAAGACAAAATTGCTTCTGTTAACGAAGTATCGCTCACCATCCAGAGAGAGTTGGAAGTATTGGAGGTCACCATGAAGTAGGTTTATGGGGAAATTTTCACTATAAAAAAAATGGTTGCTCCCCTACTGAGAGCCAAAGCAGATACTAAGAAAAGGAGCGAGCAACTGAGGGAGGCCTCCGCCGCTTTGGAAAAGATGATAGAATGGACAGGTCGGTACCCACAGGCTCCGGAGAACTTGCCCAAGAAAGACTGGATCCATAGCCAGGATGCCAAGGTCCAGATTCGGATTAAAATGCAGTCCAAGGATAAGCTCTCCAAGTACCTAGAAAAGGTAATGGCCGCATACGAGCATTTGATTAGCGGCATCGACTCAATGCATGCACTAAACCACATTCCATCGCTGGGTGCATTGAGTGAGGAAAAGACACGGGGACAGGTGGATCAAGAGATTCAAACATTTCTACAACCTATTAGATAGGTCGCTGCCACTCCTGATCTTGTAGCATCACAGGAGAACTTGGGTAAATTCATTGTTACACCAGTTTGGATCTACACTAAACTGGCCTCTTTAGCCAACCAAGTAATGCTTAAAAGAGAGACTCAGATTCCAAATGCCTTGGAGTGCCTGCATCGGTTAAGGGAAGAAGTTCCCTTGATTTCCCCAGTAGCGGCAGATTATCGTGCGTGGAAGAACTTTCTCAGAGAGCAACAAGTTGATGCCCCTGACGTCACAATCATGCGCACATTCTCATGATCAGATGGCAGTAGGTCGCAGGTTGCACTATTCGGTTGAGTCGCAAGTCGCATCCTCCATTCAGGTCGCAAGGCAGCCCAACGGTCAGGAAAGTGAAGAGTTTGGTAGCCCAAAGGGAAAATTTTGGTCTATAAAAACTTCTTTCAGGAAGATTGTAAGGATATTTTTTTTGGGGGGGACTCAAAGAGTTAGAGAGAATTGTACAGAAGGACTACACACTTTTGAATATGAATACAGATACTTGTTAAATTCCTTTTGGATCTGATGTGGTTTGATATGTGAACACTATGAGTATTTTGTTTTTGATTAATGAAAATGTGTTTCCAATTATGTCATTAATGCATTATAGTTTTCTAAATATGTGTTAATGGTGCTAAGTTTATTTCACTTTCTTAATGAATGTTAATAACTTTGTTTACTGACATTTATATTTTCACCAAAACCATTTAAGGAAGTGAAGGGTGTTCTGCCATAAAGAATTGTTTCTTCTGTGGTTAGAACAGCATACAAGCATGACCCTAATGATATGTTGTTGACAACATTTCCTTTTGGCCCCATGCTTCATTATTCAGCTTGCTACGCATAGTGCTATATATTAATTTAACTCATCAATCATGTATCTTATATCATCCGAGTAAGCGTGTGTCCGCAGGTTCATAAAGTCCTACTGAGACCCAAGGAAAGGAGAATTAAGTGGTAGCCGGACCCACACCCCGGACAGGATCCCTATTCCAAATGCTTTAGAGTCTAGTTGGGAATTTTTTACCGGGGAGATCCCCTGTTGTTGGCCAGACAAATTTTTTCGTGAACATAATTGGCGCTAGAAGGAGGGCCTGATGGCAGCCTCCCAACACACTAATAATATTCCATTACAAGCTCCCCAAGGGGAGGTCATAAACGATGACACCGGTCCTCCCCCTTTGGAAGATGTCCAAGGGGAGGAAGCTCCTTATTACGAGGTCACCAGGGAGCAGTTAAGATTTTTGTGCCCGGTTGCCCGTAACCTCATCAGGGATCTACAATTCACTCCAGTCATGAGTTTCCTCACCCATACTAGGACCCCTGCTGCTAAACTCACTCGCAACGGTGCCCTTGTAAATTCCCTGCCTCAGTTGATAAATTTGATGGTTGAAGACCTCGCAACGGCTGTTGAGAATAACGAACCTATTTTGGAGCCCCAAGGAGCTGAAGAAGAAGAAACTGATGTGAATGAACCCCATCCTGACCCTCAGCCTAACCAAACCCAAAATAACAACAATCAGGCCCGCTGCCCTCCAGGAAGAGGCGAGGGAAATAGAGGCCAAGGGAATGAAGGCGAGGGAAATAGAGGCCGAGGGAATAGAGGTCGGGGAGATAGAGGTCGTGGCCAAGGTCACCATGCCGTCCACCTCCGTCAAAACCAAAATAGGCCCCCTACCTACAATTTGGGATATCTTAGAAATATGGCCAACTGGGAGGGACGTCAAGACGAGCACTCTCACCATGAAGGGGAAGCATCCGTGTCGAGTGCGGAAAGTGAATATGAATCAGAAATCAGGCACTACGAGCAAGCCAGGCAGGTGAAACTACTTGCTTGGATGGCCCAATCCCCATTAGATCTCCTGGGCCCCCTCCATGACATGCCTAGGCACCCTGAAAAGCACCTCCCCAAGTTTGACCCCGAGAAAGGCACACTGGCCGAAGACCACATAAGTAACTTCTACTTTTCACTGCAAATTATGAGAGTTAAAACAGATGATGTTTCCTGCCATCTTTTTCCCCACACTCTTGAGAATAAAGCAGCCACCTGGTATCGCTCTCTCCCAAGTGCCTCTATAACGTCATGGGACCAATTCCGTAGCATTTTCTTACAGAAGTTTTCGAAGGAAAAAACCCCATCCATGCTCCTCACGGAGTTAAGTACCATCAAATGGAAAAAGAAAGAGAAGGTCAGAGATTTTAATCAGTGTTTCGCTACCATATTGAACAAATTTCCCCCCAACTTGGCGTTGGATGATTCCATCACCATAGACTACTACACAAAGGCTCTTCCCAGAGACATTGTCTTCGTAAAGCGCAAGGCTAGGGCTACCCTTGTAGGAAATTACGTGGCTACCCTTGCCGTATAAAAGGACATGCTTTTAATAGGGGTCATTGATCATGAAGGATGAGACAATCACAAACCCACCTCGAAGAAGAATCAGTCTTCCACACTTAAAACTGCGGATAAGGAAAAAGACACTTTTGACTTCAAGAGTATAGAAAAGACCCTTAAGCTGCTAACCAATGAAGTCTCTGATCTAAAGAGAAAGGGCATTGAATCCATCACTGGCACCAAGACGCAAAAGCCCTTTTTCAAAAAGAATACCCTCACCACCAGTTGACCTCCATCAAACACAAACATTGTTCTCAACGTGGAAGAAATAGGAAAAGATAATTTTTGTTCTTTCCACTAGGCCACCCACTTTGAGAAGACATGCCCTCAATGGATTGGTAGCATGACTGCAATATTAAATCAACTCCTGGATGATCAAACCCTAGGGGACGCAGGAGAGGATGATGTCTCTAACAATGATGAAGATCTACCCCCTGATGAAGAACCAGGATTTGTCATCCTTGCGTTTGATGTGATCCATGGGGAAAGCACCCATACCATCATTGATATCAATGTGGCCGACGACCCTAAGGTCAAGCCCGTGAAAAACTATAGCCTAAGAAGAAAAGGACCAGTTCCTGAATAGTCCTTCGAAGAGAAGAAGAGGGCCTTCTTAAGGAATATATTAGCCCCAGGGAATGAACACCAAGCTGTTACCCCTGAGAAGTCCACTCCTAATAACACCCAAGTAAACCAGAAGAGCAATCTGCCGATAGGGTCGCCCAAAACCCTCACTGAGACTAGTCCACACTCTGATTCTAGTTACAACATTGTTGAAGACATGAAGAAAAATAGAGCCAACATCTCCCTTTATGAGCTTGCCCGCATCACCAACCAACGAGAGATTATTCTCAAAGCCTTCGCTAATGCCTCGACAACCAAACCTGTAAGCAACACATCTGCCCAAGCTAGTCCGAGCTTCCAGTCTATTGTGAACGTTGTAAATGCAAACTCCAGGGGATATACTCCCCCCTTTCTCCTGTTGTTTAAAATTTTTAACTTCAACATCCATAAATTCTTGGTTGATTCCGATGCATCCACAAATGTCATGCCCCTGTCTGTTTGTAAAAAGCTGAACATTCGCCTGGAGAAAACTGATGCTAGGATTATTCAGCTTGACAGATCGCAAGTGCCCACTGTAGGTGAACTAAATAATGTCATCATCCAAACGTCCTCCAACTCTAGAGTCCACCAGTGTATATACATTGTATTCGTAGACATCCCGGAAGCCTGCGGTCTCTTGCTAAGCAAGGAATGGTCCAGCAAGCTACAAGGGTACTTTTCTACCGATTGGTCTCACTTGTGACTTCCCTACAAGGGTCGAAACAACCAAATCATAGTGAAAAGTGAACCTTATATGAAACATATTGTGACTGACTTGGATGCTACCAATGAACCTGTCAGCTTTGCCCAAGAAGAGCTCAGCATGTGTTTCTTAGAGGCCATCTTCGGATGTTACCACCCCCCTCAATCCCCAGTAAGCCCAGAGGTCCAATCAGAGCTAACGCTCGTCACTGAAGACCAAACTGTTCCCATCATACACCAAGCTAAAATATCTCCCAAACCCACAGCTCCGGAGGAACCAGAAGATTATGTATGGACCTTGTATTATGACGGTTCCAAGACGCATGACGGAGCTGGAGCGGGCTGCATCCTGTTGGATCCCCAAAAGAATAAGTTTTTGATTTCATGCTGGCTAGAATTCCAGTGCACCAAAAATACCGCCGAGTATGAAGCCTTAGTCCTCGGACTTAGAAAGGCATTGGACCTAAAGGTAAAATGCTTAAAGGTTATCGGAGATTCTGAGATCATCACTTGTCAGGTACGCAATACCATCCATTGCTTGTCTCCGCACTTAAAAGCATATCAACAAGAGGTATGGCGTCTAGTTTATGCTTTTGATGCATTTGGTATTAAATCTGTGCTTATAATGCATAATGCAGTAGCTGATACTCTGGCTAACGCTGCTGCTAGGTTCACCCCTTTAAGAGATGGTTTTTCTATTCAAATAGTGTATAAACCATCTGTGCAAGATAACATCACTAATTTTAGCGTCTTTGATGATGACCAATAGATACTGGAATTCATGCTCAGCACCGAGGTGTTCAAAGACACATTCATAGAAGAATCGGACCATGATCAAGCCTTGCAGGAAGAACATGATGAACGCAAGGCAAATCCCATGCCCAAGGGAATAGTGTCGCTTGAAAATTTGTTCGATCTGCAAAACCACTTCCACGGGCCCCCAAATACCAAAATAAAAAGTTCCACCTTGGTACATCGACAGGTAAACTTAGTAACAGACGAGGACCTGAAGTTCATCAACCTTGGGAAAGACTGCTCCGATTAGGAGAAGCAAGCTTTCACCCAACTATTTCGGAAATACCGAGAGGTTTTCGCTTGGACGTATGATGAACTACGTATGTATGACGCTCGAATTATTCAGCATGTGATCCCTATGAAGGAAGGAGTGAAGACCTTCTAGCAAAAGCTAAGAAAAGTGCATCCTACACTGGAACCAATGATTCAGAAAGAACTTAAGAAACTTTTGGATGTGCACATCATCTTCAAAGTTCGACACTCCACTTGGTTATCAAATCTAGTCCTGGTATGGAAAAAATCTGGTGAGATCCATTTGTGCTTGGATTTTTGAAATCTGAACAAGGCCTCAGACAAAGATAACTACCCGGTGCCCCCTATGGAATAGATATTGCAAGCCATATCTGGATCTGAAATGTTCTCTTTGTTGGATGGGTTTTCTGGGTATAACCAAGTGCTCGTAGCTGAACCCGACAGATTAAAAACTACGTTCCGGACTAAGTGGGGGACTTTTGCTTTTAGGCGCATGCCCTTTGGATTGATAAATGCTAGGGAAAATTTCCAACGGGCCATGGATATAGCTTTCCATGGTATAATAGGATAAAGCGTGGTAGTATATTTGGAAGACGTTACCGTGTTTTCGAAACACCAGGGCGATCACTTACGCCACCTCAGGCAGATTTTCGAAAGATGCAGGAAGTATGGGATCTCACTCAACCCAAAGAAAAGGGTTTTCACTGTGTCAGAGGGGAATTTACTGGGCCACATCATAATCAAGCATGGTATTGTTGTAGATCCCGAGCCAGCGAAGGTCATCACCCAGATCCCACCTCCGAGTAGCAAAAGGGCCATGCAATCTTTCCTTGGGAAAATCAACTTCGTAAGGAAATTCGTATCAAATTTTGCCCAAATAGTCAAGCCTTTGCAGGGAACGATCAAGAAGAATGTGATTTTCAAATGGAACCCACCAGAGAAGGAGGCTTTCAACAAAATCAAGCAAGCCATTGCAGAAGCACCATCTCTCCAAAGTCCAGACTTCAATAAAAGTTTCATCTTGTATACCTTCGCGTCGAATTCATCACTTGTGGCTGTCCTCACACAGAAAGATGCTAACAATGACGAATGACCCATATCATTCATGAGCACTGGGTTTCAAGGCGCTAAACTAAATTACCCCTAGATTGACAAGCAGTTTACGCAGTATACAAAGCGGTCAAGCATTTCCGGCCATACATCTTGAAAAACCATGTCACGGTGTTCGTTCCCCACCCAGCTATTCGTTTGCTATTCGTCTAGCAAGAGCTGGGTGAGAGACGAGGAAACTGGATGGCATGTCTTCAAGAGTATGACCTAGAGTTCAAACCAGCACATACTATCAAAGGACAAGGACTCTGCCAAATGGCCACGGAGGCTGCAAGCTCACACGGGGTTGAAGAAGAATGCTGGGAACAAGAAATCGACATGTATCAGAGTGACCACACACCTTAGCAGATGAACCTTTCTTGGTACTCTGACATTTTGGAATATTTGGCCCATGGCGTAATGGATCATGTCTTGACTACTCGGAAAAAATGCGCAATAAGGTTAAAGGCTTCATCCTACCAATTAATACAAGGAAAAAATTTCAAGAAACATTACGATGGAGTTCTACTACGCTGCCTGGAACGCGATGAAGCACAAAGCATCCTGACAGAACTACACGATGGACCAGCCGGAGGACATTTTGCAGGCAATACCACTGCCCACTAAATGATGCACGCAAGCTACTATTGGCCAACCCTCTTCAAGGATGCTAACGCATATGTCTGGAAGTGTACCCAATGTCAGAAGTTTGCCAATCGGGAAGCACGGCCAGCCACTCCATTACAGTCAGTGGCAGTAGAGGAACCTTTTCAATAGTGGGGGTTGGACGTGATTGGAGAAATATTACCGCACTCCTCCAAGCAACACCGGTATATCCTCACCGCTACCGACTATTTCACCAGGTGGGTTGAAGTGATACCATTACACCAAATCAACGATCAAGAGGTAATAGAGTTTTTCACTCATTCTATCATAACCAGGTTTGGCGTTCCAACTTCACTTGTTTTTGACAATGCAACTTATTTTTCGTCTTTCAAGTTTTATGATTTTGCTTTGGAAAATGGTATTTTACTTAAACACTCTGCAAATTATTACCCCCAAGGAAACGGGTTAGCCAAGTCGACTAATAAAAACCTTATCTGCATCATCAAAAAGACTCTGTTGTCCCACCAGGGAAACTAGCATAATGCCCTCAATAACTCCCTTTGGGCTGACTAGGTCACACCCAAATCCTTGCTCGGCACCTCCTCGTATTTTCTTGTATATGGAAAATAGGCCGTCCTTCCTCCCCACCTATCTCTCCTTGCCCTCCAGTTGTCCCAAGAAATCCATGGCACCCCATGCCCCACCTTGCAGGCCCGAATTGACACATTACTGAGACTGGAGGAGGAGAGGCAAAAAACCCGGGAAAAATTCGCCATCCACCAAAGCTGGATTAAGAGATGGTTTGATAAAAAAATCCGCCAGGAGTAAAATTTTAGAAGTAGGGGACCTTTTTCTTAAATGGGATAAAGCTCAAGAAGAGAAAGGGAAACATTCCAAATTCCAAGCTCTTTGGACAGGTCCATTCCAGATTAAGGAGAAGCTAGGTACCCACACTTTTAGATTGCAAACCCTAGAGGGAAGAATCGAGGTACTCCCGGTAAAAGGGCATGACCTAAAGCATTACTTCACTTAATAGTCCTCGGAGGGCCGTCCCACCCTGTACCGTATTTTATTGTTTTCTGTTTTAGTCTTTGTTTTGTAGGCGTCCTTCTAAAAGAAAAACTTCAATAAGGTGGAAGGCATTGTATAATCCACACAATTGGCATACTGCACCAAGATCTGTGTTGATGATAGGTCTTTCCTGAAAATCACAAAAGATGGCAGGAGCTTGCTTGTGACTGACACCCAAAGGTAATACATGACCTAGTCTGAGCTACTAAGCGCGGGTGGCTCACCTAGCAAGCTTGAAAGGGTGTTTGTGAAAAGAAAGTTGGTTAAAGCGGCAACTAGAACGAAGGGGAATAGAACTAACTTTGGGTCACGTAAGGATATCCGAGAAAACCCAAAGTCCTCATACAGACCAAGAGCAACCTCTTTTGCAAGTAAAATAAGTCGGGATCCCTCATCTGCCCAGGCAAAATTGCCTCTCTCAAATAAGTGCCATGAGCACATCTAAATAAGTGCATTGGGCACATTTAAAATAAGTGCAGTAGCACACCAATAAATGGTAAAGGATTGATAAAGGCTTCCTGCGCAGATAGGTGATGCGACGACTCCGCCGGGGTACTGACCAGGCTCGCTGGAAGAAGAGGAATGTCCGTGACTCCTAGGCAGTGACTCCGCCGGTACCGCGAGGTTCGCAGGCAGCGGAGCAACACAATGAGGACGAAATAAGTATACCAGATCTTGTAAATCCTTGAAGTGCTCCAACCCTTTTGGCCCAGAAACCATAAGCGAAAAAAAAGAGAACTCGGTCAACCAGCACCTAAACAGGCAAGCAGGCAAAGCTACCTCTCAAGGTGTGAAAGGCAAGATCGTGGGAATCTAGAGGTGAAAGGAACATCCTGCTAAGGCCCCTCCCTCCCCCCACCAAGGCAAATCATCAGTAGAGGTTCTGGGCGCAACCAGTGAATCACCATTTGTTGTAGCCTCTACAACACCCTCCAAAAATCCACCCTCTGAAAAATTTTTTTGGAGCCCCCTGAGCATCGAAAAAGCTAAGTTAAAATCTGTAAAAGTTAAGAGTCGTTGAGTTACAAAATGCTTCTCTTCCCCAAATCTGCAACCTAGCGACCCCGCGACCTCTCGGGTTGCTAAGTCGCAGATCTCCTGGATTTTTCAAGATCGTAACCCCGCGACCTTGTGACCCCGCAACCCCCCAGGTCGCAAGGTCACACCTCCCTTAAAACACAGAACATTGCGACCTAGAAACCTCATTAATGGCTCGCACGTGTGACCCTTTTATAAATAGGAGGGTCACTAGGTCACATTCTATTCATGTGGCAGAGAGAAAAAAATGCTTCTGTTAGGCCGACTGGAGCACGATTTTCCCGGGTAAGTTGCCGTTTCCTCCTGTTGTTTCCTTTTTTACTTTGTTGCCTTGTTACCTCCACCTTAGCCTTTAAAGCCATCCATCATTCCTCCTCTTGACTCTTTAGGACTGGAGATGCCCTAACTTCCCTAACACTCCCTTTCCTTGCACAATCTTGTAACCACAATTCACCCAGCCTCCTTGATATGTGTTTTTCTCCTGAAATTGCTTCCCCTCCTTGTTATGATGGCCCACTTAGCTTTGCATTATTTAAATTTCAAAGGAACTCTATTGAAATAATGCAATGGATCACGTCGCGTGCTAAAAAACCCGGCCAGCCCTAGTGCGACTTCCGACCTTTGTGACTTTGTGACTCGTGCGACCCTGCGACCCTGGCCGCTGAGTCGCTAGGTCACAGCCTCCCTCCAAACTATTTTTTGCGAACCTTGTGACCCTGCGACCCCGGTTGCTAAGTCGCTAGGTCGTAGCTGCCCTCCAAATTGTTGTTCGCGACCCTTGAGACCCAGCGACCTGGTTGCAAGTCGCAGAGTCGCACTCTCCACGAACTGCCAGGGGTTTTTGACCCAACGACCTCGCGACCTAGTCGCAAGGTCGCAAGGTCGCAAGGTCGCTTCCTCCTGAAAGATTAAACCTCGCGACCCTTGTGACCCAGCGATCCAATCGCAGGTCGCTAACTCGCCCCTTCCTGTGCTTTCAGTTAGGAAAAGTTAATAAACTGTGCCTAGGCTTTTATCATTATGGCATCTTTCTTATCCTGGGATTCTTTCATGAACATGACAGGTGAATTCGAAACAGACTTAGAGTGTGTCCCCGTCTCTTTAGAATCAAGCGACATGGGACCTTTGGTGGCTCGCAGAAAAAACAAGAGCCCGAAAATAGAAGACATAGAAATGGATATACCAATGTCCCTGCCCCCGATCTACAGGGACACCTCGTGTACATTTTCCTACTTTGAGGGATGGGCCCACAACTGGGATCCAAAGTAGGCACGCCCAGTTCACTTAGAGACGAAATTATTTTGGGACTCTAGGTATAAGCAAGACATAGAGCCAATCTCGCAAATCTTTATCCCGACACTCTACAGGAAACTATTCAGTTAAGACACTCCATGCATGTCCTGGCAAGCCATGGAGACATTATTCAAGGTGTCACATTGGTTCCCACTCACAGAATATACCTTTATTCGAGTCTTTGGTTCATTCAAGACTCCCCATGCTATGCCTCGATATGTTACAGATAAAATTCTCCTTCAGGAGGTTTGTTTTCAAATGACTTCCGGCTTCTCTAAAGTCCTGACTAAAGGTAAGAAGAAGCCGTGGCCTACACTACCTCTCACCATCAGTGCCTACATGGTCAAGGATTTCAGAGAGGTAGAGGTAGAGGTAGAAGAAATGAGAGGTTTTCACCTAGGGCCATTGGATCACCGAACATATGATCCAGAGAGGATAGTCCCTGATCACTATAAGCGGGCTAAGTTCAAATGGAGCTACCAACATACTGAATGCCCATATGAGGATGAGAAAAGAAACTGGTATAACACGGATAGGGAACTTGTCCTAGGGGCGTGGTCCGATTAGGAAGACCCAGATGATCACACGTTGGAGGAAAGAATCCGTGAATTAGGAGGCGCTTCTTCTTCTCAGGCCAGGAAGCCTCAAACTAGCACAGGTCACAACACTACTTCCCAACAGAAAGAACAAGAGGCCAAAGCTCAGTGCGAAACTGAAAAGAAGACAAAAGAGGATGAAGAAAAGTGTAAAAGGAACCCGAAGGTAGAGCAAAAGAAGAAGCAAGAAGAAGAGGCCCGAAAAAGAAAGGAAGAGAAGGAGGCAGAGGTCGAGGCATAACATCAGCTCAAAAGGGAATTAGATCAAGTGGAGGCCAAACACAAGAATAAAGATGAACAGGAAGCAGCGAAAGAAGCAGAGTGCAAGCAGAAAGCAGAATAGGAAAAAGCAGAAGCAGAGCGCAAGCGGAAAGAAGAACAGGAGAAGGCAGAAGAAAAGAGGATTCAGAAAGAAGAGGAAAAAAGGAAAAGAAAAGAAGAGGAAGATCAAAGATCAAAGAACATCAAGACATCTCCTCCAGTCACAGAATCAAAAATTGAGGTGTAGCCCATCGAAGTGCCTATAGTCAATACACGTTGTGCACTCTCTGAGCCGAGCTCTTACGAAGGGCAAGAAGAAGAAGTATTTAACCTTACAAGGCTCACATATGATCAGTTCTCCTTCAAGATCCGACAGGAGAAAAGGAGATGTCTGGCACGAAACCCTTCTACCCCAATCACAGGAACGACAGAGAAAGATATAGTCATGGATACTAGGACTAACCCAGTAATGATAGCGCCGGTCGGCACTGTGTTTGCCGCAGCCACGGAGGAAAATGTAAGCCAAATGAGTAGAGAGATCCTCTCTCTACAAAATAAGTTACAAGAGTATGAGCAAAGGGAGCAAGGGAAAAGCAAGAAAAGACAACGTTAAAGGAGGAAATTCAAAAAATTCAAGACAAAATTGCTCCTGTTAACGAAGTACCGCTCACCGTCCAGAGAGAGTTGGAAGTATTGGAGGTCACCCTGAAGGAGGTTTATGGGGAAATGTTCACTATAAAACAAACGGTTTCTCCCCTACTGAGAGCCCAAGCAGAGACTAAGTAGAGGAGCGAGCAACTGAGGGAGGCCTCTGCCGCTTTGGAAAGGATGATAGAATGGACAAATCAGTATTCACAGCCTCCAGAGAACTTACCCAAGAAATAATGGATCCACAACCAGGATGCCAAGGTCCAGATTCAGATTAAAATGCAGTCCTAGGATAAGCTCTCCAAGGACCTAGAAAAGGTAATGGCCACATACGAGCATTTGATTAGCGGCATCGACTCAATGCATGCACTACACCACATTCCATCGCTGGGTGCATTGAGCAAGGAAAAGACATGGGGACAGGTGGATCAGGAGATTCAAACATTTCTGCAACCTATCAGACAGGTCGCTGCCACTCCTGATCTTGCAGCATCACAGGAGAACTTGGGTAAATTCATTGTTACACCAGTTTGGATCTACACTAAACTGGCCTCTTTAGCCAACCAAGTCACACTCAAAAGAGAGACTCTGATTCCAAATGCCTTGGCGTGCCTGCATCGGTTAAGGGAAGAAGTTCCCTTGATTTCCCCAGTAGCGGCAGATTATCGTGTGTGGCAGAACTTTCTCAGAGAGCAACAAATTGATGCCCTTGACCTCACGATCACGCGCACATTCTCATGATCAGATGGCAGTAGGTCACAGGTCACACTTAGCAACTGGGTCGTAGGTCACACTGTCCGGTTGAGTCGCAAGTCATATCCTCCATTCAGGTCGCAAGGCAGCCCAACGGTCAAGAAAGCGAAGAGTCTGGTAGCCCAAAGGGAAAATTTTGGTCTATAAAAACTTCCTTCGGGAAGATTGTAAGGATCTTTTTTTTTTTCAGGGGACTCAAAGAGTTAGAGAGCATTGTATAGAAGGACTACACAATTTTGAATATGAATACAGATACTTGTTAAATTCCTTTTGGATCTGATGTGGTTTGATGTGTGAACACTATATTTTGTTTTCAGTTTCTAACATCTTTTGATTAATGAAACTGTGTTTCCAATTACGTCATTGATGCATTATAGTTTTCTAAATATGTGTTAATGGTGCTAAGTTTATTTTGCTTTCTCAATGAATGTTAATAACTTTTTTTACTGACTTTTATATTTTCACCAAAACCATTTAAGGAAGTGAAGGGTGTTCTGCCATAAAGAATTATTTCTTTTGTGGTTAGAAGAGCATACAAGCATGACCCTAATGATATGCTGTTGACAACATTTCCTTTTGGCCCCATGCTTCATAATTCATCTTGCTACTCATAGTGCTATATATTAATTTAACTCATCAATCATGTATCTTGTATCATCCCAGTAAGCGTGTGTCCGCAGGTTCATAAAGTCCTACTGAGACCCAAGGAAAGTCGAATTAAGCGGTAGTCGGACCCACACCCCGAACGAGATCCCTATTCCAAACGGTTTAAAGTCTAGTTGGGACTTTTTACCGGGGAGATCCCCTGCTGTTGACCAGATAGATTTTCCCGTCAACATGACCCTACAAAGGATAATCTTGTAACAAGCATCTTGTGCAACAACTCACACTATTTATCAAAGCAAAAAGAGGAAATATAGAAAAATGGATACCACTATTATAGGTGTACAATATATGATTTTCATAGACCCAACACCACCTCTACACCTATCTCCTTCGCACTCAAACATGATCAGGCCCCCCCTAAAGATGCATTAATTTTTCAACAAAGAACAGGCCATCCAATTCCACAACTATCCTTGCTCAAAGCTAAGGACAAGGGCATACACAAAAAAATGTATCGCATGGTCCTAAATCACGGGAATGGCCCAAACACACATGCCTACCAAATCCAAACCAGAAGTAATCACATGATTCTGCAAAGATGAAGAAAGAGAAAGCATTGTGCCTCCACGCCCTTAACAATGCTCAAAATTCCTAAAATGGGCAATTCCAGCAGTAGGTCATTTGGCTCTGAAGCTCAAAACCAAATAGGTTCTATGTAAATAGGTTCATAAGGCATATCATCCAAAAATGTGGGCAAGCATCCCTTGGATTTTATCATGATATTTTCCTTGGAAAAAAATAATACACTTATGGTGTGACATTAAGATTTTGAGGCCTGACACTGTAGAAAACTACACGATAGCATAATTTTTTTGTTTTAGTAAATTCTTGTAAAAATCTCCATTAACATTATTGTATTTTATGCAAAGGAAATATAATTAGTTAGATGACATGAAAACATATCAGATGATCAAAACATAGTAGAAATTGCAGGATTCATAACCCTATTGAACATGCATATGCCAACTAGAGAAACAGTAAGCAACAGAGTGCCAAAAAGTCTACATTTTTCAAGCACACTTTTCACTCTTGATCTAGTTTTTGTCTGATGGAAATCATCAAAGTTGTAAGTTGAGAGCTCCTCACCAACTAGTTGAATTAGACTAAATTTGGCATGTCTTCATAATAGAGAACACAATGCAAAAGTTCCTGCTATATGAATCTGCAGGATTAGACAGAACACAAAGAACTAGAAATCCTTGTGTCATATTAAGATGCCAAAGAATAAAATTCCCTATATACTGCATAGACATAATTGTAGAGGTATCAGTCTTAATCACCAAAATATAAAAAGAAATCTTGTGATTTCCACATATGAAAATTGAAATAACTATTTAAATATATTAATGTAGAAATTGAGAATTGAGAAGGTACCTTCTCCATTATCATTAGCTCTTACAACCATAAAAACATGCTTAAACAGTGATATCAAGGTGAAAGTCCATAATCTACAACAAGAACCTTTAACTGCAAACAAAGAAACACTCATAAATATATAAAAGAATTGGTCTGCTGAAAGCCACCATTGATTGTGTTAAAATGATCAACTATTTGACCTTAAGATAATATTTCCTTCAATCAAAGGAAAACTACTAGAAAATATTTTCTAGGGACTCCATAATACCATCAACATGTAATAGTTCAAATAAAAAATGTTGATATTGTAAATTATACCTATGTTTGATCTACTACTTTGATAATAATTCCTGGGATTATCATTGGAACTAGATCAAATTTAGCTCCTACAAACAAAGACTCCACATCCAGGATGAGCCCAACTGCATTTAAACTCTTTGAAATTTATGATATGTGTCTTATAGATGTAGCACCATATGAAAATTTGTATGAATATCCAAAAACAAGATTGTTGCCCTGAATCATAGTCTTTGTTGGCTTGAGGGGTCCTGACCTAGGTTCAAAGTTAAGCTTAACAAACAAAACCCTCTTACTACTGGCCCTTTCGGAAGGGACCTACTTGCGCAGGTCAAAGTCTCACTCGAAGCAGTATGGGGGGGTGCTGGAACCAGGTTTCCATACCCTGAGAGAGAATTAAATGATGCGGGTGTCATCAAATCTATAATAATAACGTACTGGACTTCGCACCAGAAACCCTAACCAGAAAAAGATCTAGGTCAATTTACGCAAGCTTTCCTACATGCGCAAAGACAAAGGCTTCACAATCCCTTAACCGTCTTAATAAAGTGCTATTCAGGTCTTACATTAACAGATCTATGCATCCAACATTCATATTAAGCATTGAAATAGGTACACAACTGATCTAGTCACAGATAACATAAATCATAAGAAAACAAATTACAGAAACATATCACAGATTCATTTCGTACTCAGAGTTATTCAAAACACTTATTTATTCATTAACAGTCAAGAAACCCTTTACACTTCTTTAGATCCACCCGTTCACACAGTCAGCAGGATCCGCACACAACCGGACTAAGGTCTCTACACACACAGTCAGTAGGAGCCTTTTAGATACTTACATATTCGATTCAAAGCTCAAAACATATCAAAAATTACTTAGAACCTCACCTATTTGACTCGATCTAGAATTCTATTTATATCTTAGCCTACACTCATCTAAGGTCCTTACACTGTGGTTTACGACCCTTATTTTTACCTTTTAGCCCATTACAACTCATTAAGGGACTTTGACCCGCCCCAAAGCCCCTTGACCTGTGAATTTATTAGCATGCATGACTTAAAACTACAAAATTACTTACTCATTATTCAAAAATGCAGTCCTAAGGGACCCTACTCCAACAATCCCCCAACGCAATCTTGTAACTTGTCCTGAGTCACAGAGGTATGGGGGTATTCATCTTTTTTGTCAATTATTCAATAGCAACAATGAAGGGTGAAAGGACACCCACACTCTGATCAGCTACACTCTATGCTATGTCCACCAATTTTTGAGAATTCAACCCTTCTGCAGCGAGATTAATACTTTGATATGTCTGGTTTAAGTTCTTCACAGCAACATCCAGATATTGTGATAGCTTCATCACTTCTTCGACCCACGACTTCATATGGTCTATCACAATTTGCTTCTTTCTTCACAGGTCCTCCACTTCATCGCACAATATCTGGCTAGTCTGCAACTGGGCCATCCGTTGAACAGGTAAAAATGTAGGCAATGCCTCTTATAAATCTTCAAATGCATGCTCCTTAGCATGCAGTTCCTGCGAAATAATTCGGATAAGGGGATCTGTCTGCATGGATGTAAAAAGGCCCATAGTTGTCTCTAGTGTTGGAAACACAATTGCCGTTAGACCAAAACCCGCAGGCATTAGTCTCTGCTACAATCACCAAAGTTAGTATCCACAAGAGGTGGTTAGTCCATGTCACAAAACACACGGGGAGCATTGAACCCAATGTCAAACAATATCCCCCCCAACACGAGCCAGGTGAGTTTCGAACTTTAGACCTGTCACTCTGATACCACTTGTTGGAAACATGATTGCCGTTAGAACAAAACCCGCAGACGTTAGTCTCCGCTACAATCGCCAGAGTTAAGATCCACGAGAGGTAGTTAGTTCATGCCACGAAACACACGGGGAGCGTTGAACCCAATGTCCAACATCTAGTAGCATAGCTCCCTTGTTGACTGTGGTGGCAATACTTGCTGAAGCTTCTTTGACTAAGGCCGCTTGCTGCGCACGCACTTCTGGTGGAGTTTCTAGTTGAAGCTTGGCCTGCAACTCCGTGATCTGTTGCAAAAAATCTGCCTTAACTTCCTTCACTTCCAATCTTGAGGCCTTCAGAATTGCAACGAGACTTTAAACTTTCAATTGTGGTGTGGCTGAAGAAATAATGACTACCTCTGGCAGGTCACCACAAATTATATCGATCAAAGTTTCTAATTCTTCTTGTTGTGCAACTGCTTCCTGCTGCGTTGTTTGAGCCTGGACAGAATATTCTATTTTTGCCGCAATATTTTTCTCAGCTTCACTAAGTTGCTGGTGCATGCGTGCCTCCATGCACTAAAAATCATTTGTAATAATTGTTTGAATTGCATGTAGCTTAACACTGGGCAACATTAACAAATCTATTCCAACTTCTGGGCAGGTTTTCACCTATGCGCACAATTCAGGTTGTTCTACCATGACTGCTGCTCCTGGGAAGGGGCAGATCTTGCTATCTACCATGCTGATTATCAGACTCATGCTCGCGCTCGCTTGAATCAGCCTCGCTTGATTCATGCTCTGTTATATGTTGTATATTTTCAGTTGCAACATCTGCAATCCCAATTGCAATGACTCTACGACAGCCTTGTACTGCTCTTCCATCGTAGTCCACCTATCTTCGGAGGAAAATGCTAGCATATCTCTGATCTTATCCGGGTCATCTTCAGTTAGTGTAACATCTTCTGTCCCTCCGACCTTCGAACCTTTCCTCTTCTTGCGCAGGCCCATGGAGGTTTCTGCGTCACGTTTCATTCCTCTGGGAGACTCAGTGCCAGTACCATCGAGAATGTCTATTCCACCAAGATCCAGCTCAACTTCTTCTTCAGGTTCTTGCTCAGTTTCTTTCTTGGCCTCCTTTTTGACATCCTTCTCTTCATCTTTGCTGGTGTATTTCTCAATTTGTTTTTCCTTTCCAGAAATTGTGATCTCCTTGCTGGACGTTGAGGCTATGACGGGTTAGGTGGAGTCAAGCCCAACCTTCCATGCTACTAGCTAGGTCGTAATGACCTATTCAATGTCTCCATCAATCATCATATAAGGAATATTATACCACACACGATCATTGTGCGCCCATATCTGCACATGATGCATGGTCACTTGAAAATCGGAAATAGCGCGGTACTTCCCATAAGAAACTAGGGACAACCAGGGTCTCGAGTGTATAGTTGTTGCCAACACGCCTTCAAGAAAAACCCAGAAGATCTTATTTTATTTTACTCTCTTCTGGTCTGGTGAATCCCATAGATTGGCGTAGCGCACCCCTTCACACACACTAGGTTCCACCTTTGGGAGAATTGCACCCTCCAATGTCTCCCATGCCACCAAAGAAATTTAAAAAAGTAACCATGAGTAACAGAACTTCTTCCCTTCATCTTGCGCATCGTGCACGTTATCCAAAAACTCCTCGCAGACGTACTACGACCAATTTTAGCTCACCCCCTTTTCGCATTTTCTTGCTAGTGCAATGACATGTGCAGGGATCACCTTAGGGCGGAATTTGCGCATCATATTACAACCTAGAACTAAGATCCCTAGGCGTACTGTTGGGTCTTCGAGCTACTGTACCAGGAATCCCCTGGAATCTCTCCTACCTTGAAATATTTCTTAACTCAAGAAACTACCTTGAGCTCCTAGGTCTTTCCATACTGGGCCATAGGATGAGGCACCTTCTTGAGTAGGCTGGTAATCTGGTGGATCAACACAGAATTGATAGGAATTTTGTTCTTGATCCACAGGCACCCATCGTGCACCAGTGCCAGCATTTGGCACACACAAACAATCATGATGGGGTCCCTCCCAAAGTGAGGGATCCTCAACAATTTTAAAATCATGGCATTTCTCAACCCGCACGCCCATGGAATTGGTTATACCTTCACAACATCATCATACAACACGCGCTCTAGATAGTATTCAGGTGCAAGCTAGGGGAACGTGTCCTCATTCGCCAGGTCATAATCAACGAACTTCACCAAGGGGATTTTTTTCAAACATATCTCCTCCAAAAGGGACTACATATGGGATCATCAACATCTACAAGTATTTGTGCACCATTTCTACATCCTTCGGAACTTGCACAGAGGGTTGACGCGACTTGACATACTTCGGTCACCATGAAATTGGCTCGATGAGCGCAAAATCATCAGTGGCACTCATGGTTCTCTTGGTTGGGTCACCCTAGGAAACCTATCCTTCATTTCTTGGCGCGAGGACGTAACATGTTTGAGGGATGTCCTTGGCTTTGAGGTTGTGCCTTTAGTCATCTTTCTCTTTCCTTTCATAGGTGTCGAAACTACTTCTTGCACCTTAGGTATTACCTCATGAACATCATCAGATCCAGGCTCTGTAGATGCTATAAGCGGCACAGAGTGCTCTTTAGATAGCGTGCTCTCAAGGTTTGTGGCATCATCCTTGGTTTGAAAATGAATTATGGGTTGCTTACGTCAGATGTGGGGGTCTCACGGCAAGACATACAGTATTCAAAGATGAATTCACAGCGTAACTCACAGATAATTTCAAGGCTCAATATACTTAGATAGAAAAGGAACAAAATGTGACCCTCGCCCCTCCTTTTATAGGTGATCCATGGTAAAAACGATTTGAACCCCATTAATTGCACCTTATCCCTATAAAAATAGTCAAAAATCCCGTCAGATATCCTCATTAAATGCATAAAACTTGCTCCATCCAACAATAAAATCACTTTTTCACCCAGATTTACTATTCCAACGGCTATTTCCTCCTGTTGCGCACTACTCTGTCACACCTGTCTATGTAAGTCATTTGCACAGTGCATAAATAAGGGGATTTCCATTCTTTGACCATATAATCATTTGGTTGGCATAGGGTTATCCTTATACATCTTTAGTCGCCTTCCGTTGATGTACCTAAGAATACTCTCACTGCGCAACATGGCCAAGTGCACTGTACCCCCATTAGTGATTTCTTTCACCATGTAAGGCCCTAGCCAGTGCTTCCTGAACTTTCCTGGGTGGCGCCTAAACTGTCTTTCATACATAAAAACCAAATCTTCTTCTTTAAATTCCTTCTGTCGAATGTATCTATCATGCCAGGCCTTTTCGCACCTTCTGTACTTGTTGATGGAAGTTGGCAATAAACCGATCTTATTCTAAGGCAACCAATTGTGCTAAACGTTCCTCCATGATGTTTGGCTCAACCATATTATTGAATGTTGTGATGCGTAGGCTTGGGACAATATATTCCATTGGCATGATTTCTTCTTGCCCATAAACCATCCTGAAAGGTGTTTTCTTGTTCAACTTCTTGCATGTGGTCCTATAAGCCCATAACACAGAAGGGATGTGCGCGCCCCAATCATTATGATTTTCACTACGGATCTTTGTGAGTGTGTTCTCCAAGATTTTGTTGAAAGCTTCTACTGCACCATTTTCCTGAGGGTGATAAGGAGTACTCTTCTGGTGATGTATCTGAAATTCCTCTGTCAGAGCTTCAATAGTTTCATTAACAAAGTGTGTACCACTATCACTCATCAATATTTTTGGACACCAAAATCTAGTCCAAATATTTTTGAAAATGAAGTGTGCAACAGTATCTGCGATAAAATCCTTGACTGGCTTAGCTTCAAGCCATATAGTTACATAATATGTGGCAGTGATGATGTAGCGCGCGTAAGTATTCTTCCCTGGAGAATTGATAGGTCCAAAAAAGTGTATAGCCCATTTATTGAAAGCCTGCAAGGCCATCTATGGCTGCAGTGGCATTTCATCCCCGCATGACAGCTTCCCCATTATTTGGCATGCATCACAAGCTCAGCAGTATGCATGTGCATAATTGTTCAGTGTAGGCCACCATAAACCAGCATGCAACACCTTCTACGCAATATCCTTCCCTACATAGTGGCCTCTTGCCACTCCTCCGTGAGCTTCACCCAAGATGTCCTGTCTCTCATGTTCCAACACATACCTTCTTATTACTTCATCCACTCCCAACTTGTATAATTAACCATCAATCAACGTAAAATCAGTTGCACGTGAAACCAACTCCTTATTTTGCTGCACCAAATATTCAGTGGTCAGAAAGTGATTAATATAAGCAAAGTGTTTGTCAACCACCTTAATAGAAAATAGTTGTGCATAAGGTAGTCCCTCCTCCAGACCATTTGGTTCCTCCCCATTCTCAATGTGTGATAGGTGATCAGGTCCAACATTCAATCTACCAGGCTTCACGATGATTTCAAAATCATATTCTTGAAATAGCAATAGCCATCTACAAATCTCCCCCCCCCCCCCCAAACACTGGCTTATTGATTAAGTACTTCAAGCAGAGTGGTCAGTGAACATATTGAAGTACCCTCCTATCAGAAAGTGCCTATATTTTTGCAGAGCATAGACCATGGCCAATCATTCCCTTTTTGTGGTTGAGTAGTTGCGCTATGCACTGGAGAGATTCCTACTGGAAAAAGCAACAGGGTGATCAATGTCTGCTTCTCCTAGCTGTGCTAAAACAACTCCAAGTGCAATACCAGATGCACCAACCTATACATGGAAGACCTTGCACCAATATGGGAATATTATAATGGGTGAAATAACCATGTTTTCCTTCAGTAGCTCAAAGCTCTTTTGACATTCCTCATCCCAGAAAAAGGACACATCCTTCTTCAACAATTTTTCCATAGGTGCAGTGATCAGAGCATAGCCCTGAATGATTTTTCTGTAATATTCGATGTGTCCCAGAATGAAGCGCACTATTTTTCATTGGTAGGGACTTCTAGGTTGATAATAATTACAATCTTGGCAGTATCTACCATCAACCCTTGCTGACACACAATATGGCCCAACAAGATTAAAAAAGGAACGCATAATATACATTTCTTCAAATTAAGAGAAAGACAATGCTTCTTGCAAGTGTCAAGCATCATGCGCAGGTTGGAAACATGCTTCTTTACCAACCCAAACATAGTCTAGTAATCAAAATACACGTCCAAGAACTTTTTCATGAATTCTTTAAACACTACTACTACTACGCGCGAGAAGATAGCAGGTGCATTCTTCAACCCAAAAGGCATGACTGTGTATTGGAAGGACCCCCATTTCATTGCAAAAGTGGTCTTGCTTCGATCTTCTGGCGCGATCATGATCTAGTGGTATCCTAAAAATCCATCAGTGAATGAGTAAGCCTCTTGTCCTCCCACATTGTCTATGATCTCATCTGAAAATGGAGTAGGGAAGGGGTCGTACACACATGCATCGTTCAGTTTGTGCAGATCCACACAAATCCTTATCTCTCCCTTAGTCTTCTTTTCTTGAACAACCATTGGGCTTACCCAATTAGACTATTCCATAGGCTTAAGGATTCCTGCAACAACCATCTTCTCTAGTTCCTCTATCACTTTCTAATTATAATTAGGATTTAATCAGTATGGTCGTTGCTTGACAGGGCGCACATCTGGTTTCAGCATGATCTTCATAACACTCAAATCTCCTACAATTCCTTTGAGCTCAGAGAACCTCGTGGGAAATAGGTCCTCATACTCTGTCAGCAGCTCCGAAACCTTTCTCACTATGTCATCATCACAATAGTTTCCTATTTTTTCCAACTTGGGTTATTCTTCTGTTCCAATGTTGACTTCCTTTAACTTCAGAGGTTTAGTTACATCCACCATTCCTAATAAGGGCCTTGCAACTGCGCGCTCCCCCTCAGACTCAGGGATGTTGATATTTCATGGATCTTCTTCATTAACTTCTACTAACAAATTCTTGTAGTTAGTAATATCTTGCATCTGCGCTTCCCATGTTGGCATAACAAATTCTATCCAAGGCTGAGAATCATCAAATATAAGTGCTTCTATATCCTGTAGGGCTTCATCCAGTTCCTCTGATCCACCGGCTAGGCCAAAAGTTAACAGAAAATTATCACTCATTGTGATACAATGGAGATTCCCTCAGCACAATTCTATCTCCAAATACCATGTAGTAGGAATTTTTCCCAATGAATGGATAAACATGTGAACCCATTCAGTCCTAGTTTTCTCGTTCCAAACCTCCATCCACATGGCCAGGTGTTTTCGCGAATCACCTTGGCCATAGAAAAGATCATTTGGTGGGGCAGCGGGCTTCTCAAAGTGCAACCTCATCATCCTACTACATTCCTCCCAATCCTTAAAGCTCCCTTGGTGCGTATCCCACCAACACGCTATATTTATGCGCATGGAAAGATCAAGTGCCCAGAATCTCTGCTCTTTCGGGACAACCTTTTCCAATTTTTCCAAAAATAATAAAACACTATCAGAACCATCAAAATATGTTAATTCTCTTAATCATAAATTTTTAGTGATCTTGAGGTAGTGCAATGCAGAAACATCATGCAGACGATTCTGCTAATTCTCCATTTCCCCATCTGAATCTGAGAAGCATGAGCTATACTTTTCCCAATTCAACATTCCGTCAGCCATAGAATTGATCCAGTCCTCATCTTGCGCAGTCAGTTTGTAGATATGGTCGACATCATCTCCTTTGTGCACTAGCTCTATATATCTTTCTCCTTCTGCTGGATCCAGAGGTACTATAACCCGAGTACCATCGTTTTCAAGGATCATACTTCTACACTTTGAATTGATGATACCTCCCATATCTATGGCCCAATCCAGCACTAGTAGTGCAGGGTAAGGGTCTACATCATCCACAATTTTTATTACTTCAAATCCACATGTACCTTTACTCCAGCAATGTCTACCAGAACCTGTGGAAGTCTTCCAAGTGGAATGATATTCTGTTGATTAGCCATGCACAATTGAATAGTGGACCATTCTAGCTTTGGTTCGCCCATATTTTTCCAGGTATGCTTAGGTAGAACATTTGCATCAGATCCTGATTTTAAGATGACCTGATCCATCTCATACTCTCCAATTTTCACAGTCATGTGCATCTCCCGGCCAATTCTCTTCTTGTTCTTATAAATATTGTTCACAACCTTACTCTCAGTTCGAGGAAACTCCTTATCCGCGCAGCTATATATCAGAGCCTGAAGATTGTCCACTGCTTTCTGGTTGCGCAAAAACTTAATGCAGGCTTGTAGGAAAGGATTGAATTCATCATCAATATTTTCTTCCATGATTGATTTGAATGTGGACGCTCCTGCAACAACATAATCCTTCCTAGCTTCTACATAAATTTCCTTTTCCTTCTGCAGGTTGAGTCCTTCCTGATCAAAGACTTTGCATCAACCTTCCTTCCTTCATCTTCTCTAGTGGCAGCACCACTTCGTGTAATTATGTTTACACTTGGGTCATCATCTCATGGTTCACGTTAGAAAATTATATATTACAGAGCAATGCAACACATAAAATATGCAGAAAACACAAGCACACAAAACACATAAAACCAAAGAGAGACATATATACATGGTTCACCTAGTTTGGGCTATGTCCACCCCGAACAACCAGTCGTTCCTTTTTATTATCTAGCAAAATGAAGAGACACAACCTACAGCAAATTTGTTGTAATATCCTCAGTCTCTCTCACAGTATCTCTATTAGTTTCTCACTCTAAGAATACACAACCGCAATACAATACCCTCATACAAAATGAGGGGTTGCCTTCTAGATGGGAAAAAAACCTTAAATTAAACATGACTTCTACCGTCAGATCATCTGCCTAATGAACGATCCAGATTGATTAGAAATTACAATACTTTTACAAGGCAATTTTACATCTGTTTTTAGCTTCAGGGGCACTGCCCCCCCTAGACCCCCCAGACAACATTTAATTACGGGCGGCATTGCCGCCCCATTAATAACAAGGGTCCAACACTGTGATACAAAATAAAGAAGATAATCAGGCTCCACACCCAATAGTTCAACCTTCACCATTAGTATGTTCTGCGTAGGTGCCTGATGTTTCTTTTCCTGCATTCTAACAATCAAAACAGGGCAATATTTAGTAAAATGATCAAATTATCTGAAATACTTGCAAGATTGTCACGCAGGGTTCAAAAAATTGTGCGCATAGTGTCTAGCATCTCCACAATTATAGAAAATTAGTTGTCCTCTTCCATGACCTGCGCCTCCACCTCTCCCTCCTCCCCTTCCTCTGGTTGGAGATCCTCCACACCCAGATGGAGATGTTGGTGAAGATTGGTTGGCCTACACCCTATAGAGGTTGGCATTTTCCATCATTAGCTTGAAGGTGTGACAGTGGTGCTCATCATGGCCAACTGAGGAGAAAAATATGCACCATTGTTGCTTCAGTTCTGGCACATAGCTTCTTAATCGAGGGCAGTGGTTCATGGAATATTGTCCAGCTACCTTACAGTCAGCGCACCACAGCGTGGGGGTTCCACTCAGTGCTGCAACATCCCTGGGGCGCAATGGATTTGGCCCTCCCGCTTGCATGTAATCTTGAAACAAAGTACATTGATATTTTGTGTGCCCGAAACCCTTGGATCGTATACACTATACATCCACGCCAAATCCCTTTCCTCTATCTCTGTGTAGGTTCTAGATCTCCAAGTGCATCACTTCCAACTGATTTTGGATTTGTAGAGTTCCAAATTGGTTGTCAACCCTGGGGGCGGCTTCCAGTTTCATGGCAACTTCAAGAGCTTCAGCTTAAGAGTCAATCTTTTGCTGATTCATAGGCCCGCACATATGTGGCAGGACCATGGAGGTAAACCATTCCTTATGTCGCTTATCATCATAGATAAATCCTCCCTCACTGATAGTGCGCTTTAGTCATTGATCTGCCTCCCAAACAAATTCATTTGGCTCTTTTTTGATATCTTTCAACTCTATTACACACTGTGAGTAGGAATTTTGTTTTCTAAATTGTTGATTTAAAGCATCCTTGATCTCATCAACAATAGGATTAACATGCTAAGCCAGATATCCCATAAACCAGTCTAGCGCATGACCTTCAAATTCCATAGCTAGCTGCGCACTTTTTACAACATCGATGTTAACATTTTACACAGTCCATACTGCATTTGCAACAGAAAAAAACCTATATATGTCCTCATCTCCCACACCCTTGAAAGTGGGTAGCTTAATAAGCGCAGCCATATCTTCTTCTGGTGACTGTGGAGGTGGGGTAGGAGATGTCTTACCCCTGTGCAAATTCGACTGCGAAGTAGTAGGAGGGCTACCTCCGACGCGCATAGCCTCCTCGCTCTTTGTATCACTATCAGGTGACTTTCTTAGGGAGATGTATACAGATTTGTCTCCTCTCTGATTAATATGAAAGTAATTTATGTTGCATGTGGTGCTTTCTAGCTTATCTGGGGTCATTCACTCAGTGTGACTACATAAAACACATTTTTCAAACAATAGCATCTTAATCAACAAAGGCAGAGAGCGTATGAATTAACCTCTCAGTCCTTTGAATAACCTTATTTAAGCTTGAGAATATGACACAAACAGATCTACTGCAAACTCTGTTACAAACCCACCCAAGATATTGTCAACCTAATGATCTACAATGCACGTGATGGAGTTATTAGTATGTTCTAATTTTTGGATCAACACAGGTGTCCATTGAGTGACCATATCATCCTTTCAGCAGGTTTGGAACTCATCTCACCTTGACAACCACTCCTGTAATTATTGTGCAAAGGTCACAAAGAAAATCTCGTGAACCTCTATGAAAATATACTTCTGTTTCCAATATTTAGTGGACAGCTTCATACTTTTGTTTTCCTTAATGGAAAATTCCTGAATTTTCTTCTCAAACTAGTCTTCTAGGGCTTTTGATGGCTGCCACATCAGCCAATCTCTCTCAAAATTATCCCGTTCTCGGAAATGGAATGATTTGTTGGCTTGAGGGGTCCTGACCTATGTTCAGATTTAATATTAACCAACAAAACCCTCTTACTACTAGCCCTTTCGACAAGGACCGACTTGCGCAGGTCAAAGTCTCACCCAAAGAAGTATGGGGGGGTGCTGAAACCAATTTTCCACACCTTGAGAGAGAATTAAAGATGTGGGTGTCATCAAATCTATAATAATAGCGGATTGGCCTTCGCAATAGAAACCCTAACCAGAAACAGATATAGGTAAATTTAAGCAGGCTTTCCTGTTCCCACATAGACAAAGGCTTCGCAATCCATTGACAGTCTTAATAAAGTTCTATTCAGGTCTTAGAGTAACAAATCTATGCATCCAACATGTATATTAAGCATTGAAATAGGTACGCAATCGATCTAGTCACATATAACATAAATCATAAGAAAACATATTACAGAAACATATCATAGATGAATTTCGTACTCTGAGCTATCCAAAACACTTCGCTATTCATTAACAGTTGTAAAACCCTTTACACGTCTTAAAATCCAACCGCGCACACAACCAGCGGGGTCTGCACACAACCAGACTAAAGTCTCCGTGCACATAACCAGCAGGAGCCTTTCAGACACTTACAAATTCGCTTCACAGCTCAAAACATATCAAAACTTAGTTATAACCTCACCTATTTGACTCTATCTAGAATTCTATTTATATCTTAGCCTGCGCTCATCTAAGGTCTGCAAATTGTGGTTTTCCACCCCTAGTTTTACCCTTTATCCCATTACAACTCATGAAGGGGCTTTGACCCGCCCCAAATCCCCTTGAATTGTCATTGCTTAGCACACACGACTCAAAACTACAAAATTACTTATTCATTACCCAAAAATGTGGTCCTAAGGGACCCTGCTCCAACAATCTTGATAAAAGATTTGGGATTTTGGCAGTCAGGTTAGATATCACATAAAAATAATTTATAATTGCACCAATTCCTGTAATAAGAGAATAAGACTGACCTTTGCATGTCAGGGTTGCACATAGTATCTAGTTTCACATGTCAGAGTTGACTACAACAATTAGTGGATGCTAGTGTAATTTTGTAGCTACAATCATCTACACCAACTTCTACAAAAGTTATTGATGGACTAAACAATACCATTATTTTGATCTATGGACCACCATTTCCTCTTGCTTTTTCTACAAAAACCCATACTTTTATAGTAGAAGGAAGGGAAACATCAAAAGTATTGAGAAATGTAGCACTTTACCACTTGAATTTGGAGTATTTGTTCCAACAGAAAGGCTCAAAATGTCTACACCATCTTCAACAACCTGCAAAGAAGGCATGGTAATATTTTACATCTGTGACAAGATTTTGTCTATTTGCTCCAAAATTTAGCACACCTCTTGCCTGACTCTCAATACCACTACTATATTGTCTATGCACCTTAACTTGAATTAAGGAGTAGAAAGAATCATAAAACCTAATCAATGGAAACCACCATGCCAACAAGAAAACCTCAAAATTTCTTATAGAAGGCCCTATAGACAACAATATTGCATGATGGCAAGGAAAATATCATGTAAAAATGAAATCAAACAAAGCAAAAATCAACCCACATTATTTAATTTGAATCTCCACAATTGTATTGGCTAAAAATGAAGCGCAAATGAGCAAGCTTAACAGTTTGGCTAGATTTTTTATGAGGCCTCACTGAGTAGAAGGAGAAATGCCACTTGCCTTCCAGAATTCGTATCCATGCATCCTCACTGATACTCCATAATTCCCTATTTTTGTTGTAGTTGTATGACTGATGATGGAGAAAATGAACCAAGCTAAATAATTTAATGCACATTAAAACCATAAATCCATCTTCAGACCTTCAATGTAAAAAATTATTTGTATTCCAATTCAAACTAAAAGTGGTTTTTTTTCCTACTCTTTGAAGGGAGTTTCACCTAATGAATAAATTAAAATTTTGTAAACAACGCACTACCAATTTGACCATAGTATCAATTATTAAATAATTCCCATACACTACCAAATACCACAACTTACATTCTATGTAACACAAAAGATTTCATCATTATTACAAAACTCGCAACTTAACCTTATGTTTTGGTCTTTTTATGGTCATGATTCTTGTTTCATTCCCTATTGTTTGCTTCTTCTTTTTTAATGAATTTCAGTTATAACAAGGCAGTTAAATGGGCATAAAAATAAAGTTGAATTTTACTTGTGCATTGCGATACTGTAGCATCTAACTTCATAAATTTTTCTTGGAAAAGGTCGATTTTTGGTTGTGCACAGGTCAAAGTGTAATATTCCAAAATTAGCTTGCAGCTAATTGGAATATTAATTTTGTCTTTTGTCATTTAGATAGAAGAATAAGTGGGTAGGGAGACCCATAAATCTCTTAAGTAGGAATAAATTCACTCCTAATGTGAAAGGAGAGCATCTTAGTAGCTGGATAAAGCACCCTCATGTGTGATCATGGGCTAAATCATGTGGACAAGGTCAATGTTGACCAAATCAACAATGTTGGTATGGAGGGAGTGGATCATCAATGAGAGACAATGTAGTGTTAATGGGAGAAATTCTCCATGAGAGTAGTGGCTTTAATGAGTGGGACCCAAGGTGAGAAGGCTCACAATGCATATAAGGAAGGGGAAGGTAGCCATATATGGCATGTTTTGGATTCTTGATTTTGTGGTCTGTATGACTGTTTGCACCTTTTAGCTGTTTAGCGGATTCTGTTGTGCTGTTTAGCACAAGAGTGTTCCTGAGCGGGAATGCCACACTCATCTTCGGGGGACTTCGAGTTCCTACTCAAGAGAGGTTGTTGTGATCTGCATATCCAGATTTTGGCATCAGGCCAAGCTTCAGTCTTCAGCTACAGTGCAGTTTATTGCAGAATTGTGCTGTGTTGCAGGGTAGAAGCAGTGGAGGATTGTTAGGGCCACTTTTAGTGTTTGTTTCTCAGTGGAGAGGTAGCCTTTACATTGGGAGGCCAACAAGGAAGTTCCTTGGGATTTATTTCATATTTTGGCACTAGGCCAAAATGTTATCACCCTTACAGTGCAGTTTCACTCTCAAACTGCGTTATTTTATTGAGCATTTGCAGTGGAGGTTTCAGTGCCACTTTTGGAGGGTTAGATATTTAGTGTATGGATCAGACTTTCACTTGAAGGATATATTGGAGGAGTTCCATATAATTCTATATCAATTTCAGCCACCTCCTTCCAATTATTCAGTTGTAGCTTCTATTCATCCCGAGGGCTGCATTTCGACATTTTGCATTTTGGGTGTATTTCCAGAAACCCTTTCTGGGTTGTCTTGGAGATGTGTTTGGGAGCTTAGATCTCTACTTCCAGCACTTTATGAGATATACATTAGAAGATCTATATTATTGTCTAGTATCAGTTTACCCACTGGGACTATGCTATCTTGTCTTTCAGGCATTCTGCATTGCGACAATATTCTTGTTTTGGCATATGTATTCATGGGAGGCTTGTTTTCCTTGATTATTTGAGTTCTGCCCATGTTTATTGCACTTATTTTTTGCTGATTTACATAATAAAATAGCTCCTTGTTTGTCACACATGTTGGTGTAATGTTATTAATTGCTATTACCATTATTTTGTTCTATATTCCTGTCTTTTCCATTTTTGAATATTACAGAAAGGCAAGCTACTTTATCAAGAGTGTCTATCTAAAAACTATTCTATGAAAATACATTTCTTTTTTTGACTGTGAGACATCAACATGAGAGGTTACTAAAAGGATGTCAGGAGGCACCATACTAATTCAAGAGGCTATATGTGGAAAGGTCATTCAATAACTACTATTAAACAACAATCCTTTAAGTAACTCCAATGCAGCGTGGGTAACAATGCACAATATTTAGAATTAAAATTTTCATTGATAATGAAAACAATAGACCAGATACACATTTCCAATCAAAATACATTTATCCAGCTAGCAATCCATTACGTTTTTCATCTCATAAATTGCATCAGCCACCTCTTTGGAATAAGAACATGAACATTTGGCAAATGTAGCCCGACCAACCTAAATGCTAAGGTGCATCAAAGTAACTGTTTTTTCCTTTTCTAAATAAATGGAAACCCTACCAAACTTATTTTTTAGGTGCATCAATGACATTTTTTTTTTTTTTTGGGAAATAAATAACATTTGTTGTAATACAGTTAAGAATCCAAATATCAAAAATTACAATGCTAGAAAAAAACCTATACTTTGGTCCTATTTTAGTTCATTCTTGAGTCTCATATGGTAAAAAATGAGATTAAAGCATTCACTAGATACAGTCACTCTAAGAATAGATTGATGTACAAGCTCATGTTTAACATGGACTTGGGGGTGTTGGGAAAAATACTGAGAAGGGGGGGGGGGGTGAATCAGTATTTAGAATAATCACAATATTTTCTTTTCATTTTACTGATTTCTATACACGACTCTAATTAGTCCAAGTAGCGTATTCACATGAATTTTGTAAAGGAAACATGCGTATACCCAGATATCTTTTAATGTTAAAATAAATCTTTAGAAACTTTACTTAGCCCAGATCATCAGTTATGCATCAGAGATTTAAGTAGTAGATATTTGTAGTAATAACAAAGTAAATCATCACACAGAAGACATCACACATGAACACCAATATTTTAAGATGGAAACCCAAGTCGGGAGAAAACCACCATTGTTGTCGTCTTTGTCTTCAATGTTTATTATATAGAAAAATGCTTACAATGTTGTACTAATGCACACTCATATCAGTTGCAAGCACCCACCTGTAGAAGGCTGCAACCTTCTCTCATTTTCCAGCTACTATTGGAAGGGAGCTGCAAACCCCTGATCTCATTTACCATCCACCAATGGAATGGAGCTTCAACCCCCTAAACTGATGATCAACTTATACTAGCTGGAAGCTTTGACTTCCACATTGAAGGATTATACCCTCAGAACCATTGCCAACCACATTTCATAAATTTTCACACTGGATCCAACAACTTCAACACAACACAATTTGTAGATCAACACTAATATCCATCAACCAATAAACATAATAGTGAGATCACTGTAACCAGATCACAACATTAAACCCAAACTTCTGTATTAACATGCAGAATCAACTTCAACCCTAATCATTCATAAAACCAAATTCTTGTGGAGTATGGTGAGTCCACATGAGGTGTTCATATTTGTACCTCTATATAATTGTTGAGCATGTCTTGAAATGAGAGGCCTTTGTATTGAGTCAACTACTATTATGTACTTTTGTTGTTGTTGTTGTTGTTAGTCATGCATAGAATAGGTTGATGTACTTGTCATTATTCAACTAAAACATGGATCAAACCTTCATAAATTCCATTTATAAATTAGTAGAAAAAATAAATAGATTATTTTCTAAGGGGACACTTACTATGATACAAAAATAGAAACCATCGAAAGAGCATGAGATGGGACCCAAAATTTATGCACTTGGAACATATTTGAGATGCGGGGGGGCTACAAAAAAACTCTTCTCAAACTATAATAATTTTCTTCACTCCTCTCAAAGGTGCATTAGTCAGATGGGAAGAGGTTTATTTGGGCTCTAAAACCAGCCATGATTACTCTCATACAACAAAAAAGTTTGGAGCATCCTTGTGTAGGGGTCAAGCTTCCAATTTCCTCTTGTCTCAGTAGTATCATGATGCTAACCACACCTATACCTCCTTAGAGTGATGACATTATGAGGAGAGTCTTCTGGCTAGGTGGAGACCTTTCAAGATTTGGATAATAGTGAGGGCCTACCTTTGGGAATATGTTATATATTCTAGAAGTCATGGGCTTGGTTAGATCTTAGGACTTCATGTTTGAGTTGGAGTGTGAAGATTTGATTTTGTAGATGTTTCAATGCTTCTTCAAAATTAGGAAACATCATCTTGACACACTCATAACACACATGCAATCCATTTTGTCTTCATGCATGGGAGGAAATGATTCCATTTACAGGGAGTTATAGTCTATATTTTTAGCCATTTGGAGGGAGGAACAAATGGTTTTACATGCTACTTATGAACTAGATGAAAATTTATTTGAGAAGAATAGTGAACTTCTCATACCAAGCCCATGGTGCTTGCTTAAGGCCATACAAATATTTTACAAGCTTGCATACTTTGTGTTCTTGACCTTTCACAACAAATCCTTCTAGTTGGGACATAAAAACATTCTCTTTCATATATCCATTCAAGAAATAATTTTTTACATCCATTTGATGGACTTTCCAACCATTCTGAGCTACCAAGGCAAAAAGAGTCCAGATGGTAGCCCATTTTGTTGTCGGGGAAAAAGTCTTCTCGTAATTGACCCCTTCCTTTTGTGTAAAACCTTTTACCAGAAGCCTAGATTTGTGTTTTTCAAGTGAGCCATCTTCTCTATACTTTTCTTTGAATACCCACTTGCAACATATTGGTTTGGTTCCCAATGGAGGAACATCCAGCGTCCAGGTACCATTATTTTTCAAATAATCATATTATTTTTTCATTGCTTCTTTCCATTCATCATGAGAAGAAACTTATTTGAAGGAAGTTGGTTCGAAATATGTAGAAAAATCCAGTTCACAATCATAAGAAATATCCATATCAACAGGTGAATCATAATCGTCTACATCACCTCCATTCTATCTGGTTAAGCTTCTTGTTCCTTTATTTCCAACCTCATTAGGAAAAACAATTTCGAGTGTCTTTGTCAGCCATTTTGGAGGACTTTCCTGAGATGGCCCAAGTTGCGCATTTGAATGAGATGGGGTTGAATCAATATTTATCCTCCCAATTTGGTCAATCACATCACTCAAAGTGTCATCTTGATCAGTTGTTGGAGCTTCATGCGGGGGAGAGAGTGCTTCAGAATAAGATTCCATAGATTGATCCAGTCTAACGATCCCCCCTTCAATATGTGGAATCTCATTATCAAACTCTTGAAAATAATACATGTCCAAATATATCCAAGCAATAAAGCTGCCACTCAACAAGAGTGTTAGTATTGGAAGATTCAATAAATATCACATCTCTAAATATTATAAACTTCTTATTCACTTCATCATAGAGACAATATGATTTGGAGTTTTTTGAGTACCCCAAGAAGATACATTTGTGACTCCTTGCACTGAGTTTGTTTCTCTGTTCCTTAGGTATCAAGGGATAAGAGGTGGAATCAGAAACCCTAAGATTCCTCACCAAAGGAATGTGGTCATACCACATTTCATAGGGAGTCTTGTTTTTTATAGCATTAGATGGATACTATTCTTTATATACACAACACATAGAACTGCATCAGCCCAAAACATCAGTTTAGCATTCTTGAAAAACATCATGGAACGTACCATAGTTAAGATTTCCCTATTTATTCTTTCATGTACTTCATTCTGTTGGGAATTATAAGGCACAGTTGTTTGATGTTTGATCCCATGCTAGCAAAGATAGTTTTCAAAATCATTTGAAGTGTAATCTTTTCCATTATCAGTATGAATAGAGCCAATATGAGAATGCACATCATTTTCAATCCATGCATGAAAGTTCTTGAATGTTTCAAAATCTTCAGTTTTGTTCTTCAGTAAATAAACCCAACACATTCTGGTGTAGTCATCAATAAATGTCATCATATATTTATTACCATTTGCAGAAGGAATATGCATTGGGCCACACAAATCAAAATGAATGAGTTCAATTTTTCTATGTGCTCTAGAATGAGAATGATGAAAAGACTATTTGTTTTTCTTTCCTAAGATACAAGCATCACATTGCTCAATTTTCCTAGTAATAGTAGGAAAACCAATTACCCCCTTTTATTTCAAAAAATGGAGGTTGTCATATTTCAAGTGTCCAAATTTAGCATGCCATTAAAGAATTGATGTAAATCTACCTTCATCATAGTGATAATTATATGAAAAGTTATGTGCATGAGTAGAGGTTCCTTGCAACTTCATAACTCTTTCTTATTCTATCCCAGTCACGACAAGTGAGTGATTTGATGCTTTTCTGACCTCGACCTTGCAATCAAATATATGAATGAAGTGTCATTGCTGGCGGATGTGGACCAAAGGCAACAAGTTTCTCCTCAACTCTGGGAGGTATAGAACATCATGTAGAAGAAAGTCTGGAATACCTAGCAGTTTGAGCCTGATAGTGCAAATCCCCGATGGCTTGAGTTTTGACTTGTCCACAAAGTATACTCCTCCATCAACATTGTTAGTGAATTCTTCAAAGAAATCTCTTCTGAAATTCATGTCTCAAGTTTCTCCTAAACCAAGCAACCAAGAATATTTCCATGAAGCAAATGAAGCATTGAATAAGTCTTTAGTTACTCAAATTTCGTAATGTGCCATAACATAATGAACAGACTCAAGTGGTTTTCCTTTCCCTTTGTCAGATGTTTTACCTTTTCCTTCATTTCTTTCCTGCTCAAGTATATCCCAAGGCAACTTACATGTGGAAGCATGATGTACATATCTATTCCAGCGTATGCAATGAAGATACGACCTTTCTCCTTGGAAATGTCTACCCCCCTGTCTCTAAAATTCTTCTTTCCTCTTTCTCTTTAGCCATCACTTCCTCTGGAAGAACCTTGTCCCTAATTCTTCTCTTATTGTGCAAGGCACACAACTTCTTTAGTAGACATAGGATTTGTCTTCTTCCCAAAATCCTTCTCTCTTTCAACAAACTTATTTCCACAACTCTTTGAAAATGAGGGTATTTTTTATCTTCTGGGAACACTCATGGTATTTCTCTTTGCCAGTGAAAACTACCCCCACAATAGATATGAGTGAATGAATTATGAATTGGCTTCGAAATAATTACAATATTTGCAACAAAATGTGTTGTCCTTGCAATAAATAATTAGTTGTTTCTAAAAAATTCCACAACTCAGAATGTATGCTCTCAATATACCTTATGTAATTTCATATCATATGTCTACTAAAAAAATAAAGAGCTCAACCAATTTCATATATCATTGTTCATATGCCATGGCACCTTTTTTCTTCCTTAAATCCATTATATATCACATACATGTGATTGAACTCACTCTAATATTCACTTTTCATAGTCAATTTTAATATTTTCTTTATCATGTCATATTCAACGCATATGGAACTTATTAACACCAACAGATAAAATTGACTTTCATAAAAAGGACCAAACACAAGTTGGCATTTCAAAAATAGTCAACACAACGTGTTTCACTAGTCTTAAAAAAAGGAAGTGTCTTTCGTTCGACGAAACGAATGCTGATGGGACAGCTCCGAGACATCTCTCCGGCGACCTCCGCAGCTTTCTGGATAGCACCCCGTCCAACTCAAACGGCGGAAAAAACTCCAACTCTCGAACGGTGGACCCCGCGCCCTCCGCCACCTCGCTGCCTCCGGGCTCCTCCTCCCTTTTGCAGTGGCCAAGCATGCTGCGTCCATCTCATACCATCAGCCCAATCCATGCATCATCAATTTTGAATTTTGAATTTGTAATTGGGCGCGATTTGATATCGTTTTGCTATTCAAAGTAGATGGACCATCGCCAATTGTTCCGACTCTGTTCATGGTTTCAGATCACAGTGATATGAAACCAAAAAGTTTGTGTGAAGTACTTGAGATAGGCCCCGCGGCAGCTGCAAAGGAAACAAAGGGCTTACAGAAAGTTCGAGCCTCGCGCGACAGTTTCATCCAGATCACGCGGCTTCTCCCGCGGAAAAAGATGAGAAGACCCAAATATTTTTGAAGATACACAATGCGTATGTAATTCTGTCGCATCCATATGACCGCAAGCTTTCGGCTCCAGTGCGGGGCTTTGCTGGCCAGACGTGGCGCAGAGCGAGTAATGGGCAGCTCCCAGCTTATAGATATTCTGGTCATATGGAGCGGAGTTAGGAATCAGATCAATGCTGGTGATCTCCATTTGTCATCTGAAAATTTTCAGGCGATTATATACATAATTAACTATGTATATATGTGTGCGTATTGTTTCAATTTTTTCAATGTATATATACATTCTTTTTTCGGGGAGGATTTCTATCCTAGAATCGATTAAAAAAGCAGTAGCATCACTGTTTTACTGTACATTTGAAAAAATTTCCCAGCTTTATCTGTAAAGCGTTTTCCTCGGTTCTTCAATATTTATCCTTTACCTTTTTCTTGATGACTACTTTTGTTTTTTATAATAAAAAATCATTATGTTATTCTAATTTTTTTAAAGAATTTATGTTATTTTAAATATGTGAATTAAAGTTACCTAAAATTTTGCCCATACTCGTGAACCCATCAAGGGGATAGGTACCAGGATCAAATAGATATTTGACAAATGTGTAAATTACTTTTAATTTCTGGCAAGTGTGTAGGTTTCAGTGTTACTTTTACTAGAATCAATTTTCTTTGTAATTCCTAAAACCATGAAACCACCAACAAAATTGGTAGATGCATTTTAAATATCTTGGCCAACAAAGTGCAAATGAATGAGAGTAATTTATCTGTGCGGGCAAACCAGGAATAAAATTTAATATGAAGTGTGGATAAATTAATGTTACATATAAATTAATGAAACTTGGTCGATGTCAAGTAGCTAGCTGGATTTGCAAATGAATTGGGACCTATAAAATTTGAAAATGTATTTAATTTAATTAGATTTCTGTATAGAAAATGAAATTTTATTGATTAGTTTGGTTTAAAGTATGCAAATGTTCAAGAAACAGAGTATATAATTTTAGATATAAAACTAATTGTTGTTTTTAATAAAAAATTTGGTTTTTAAGGAAATATATTTTAATAGAAATTTGTGTTATTATAATTGTGTTGGGTTTATGGATTTGTTGTAATATTTTTGTTATGAGTTTTATTTGAATTGTGGATTTTGTGATTGAGAAAATTACCCAATTCTTCAATTGTCATGTGAGAATGGGTTTATGTAAATCTTTTCATTTAATTTTTGTCATTCTTCAAACACATATTATTGTTGAGATATAATTTTTAATATCACGAGTTAAAATCAATTATTTAATTCTAAATTTAAAAGGGTCTTTATTGAGAGTGAATTTGCACAAGGATCTTAAAGAGTTTTACTTCTTGTGACCACCCACTTCCTTTTTCAACCTTAGGCCCAAATGGAGACATCAACTAAAATTTAATGTGTCAAAAGACGTTAGGGAATTTCATTGAATTAGGGTGGGGTACGATATAAATTAAGGGTTAAAATATTTTAAATGTTTAAGGGTTAAAATATTTTAAATATATAGATGATTTAAATAGAGTATATAATTTTAGATATAAAACTAATTGTTGTTTTTAATAAAAAAATGGTTTTTAAGGAAATATATTTTAATAGAAATTTGTGTTATTATAATTGTGTTGGGTTTATGGATTTGTTGTAATATTTTTGTTATGCATTTTATTTGAATTGTGTATTTTATGATTGAGCAAATTATCCAATTCTTCACTTGTCATGTGAGAATGGGTTTATGTAAATCATGGATTTATGTAAATCTTTTCATTTAATTTTTGTCATTCTTCAGACACATATTATTGTTGAGATATAATTTTTAATATCATGAGTCAAAATCAATTATTTAATTCTAAATTTAAGAGGGTCTTTCTTGAGAGTGAATTTGCATAAGGATTTTAAAGAGTTTTACTTCTTGTGACCACCCACTTCCTTTTTCAACCTTAGGCCCAAATGGAGATATCAACTAAAATTTAATGTGTCAAAAGACCTTAGGGAATTTCATTGAATTAGGGTGGGGTACAATATGGTTAACCAACTTATGTGATGTATTAATATTATTAACACTTACTTTCAATGCTAAAGCCTAAAGCAAAAGATTATTAGCTCTCTCCTTATGGCCAGGCAAGACCCACATATGGCCCCTACATTAACTTCAAGGTAGTCGTAGCTTCAGAAGCTAACCTAATAAGTTGGCAACCTCTAATGTGTCAATGCCAACTAAATTGATAAATGACCACTTGAAAAGACTTGATGTACCCTAATTTTATTTATTGTCTAATGTACAATGAAATTAAACTTCAAAACTTCTAAAAGTTGTGGAACTCATTGCACAGGTGTATTAGGATTACCCTCACCACAAAGGATTATAGCAAGTCCATTGGACTTTTATTAGGTCAATTGCTTGGTTTTCTTGAGCACTTACTGGTCATGTGTCCAAGATCACACGTTAATTTAGAACACCAAGTCTTGCATTGCTCCACTTAGATCCTCCTTGATAAATTACAGATATTAGGATAAGATACCTTAATGGGCAGAGTGAACACCTTGACATGACATATGTGAAACATGGATATATGGTGCAAAATCTATGTGATAGAATCGGTCTCTCAAGATATCACGACGAACACAATATCTTGTCGATGATGCTTCTTAACATTTTACTCTTTCATACTTTTCTTCGAAGCCTTTAAGTTCCACCTTATTTTCATCATCGAGCTTCCATTTCCTTGAGTAGCTCTATCCCAATAATTGTTCTATCAGCTAGGTTATCCCAACTCATAGGTGTGCTACATTTCCTACAATACAAGGCTTGTGCTAGTTGTAACTATTATATACACGAGTGAGAGATCAAGTGAACTAAATATTAATTAATTCACAATCAGTGATCTCACATGCCACTGAGGATTTACTATTATTAGCTGCATGCATGTCAGATCCAGTGGAGACCGAGTTGAGATCTAGGAGAAAGGAAAGTTGACTATTAGTGGTAGGATTATTGGGTTGCACCCATGCAACCAAACACCCATTGAAGTTCCCATGATACTTGCGCAATCGAGGAAGGCCAAAGTTCCTATTCTTTAGGGATTGCGCAAGAAAGGCAGGTTGTCTGGAGGCAGTAAATTTGCTAAGTATTGGTCAATTTTATGTGTGACAGTGTGAGACAATTAGCTGAGTATAGGAGGGCTCTTGTGAGAAGCGTTGTATGTAATTGTTTCATGATTCCATGTTGAATATACAATATAAGATATTGGGGTTTTGAGCAGCAAGCTTTCCCGGAGAAATTGTCTATGTTGTGGCTTGATTAATTCTTCTTTGTTTCATGTGATTGGCGATTGTGTTTTTAATTCCGCAATTTATTTGTAGAATAAATTCAGTATTTAACTTTAGTACATTGTTAGATCGAATTGAATCCATGATATACATTCTTGTTGTATAATTTCTACAACAGTCTCTGCAACGCCGGAGGCACTGGGTATGTTAGGTTTCAAGGAGAGGGATCATTGATCACACCCTTGTGTGCTTCACATTCACTTCTCTCTGCCACTTACTACTGAGTTTAGGCTCAATATAGTAAGGATCAGGGGTCATATTTAGAATATGAATTTAAATAAAATCAACCAAGATTTTTGCATTTCACCTAGTTGTAAGATTTGCATTTCATAGAGGCTAGTTGATCATCCATTAAAGCAACATTTGTTATCTTGTGACTTGATAAACCATTTATCCTTCAAGTTTATTCTTATGAGGATTGTAGTTTAAAGCACTAGTCTCATAACTTTAAATCTGAATTGTCTAATCTAACTAAATATCCTAAACACTGCTCAATTAATCTTGCTTGCATCTAATTTAAGTCAAGTTAATAACATAATTCTCAGTGCATCTCCTAGAACTTGTTGGTTTTCAAGAAGCTTTCCTTCATCATCCATATTTTCACCTCTTAGGGACTACCCACCTTAGCTTTCCTAGGATATAGCTAGAACAGAGTGGGCAAGGATAGAGTGAAAACCCTTGCCCTGAGCATTGTGGCCCTTAGTGTACACTTTGGGTGCCAACCACCCTATTGGTCAGAGGATGTTTGGGTTTGGTACCTTGGCCCTATTCATACTCAATATTGGACATGTACCTGGCTTAGGTAGTCGTTGGCATTGTGAATTCATGGCCCCAACTTGGGAGTGACCCACAATTGAGAGGGTTGGAGCGACACGATTTATGGTTATGTGGTACCTTCGAGGTCTGCAACGAGTCAATGGTTTATCAAATAAGTATTGTGTACACTCCAGGTTTATGCTTTATGAATTTTCATGCACGTTATTATGCTATGTGTGTGTGTGGTTGTGCTATTAGTTAGTACCAATGTGAGTGGCATTGCCTCGACAGGATGGCTAGGGATTTTAAAAACCCAATCCTCTTTTATGTCTCCTTTTAAGATCACCAAATATTTTCTCCATTGGTAGTCGAATAAAGAGTTTTCTGCCTAGTATTTTGTTTCTTACGTGTTTTTTTTTTTTTTTTTTTTTTTTTTTTTTTTTTTTTTTTTTTTTTTTTTTTTTTTTTTTTTTTTTTTTTTTTTTTTTTTTTTTTTTTTTTATAACTTTCATGGTTATCCGTTTACCCCTGATTATATGCAAGCTATATTTCATTTTATGCTTAGCTTAAAAATCTCTCTTGTATTTTGTTTGTGAAACTCCTTTTACAACAAGTTTGATTTTTCTCAATCATTTAACCAATTCAACCAAATAAAAGGAAAATAAAGTGGTGGATGCACTTTTTAGGAGAGTGCATTATATGCATGCTACAACCATAAGTATACAAATTTTCTTTATAAGTCAAAATTTTGAGAGCCATAAATTCAAATCAACAATATTTGCAAGTAAGGGAAACATTACAACAAGATAATTTACAACAAAAATTTAAAAGAGGATAGAGGTCTCATGTGCAAGGAAAGGTATATGTGCCTCAATCTCAAGAGCTGAAAAATTTAGTGCTAAGAGAAATGCACAATGTACCTTATGTTGTGCATATAAGGAATCAAAGGATCATTCTAGATCTAAGAGGCCAATACCTTCGTTAGGCATGAATATAAATGTGATTTATTACATAGCCAAATGTCTAGAATGTCAAAAGGTAAAGATGTAGCACAAAGATCCAACCAGATTGCTACAACCAATTTCCATTCCTAAGTCACCATTGAGTTCATTGCTAAACTTCCTAGGACTATATGGAAGCATGATTCCATCATATAGTGGTGGATAAGCTCACAAATGTTTCCCATTTATTCCAATGAAGCTAACACATAATGTAGCCAACATTATATATATTTACATGAAGGAAATTGCTATGCTACATGATGTACCTAAAACAATTGTTTTTGACATAAATCCCAAATTCATATCAAATTTATGGAGGGGATTATTCAAAGGGATTTGGGACAAAAATAAATTTTACTACAACATATCACCTAGAGTCAAATGGGAAAAAAGAGAGGACCAATTCGGTAGTGGAGGATATGTTGAGGATGCAAATAATGAATAGGTCTTTTAAATAGGAATAATTCCTTCTTATATTTGAGTTTGCATATAATAATGGGTATCGAGCATCATTGAATATGAGCCCATTTGCAGCCTTGTATTGTAGGAAATGTCGCACACCTATGAGTTGGGATAACCTAGCTGATAGAACAATTATTGGGATAGAGCTACTCAAGGAAATGGAAGCCTTAGATGATGAAAATAAGGTGGAACTTAAAGGCTTCACAAGAAAAGAAGAAAAGTTATACAAACAAATACATAGCGCACAACAAGATATTGTGTTCCGTTTGATATCCTAGAGAGGACTGATTCTATTGCATAGATTCTCGCACTGCTTACATCCATGTTCATATATAATGTGTTTGATGTGTCTTAGCTCAAAAATTATGTATCTTATCCTAACCGTATAATTTATTGTGTTGTGATCTAAGTGGAGCATGGCAAAGAATTCCAAGTTCAGCTAATGTGCATCTTGGACAATAAGATCAAAGTGCTCAAGAACCATTCAATTGACCTAATAAAAGTCCAATGGACTTGATATAGTCCCGAATATGCTAGGGGGGAACATGAATACACCATGTGGGAAGAGTACCCACAACTTTTAGAAGCTTTTGGAAGAATTTTGATTGTACATTAGACAATGAATAAATTAGGGTACATCAAGTCTTTTCAAGTGGTCATTTATCAATTTAGTTGGCATTGACACATTAGAGGTTGCCAACTTATTAGGTTAGCTTCTGAAGCTATGACTACCTTGAAGTTAATGTAGGGGCCATATGTGGGTCTTGCCTGGCCATAAGGAGAGAGTCAATAATCTTTTGCTTTAGGCTTTAACATTGAAAGTAAGTGTTAATAATATTAATACATCACATAAGTTGGTTAACCATATTGTACCCCACCCTAATTCAATGAAATTCCCTAAGGTGTTTTGACACATTAAATTTTAGTTGATATCTCCATTTGGGCCTAAGGTTGAAAAAGGAAGTGGGTGGTCACAAGAAGTAAAACTCTTTAAGATCCTTATGCAAATTCACTCTCAAGAAAGACCCTCTTAAATTTAGAATTAAATAATTGATTTTGACTCATGATATTAAAAATTATATATCAACAATAATATGTGTCTGAAGAATGACAAAAATTAAATGAAAAGATTTACATAAAACCATGATTTACATAAACCCATTCTCACCTGGCAAGTGAAGAATTGGATAATTTGCTCAATCATAAAATCCACAATTCAAATAAACGCATAACAAAAATATTACAACAAATCCATAAACCCAACACAATTATAATAACACAAATTTCTATTAAAATATATTTCCTTAAAAACCAATTTATTATTAAAAACAACAATTAGTTTTATATCTAAAATTATATACTCTATTTAAATCATCTATATATTTAAAATATTTTAACCCTTAAACATTTAAAATATTTTAACCCTTAATTTATATCGTACCCCACCCTAATTCAATGAAATTCCCTAAGGTCTTTTGACACATTAAATTTTAGTTGATGTCTCCATTTGGGCCTAAGGTTGAAAAAGGAAGTGGGTGGTCACAAGAAGTAAAACTCTTTAAGATCCTTATGCAAATTCACTCTCAAGAAAGACCCTTTTAAATTTAGAATTAAATAATTGATTTTAACTCGTGTGTTGTAGCCGCTACAACACCACCCAAAATTTTGGGTATATTTAAAATTTCGGGTTCCCCCTCTGCTCGCCTAGGCGTTAAAGTCTTTCACCTGACCTGCAGTCAATGACATCCCGCCGACCTATCTCTAACCCCTCACGAGTTGTCTCATCACCATGAATTGATGTTGTCGCTACTATCACGCCATATGTGGGAGGGATCATCTAGCGTATGCTCGAACACTCTTACCGCAGTCGCGCCATGTGTAATGAGATTGCCATGCATATGTTTGAACAAGAACCTTGTGTGTATTGACGAGTAAAAGCCCTCCTGCTGTAGGTCATTAAGCATATTGTTTGAATGCTTCTATTAATCTTGTTAGTTCCATGTGTTTTATCTATGGTTATCATTATTGAAGAGTAATTGTGATGTTGTAATATCCCACGCAGGTCGACCCTACGGGTGACAAACTTCTCAATCTTGTCATGACATCGAGGGCAATAAATTTGAGCTCGACGACAAAGCCAAGTTGTGGAACAGGGGAGGAGGAGGAGCAAGCGACCAGTACCGTTAAAAGGAGAATAGTGTGATGCATGGTTGATCAGAGAGAAACTTCTATGTCACTGATGCAAAAGCTTTCCTCACTAGTGCGCACCAGATGCTTAAAAGCGCTCCATTGGAAATGTCTAGATCCTGCATCATAACTTCTCAATGTTGATGGGCGCACGCAAAGAAACATATTTCGCCACTTCGATGAGCCTGAATCATTGCCTGATGAACGAAGTAGACTCAGAAGGTTTCCCCACGGAATGACAATCTCATTCAAGGCGTGCTCGTGCCAGGCAGCAACGCGAAAGCATACGTGTTTCTGTGGCAAGCCAACGACAGGGTTTCGAATATGTGAGCGCACCCTTTGGAAGCAACATTTACGAATCCTAAGCTACATAGTGTAGAATTAATTACGCTACAAGGAGTACAACGTGGAGGAATGAAATGGCCTTAAAACCATAGTCTCCTTTGCCCTTTCATATCCATAAAGTTTGGCTATGTGGGACCATATGAGATGAAGAATTTCAGATTCAACCTAAAGGGTCATGTTTAAATACATACACCTCTTGTAGCTAGGCACATTGATGCATTTGCAAAGGGAGCCTTCAGAACCACGAGATAGAAAGGATTCATATCAAAAGAGGCATTAATGTGGCTTGAGAAGTATATTTCGACCCTCGATCTTTCAAAATGAGAAGCTTTCGTATTACGAGGAAAAGTAAATGATCAAATTAAAACTAGGCTCGGAAGCACATGGTTTTAAAACCATAAGTGATCTTAGAGCAAAACTCAATGATAACATTATGAAGGGCGCAAGGTGATGTTGTATATATAAATACCAAAACACAAAACAATGAAGTTTCCAAAACATATAAAATAAGCGGTCCAACGGTATGATTGAGGCGCGAAAAGGATAAAGATATATGGTTTCAAAACCATAGGATAATTATAAATGGGCGCACACATTTTGATGCTACAAGTTGTAATCCACGTGGGCGGTCAACCTTACGTTTGAAAGATGGCGTAGAATCGCATGGGCACGTTGCATGGGGCATAAATTATTTTGATTAGCTCTAATGTTTTCATGCTCAGGTTGCAATCCGAAATGAATATATAAGTGGTCAAAGCTGCGTTGAACGTGAAACAAAATCCTATGCAAGACCTACGACGACCACGATATAATAATTATCGAGCCAGTGTGATCAAAAGTAATGCAGGACTATCAAGACCTCACAAATGGAAAATGATGCGGTAATAAAGCATGGGTCAAAAGGCGTTTAAATATGGAGTCCAATGATCAATGTCCACGTTGCATGGAGCGTCGGTTAACTTTCAAACTGAAATCTTTCATTGCGAACTACAGTAAACGCTGGAGCGGACGTATATGCGCAACGGGAAAAACCTACGTTCAACACACGGTCATAACCAACCTGTAGTGGCAGCCAGCGTGGTATAACGAAACGCAGAGTTTTAAAATCATGCCATAATAATATTCCACGCGTCCACGGCGAGCTGGACAAAACGAGTCCATCCTTTGCATGCCGCGAAATTTTCCCATGCATGCTGCCATGCATGAACTCAATTACACTGCTATACCCAAAATGGAGGTTTCTAATCGGTGAGGTCGCTGACATACTGTTTTTCAGGAACCGTTCGTTCTGCATTAGCAGTAAAGCCCGACATGCAAGGAGCTGATGCCCTTCTGAGCCGCTCAGGTCTGGCATGCAGTAATAACGTTCAGCTTGGTCGACTTTCAGTGCAGGAAAGAGGTCGAATTCCTTTGATGCTGGTTGTGTTAGCACAACAAACAAAACTTGAGTCAATTTTCGCCCTCTGCAATATGTTACGCTGAGTTCAATCTACTCGCCCCCTAAATTCAAAGTATTTCGACTAGTAATTCCAACGCCTCGATGCAGACGGTCACTAGCTGCAAGATGGAGTCATCTGCATTGGAACGTAATGAGCATCCTGATAGTCAATCATCCTGGGAGGTGAAAGAAGGTTCAGTACAGTGCATTGGCACAATGCCCTCCCCAATAGATCACGCTCTTTACTGGCCACCGAAGGATAGCATATCATGAGGCATGGGAGCACAGCACATGGCAGAGAATGTCTGCGTATAAAAGGTTATAATGCTTTGTTTTAGCACTTGCGTATGATTCAAGGTTGGGCGAAATAACTACATCACAGGGTGTTTGGTAGCAAACCTAGCATCTCTACATATGAATAACAATGCATCTTAATCACCTCATTGTGAAAGAAATCAGTTAAACCGGTGAATTGATGCCCATCTGATGAAATCAAGGGATGACAGCAATTAGCTATGGCGAGGCCTATTGTAGCCCAAAAACACTTTGGGGCGGTCATGCATCATAGCCTGGCTCAGCACACAGCAATGCATGGGAGCTCCTGGGCTTCGGTGGTCTCCATTAAAAATTGTTAAAGACTAGCTATACGTGCCTTCAGGCATTCTTTTGCGACAGTGGAGGAATACATAGTAGATATGCACGATCGTTCATATATTGCCTTCAGAACAGGACTATACAGGGTCCAAGCTTATCTTTAAAATCTCCTGGTTTTATGTGCCAATATACCTTTTATGCATCTACGTTTATATATTCATTTACTTCCTCAACATGCATAAAATATTTGTATGAGTAAGGCTGATTTAACAGGTTACACATGGCTAATTTAATTCGCTTATCTGCAGGTTATATGAGAAGATGCTGATCTGCTCTATTGTCTTGCAGGTAATACAAGGAACAATAATGCCCATCCAAATTAAGAAGACTGCTAGCTCTCTCCGGAGGATGCGAAGCTGTGTTCCAAATCAACTTCAAAACCTCGTATTATGTGGATGCTCAACATCACCGGCAGATAGAAGCTGCTGCCTCACCATGGCGAAGGCTAAGGCTAGCCCCCGGAGAACAAGGTTATGAGATCGCTGAAAGAGAAATGCAGAAGGGATGATCGTGAGTCTAGGGTCGCATAGTCGCACTCTGTGTTAAAAATCTGACAACGCGACCCAGCAACCCAGTGACCTAGTCGCAAGGTCGCAAGGTCGCATTCCTTCAGTGTTCCTCCGTTTTGCGACCCCGCGACCCAGCGACCTAGTCACAAGGTCGCAAGGTCGCATATCCTCGGTTTTGCCTCCTATTGCGACCCTGCGACCTAGTCGCAAGGTCGCAAGGTCGCATTCCTGCAGTTTTTCTCCCTTTTGCGACCCTGCAACCCAGCGACCTAGTCGCAAGGTCGCACTTCTTCGGTTTTCTGACTTTTGCGACCCCGTAACCCAGCGACCTAGTCGCAAGGTCGCAAGGTCGCACCCCTTTAGTGTTCCTCCGTTTTGCGACCCCGCGACCCAGTCGCAGGGTCGCAAGGTCGCATCTCTTCGGTTTTTACACCTTTGCGACCTCGCGACCCAGCGACCTAGTCGTAAGGTCGCAAGGTCGCATTCTCTCATTTTCTTACAACCCGCGACCCCGTGACTCGGTCGCAACAACAGCTCAGGTCGCAGGTCGCAAAAGGATTGGGTCGCAAGGCAGCCCAACGGTCAGGAAGATGAAAGGTCAAGGATGCCCAAGGGGCAGGTTTTGTGTTATAAATACTCCTTCGGGAGCTTGTATAACGGCTTTTCTTTTGGAAACTCCAGAGCTACATGGCATTGTATTGAAAGATTATACTCTTGTGCATATGAATACAGATTCTTGTTAAAACACCCTATGGTTATGATGTGTTTTGATGTGCGAACACTGTGTGCATTCCTTGTACAGTTTCAGAACATCCTATGATTAATGAAGCTGCACTCTTCATGTCATCATTCATGCGTCATGGCTATCTGTGTTGTATCAATGATGTTCAATTTATCATCTGCTCTATTAATGAATGTTAATGAACTATTTTGTTAGCATTTCATTTTATCTTTCAGAAAGTAAAGGGATATCTCACCATAAAGAACTATTTTTTCTGTGGTCAGACTACCTTATAAGCATTACCCCCAAAGATGTGTTGCTAATGACATCTCCTGAGGTGTACATGCTTTATTTATGATCTCGCTACGCATGGTATTTGATTCGTGTTTAATGCATCAATCATGTATTCTGTATCATGTGAATAAGAGTGTGTCCGCAGGTTCAATCAGGTTCTTTTGAGACCGAAGGGAAGGCGTCTTAAGCGGTAGCCGGACCCACACCCTGGACGGGATCCCTACTCCAAACGGTTCAAGGTCTAATTGGGACTTTCTACCGGGGAGATCCCCTACTGTTGGCCGGACATATTTTCCCGTCAACAGATTTGGCGCTAGAAGGAGGGCCTGAACCTCCAACCATATGGTTAACGAGAAGGGTGGGCCAGATGACAAGCTGAGCCCTTAGAGCCTGCAGTTAATCTCATATTTGTAATGGATCGTTCCCAAATCATTCTCCCGAGATGTTTGTCGGAGTTTTATGAGCCTAGATACTTCATCCCCGATAAACTTATGTATCACTTGTCCCAGTTAAAATTTGATGGTGAAAATGGGGTACCCATAACCCAGCACCTTTTAGATTTCGAAGACTTTGGTGAGTACTACGAAATTGAAAATGAAGGTTTCATTTGTTTGCTTTTCTTCCTCACTCTCGAAGGTCGCGCTAAGCAATGGTGCTGCACTTTGCCGGAATCTTCCATCCATTCATTTGAACAACTCACCAGTGAATTACAACAAGCTTTTCACAGGTATGATTTTCATAACGTTTTACTAAAGATAAATGACATCAGAATGGAACCTCGGGAATATTTAGATGAGTTCTCTATCAGATTCGTTCATTATTGTTTTGAGTTCCCTGAAAAGGATGTCGATTGGAGGTTGTTACGAGAACAGTTCGCGTATGCGATTCTTGTTTCCCTTGAACCATTTCAGTTAGCAACCCGACCTGAGCCTAGTGTTCCCTATGACAACCCGCAAGCCAATGGTTGTTATGAATTTGAGTCTTTCACGTACCATGTCGAATCTGAACACCCCAGTGGCTCATTATCTCTTTTGGCTCATGAAACCTACCCTGAGCCCACTCGATGTCTCCCTGGACTTAGTCCTAAATCTGGTTCACAGTCGGATTATGAATCTGGTTCACATTCGGATTATGAATCTGGTTCACATTTGGATTATGAATCTGGTTCATATTTGGATTATGAATCTAGTTCAGATTCAGATGATGAATCTAGTTCACATTCGGACTATGAATATGGTTCACATACGGATTATGAATTGACTCCTACCACGCATAAAGTTGTTTCCCTTACAAGGTCTGCCAGATCTTTGTGTCCTTTGAATGCACGTGTTGAAAAGCCTTGTAGGGTTAACGCCCCTGCGACTCAATCTTTTCGTTCATTGTTCCCTATTTTTTTTCTTGATCCCGCCACACCAGTAAATTTGTCTAGACATTCAAGGTTTTCTTATATTGGTATTGGCGAAAATCATAAGCACGCAGGTGGTGTTTCACAATCACAGTCTAAAATCGATGAATCTTTTAAATCTGATCTGTCTCACTCAGAATCTTTAGACAACCATGGGAGTGATTTCCTATCTGGGCAACTTCAAGATGTCCCCGTTATCGATCCATCCCAGTTGGTAAACCCCAGGGAGCCTAACTTGCTAGGTACCGAACTTGACCAAACCGATGGTTGCAGCGATCACTCCTTATCTGAAAACATATTCAATCATACCGCTGACGACCGTCACTCAAATCTCTTGGCTGAAAATACAAAAACACCTGAATTCGATGATCTGCTTTGGGAAGATTCAAGTACCCACCAGAAAATCGAAACGCGTCAGCTTCCGCCGAACATTTCTGAAATGACAATTCCCCAGTACCATGCTCCTTCCAGCATAAACGCGTCGAATTCACCCCATCCTGGCAAATATGGAGAATCCGACATTCTAGATTATCAATCTGTCAGTGCGCAAACATTCGACCAAATTGATACAAAGCCCACTGACATCTTTCCAATCACTACAATTGATGATCACGCCCATTCGCCTGTTGATCTCGCCAAGCAGTCAAAGTTGGAAAGCCCCTTGCTCGAAGGTCCAAATTTTGTTCAAAGCAGTGAGGAATTTCAGGCTCCTTTAAATGTGGATTCAGATCCCCATACCCTTAACCAAACCCAGGAGCAACCCCAGACTAGGGTTTTCGAAACTAGAATTTCTACGCTTGGATGTGCATGCATCTATAATTCCCCTGGCACTTGTGTATTGTTTCCATTCCATAAAACTGATGGTCCCCAACACCATGATGAGTTTTTCGATCAACTCGACCAACCCCATTCGGTGAATGTGCTTGCAAATAGGAATTGGCTCACCCATCACCCCTCAAATCCAGGATCGTGCACGAATGATTTTGTGTCATTCATCAATAATGTCGAGTTTCAAGAGCATATTGCTAGTTATCAAGACGAGAGTGGAATTCAGCTCGCACCACGTATTCTGGCATGTTCTTTGATCAGTATCTATGATCGTCTTGCCGTTGCACCTGCTCCTCAGGTAAGTTTTGTTGCTACTGCACTTTTTTGGATACTAGCTCTGATCCTGATCATTGTTGTCGTTGCAGGATGCAAATTAATGCGGTGGCTGCATTGGAAAACTGATTTTACATAACCTGACCGCATCATTGGTTAAACTAGGGTTTAGGTGTAGGCTAGCTAGGACCTACAATAAAATTTTTAGTTTCAAGTTAATTAGGTTTACTTGCAAAATTTTTACTTCATAGTTTAAAAGTGTGTTTGTTGTTTTTGTTTACGATTAATATCTTAGGCAACATCATGTTACAAGTATTTTCTTTCATTTCCTTTTAGGTTGCTTGTTGTTGCATAAATAATCATTGCTTGTATTCCGCCTCTTTGCCACCTACAACTGGTTGACCATTCTCGCACATGGCATTGCATTGCATCCTGAGCCTCGCCTTTTACATTGCGTCGTACTCTCTCTTCCTCACATCATTGCTGTCATGTCGCCTGCCACTGCAAGAGCCCTCATCACAACCCTGTCACCTTGCAGTCTTGTTTTGCCCCGATTGCTGAAGCAGTAACTCCATTATTTTGGCATGAGGTGGTGGTGGCTATCTCAAGAGGCAGCTTACTCTTAGGACGAGTCATTGAAGTCGCACTCTCAACAAGAAGCCTACGAGTCTAAAATTATTTAGCCTGGGAGATACGAGCCGGTTTATTGTGGGAGACCTAATGAGTTTGAAAGGCCCATGCTCGTAAGCTTAAGCCTTGTGCCCAGCATGGTCTTGGATGTCCTAATGATCTGTTTTGCACGCTTTGCCTATTGTGGTGAATGGGATGTGAAGGTTTAGCACGAGGGCAAACCCAAATCAGGATATCTTTCAGTTTCTGTAACACGAGGAACAACCTCTCTTGCTCGTAAAATAAGTCGGGATCCCTCATCCGCCCATGAAAAATAAGTGCCATGAGCACATGAAAATAAGTGCCACGAGCACGTGAAAATAAGTGTTGTAAGCACATGAAACAAATAAGGGTAAAGGATCGAGAAAGGCTTCCTGCGTAGAGAGGTAATGCAACGACTCCGCCGGGGTACTGACCAGGCTCGCTGGCAGCGGAGCAACGTTTGTGATTTCTTGAAGTGACTCCGCCGGGGTACTGTCCAGGCCTGCTGGTACTGTAGCAACACCAGAAACCTACTTTAAAAAAAAATCCTAAAAATAATAAGCCCACTGCCTTGTTCTTCACATCATCAACAAACTACTGGCGTCTGTGAGCTTTCTCTTTGATGTGTTCCAATTGGCGAGACCTAGTTGAGGCACAAGGATTAGGCATACTTGTAAGGGCCAAAGTAATGCTAAGGGTGCCCTGCAGAACTTGTTCAATATTCCCGTGCATCATTATCTGGACTCAGACTATTGTGGTGATATTGACAGAGATGCTGGATTCTACCAGTGGTTCACCATTTGTTGTAGCCGCTACAACACCACCCAAAATTTTGGGTATATTTAAAATTTCGGGTTCCCCCTCTGCTCGCCTAAGCGTTAATGTCTTTCACCTGACCTGCAGTCAATGACATCCCGCCGACCTATCTCTAACCCCTCACGAGTTGTCTCATCACCATGACTTGATGTTGTCGCTACTATCACGCCATATGTGGGAGGGATCATCTAGCGTACGCTCGAACACTCTTACCGCATTCGCGCCATGTGTAATGAGATTGCCATGCATATGTTTGAACGAGAACCTTGTGTGTATTGACGAGTAAAAGCCCTCCTGCTGTAGGTCATTAAGCATATTGTTTGAATGCTTCTCTTAAGCTTGTTAGTTCCATGTATTTTATCTATGGTTATCATTATTGAAGAGTAATTGTGATGTTGTAATATCCCACGCAGGTCGACCCTACGGGTGACAAACTTCTCAATCTTGTCATGACATCGAGGGCAATAAATTTGAGCTCGACGACAAAGCCAAGTTGTGGAACAGGGGAGGAGGAGGAGCAAGCGACCAGTACCGTTAAAAGGAGAATAGTGTGATTCATGTTTGATCGGAGAGAACCTTCTATGTCACTGATGCAAAAGCTTTCCTCACTAGTGCGCACCAGATGCTTAAAAGCGCTCCATTGGAAATGTCCAGATACTGCATCATAACTTCTCAATGTCGATGGGTGCACGCAAAGAAACATATTTCGCCACTTCGATGAGCCTGAATCATAGCCTGATGAATGAAGTAGACTCAGAAGGTTTCCCCACGGAATGACAATCTCATTCAAGGCGTGCTCGTGCCAGGCAGCAGCGCGAAAGCATACGTGTTTCTGTGGCAAGCCAACGACAGGGTTTCGAATATGTGAGCGCACCCTTTGGAAGCAACATTTATGGATCCTAAGCTACATAGTGTAGAATTAATTATGCTACAAGGAGTACAACGTGGAGCAATGAAATGGCCTTAAAACCCTAGTCTCCTTTGCCCTTTCATATCCATAAAGTTTGGCTATGTGGGACCATATGAGATGAAGAATTTCAGATTCAACCTAAAGGGTCATGTTTAAATACATACACCTCTTGTAGCTAGGCACATTGATACATTTGCAAAGGGAGCCTCCAGAACCACGAGATAGAAAGGATTCATATCAAAAGAGGCATTAATGTGGCTTGAGAAGTATATTTCGACCCTCGATCTTTCAAAATGAGAAGCTTTCGTATTACGAGGAAAAGTAAATGATCAAATTAAAACTAGGCTCGGAAGCACATGGTTTTAAAACCATAAGCGATCTTAGAGAAAAACTCAATGATAACATTATGAAGGGCGCAAGGTGATGTTGTATATATAAATACCAAAACAAAAAAGAATGAAGTTTCCAAAACATATAAAATAAGCGGTCCAACGTTATGATTGAGGCACGAAAAGGATAAAGATATATGGTTTCAAAACCATAGGATAATTATAAATGGGCGCACACATTTTGATGCTACAAGTTGTAATCCACGTGGGCGGTCAACCTTACGTTTGAAAGATGGCGCAGAATCGCATGGGCACGTTGCATGGGGCATAAATTATTTTGATTGGCTCTAATGTTTTCATGCTGAGGTTGCAATCCGAAATGAATATGTAAGTGGTCAAAGCTGTGTTGAACGTGAAACAGAATCCTATGCAAGACCTACGACGACCACGATATAATAATTATCAAGCCAGTGTGATCAAAAGTAATGCAGGACTATCAAGACCTCACAAATGGACGATGATGCGGTAATAAAGCATGGGTCAAAAGGCGTTTAAACATGGAGTCCAACGATCAATGTCCACGTTGCATGGAGCATCGGTTAACTTTCAAACTGAAACCTTTCATTGCGACTACAGTAAACGCTGGAGCGGACGTATATGCGCAACGGGAAAAACCTACGTTCAACACACGGTCATAACCAACCTGCAGTGGCAACCAGCATGGTATAACGAAACGCGGAGTTTTAAAATCATGCCATAATAATCTTCCACGCGTCCACGGCGAGCTGGACAAAACGAGTCCATCCTTTGCATGCCGCGAAAGTTTCCCATGCATGCTGCCATGCATGAACTCAATTACGCTGCTATACCCAAAATGGAGGTTTCTAATCGGTGAGGTCGCTGACATACTGTTTTTCAGGAACCGTTCGTTCTGCATTAGCAGTAAAGCCCGACATGCAAGGAGCTGATGCCCTTCTGAGCCGCTCAGGTCTGGCATGCAGTAATAACGTTCAGCTTGGTCAACTTTCAGTGCAGGAAAGAGGTCGAATTCCTTTGATGCTGGTTGTGTTAGCACAGCAAACAAAACCTGAGTCAATTTTCGCCCTCTGCAATATGTTACGCTGAGTTCAATCTACTCGCCCCCTAAATTCAAAGTATTTCAACTAGTAATTCCAACGCCTCAATGCAGACGGTCACTAGCTACAAGCTGGAGTCATCTACATTGGAATGTAATGAGCATCCTGATAGTCGATCATCCTGGGAGGTGAAAGAAGGTTCAGTACAGTGCATTGGCACAATGCCCTCCCCAATAGATCACGCTCTTTACTGGCCACCGAAGGATAGCATATCATGAGGCATGGGAGCACAGCACATGGCAGAGAATGTCTACGTATAAAAGGTTATAATGCTTTGTTTCAGCACCTGCGTATGATTCAAGGTTGGGCGAAATAACTACATCACAGGGTGTTTGGCAGCAAACCTAGCATCTCTACATATGAAGAACAATGCTTCTTGATCACCTCATTGTGAAAGAAATCAGTTAAACCAGTGAATTGATGCCCATCTGATGAAATCAAGGGATGACAACAATTAGCTATGGCGAGGCCTATCGCAGCCCCGAAACACTTTGGGGGGGTCATGCATCATAGCCTGGCTCAGCACACAGCAATGCATGGGAGCTCCCGGGCTTCGGTGGTCTCCATTAAAAATTGTTAAAGACTAGCTATACATGCCTTCAGGCATTATTTTGCGACAGTGGAGGAATACATAGTAGATATGCACGATCGTTCATATATTGCCTTCAGAACAGGACTATACAGGGGTCCAAGCTTATCTTTAAAATCTCCTGGTTTTATGTGCCAATATACCTTTTATGCATCTACGTTTATATATTCATTTACTTCCTCAACATGCATAAAATATTTGTATGAGTAAGGCTGATTTAACAGGTTACACATGGCTAATTTAATTCACTTATCTGCAGGTTATATGAGAAGATGCTGATCTGCTCTGTTGTCTTGCAGGTAATACAAGGAACAGTAATTCCCATCCAAATTAAGAAGACTGCTAGCTCTCTCCGGAGGATGCGAAGCTGTGTTCCAAATCAACTTCAAAACCTCGTATTATGTGGATGCTCAACATCACCGGCAGATAGAAGCTGTTGCCTCACCATGGCGAAGGCTAAGGCTGGCCCCCGGAGAACAAGGTTATGAGATCGCTGAAAGAGAAATGCAGAAGGGATGATCGTGAGTCTAGGGTCGCATAGTCGCACTCCGTGTTAAAAATCTGACAGCGCGACCCAGTGACCCAGCCCGTGTTAAAAATCTGATAACGCGACCCAGCGACCCAGCGACCTAGTCGCAAGGTCACATTCCTTCAATGTTCCCCCATTTTGCGACCCTGGGACCCAGCGACCTAGTCGCAAGGTTGCAAGGTCGCATTCTTGCAGTTTTTCTCCCGTTTGCGACCCTGCGACCCGGCCACTGTTGTGAGGTCGCGGGGTACGCTTGCTAGTGTTCCTCGGGCTGCGACCCCGCGACCCGGCGACCTAGTCGCGGGGAGTCGCGAGTCACCATCTGTGGATTTTACACTTGCGACCTGGGCCAGGCGACTGTGTGAGGTGTAGGTCCCCATTCTCATTTCTTACCAACACCTGGGCCCAGTCAGTGTGCAACAACAACTCCGTTGGTAAGAAGATTGGATGTAGGCGACTAGCGGTGAGAGATGAAGGTGTCAAGGATGCCCAGGGGTGGGTTTTGTGTTATAAATATAGCCAGGAGCTTGTGTATAACGCTTTCTTTTGAAACTCCAGAGCTACATGGCATTGTATTGAAAGATTATACTCTTGTGCATATGAATACAGATTCTTGTTAAAACACCCTATGGTTATGATGTGTTTTGCTGTGCGAACACTGTGTGCATTCCTTGTACAGTTTCAGAACATCCTATGATTAATGAAGCTGCACTCTTCATGTGATCATTCATGCATCATGGCTATTTGTGTTGTATCAATGATGTTCAATTTATCATCTACTCTATTAATGAATGTTAATGAACTATTTTGTTAGCATTTCGTTTTATCTTTCAGAAAGTAAAGGGATATCTCACCATAAAGAACTATTTCTTCTGTGGTCAGACTACCTTATAAGCATTACCCCCAAAGATGTGTTGCTTATGACATCTCCTGAGGTGTACATGCTTTATTTATGATCTCGCTACGCATGGTGTTTGATTCGTGTTTAATGCATCAATCATGTATTCTGTATCATGTGAATAAGAGTGTGTCCGCAGGTCCAATCAGGTTCTTTTGAGACCGAAGGGAAGGCGTCTTAAGCGGTAGCCGGACCCACACCCCGGACGGGATCCCTACTCCAAACGGTTCAAGGTCTAATTGGGACTTTCTACCGGGGAGATCCCCTACTGTTGGCCGGACATATTTTCCCGTCAACACTCGTGATATTAAAAATTATATCTCAACAATAATATGTGTTTGAAGAATGACAAAAATTAAATGAAAAGATTTACATAAACCCATTCTCACATGACAATTGAAAAATTGGGTAATTTTCTCAATCATAAAATCCACAATTCAAATAAAACTCATAACAAAAATATTACAACAAATCCATAAACCCGACACAATTATAATAACACAAATTTCTATTAAAATATATTTCCTTAAAAACCAAATTTTTATTAAAAACAACAATTAGTTTTATATCTAAAATTATATACTCTATTTAAATCATCTATATATTTAAAATATTTTAACCCTTGAACATTTGCATACTTTAAACCAAACTAATCAATAAAATTTCATTCTTTATATATTAATTTAATTAAATTAAATACATTTTCAAATTTTATAGGTCCCAATTCATTTGCAAATCCAGCTAGCTACTTGACATGGACCAAGTTTCATTAATTTATATGTAACATTAATTTATCCACACTTCATATTAAATTGTATTCCTGGTTTGCCCGCACAGATAAATTACTCTCATTCATTTGCACTTTGTTGGCCAACATATTTAAAACGCATCTACCAATTTTGTTGGTGGTTTCATGGTTTTAGGAATTGCAAAGAAAATTGATTCTAGTAAAAGTAACAGTGAAACCTACACACTTGCCAGAAATTAAAAGCAAGAGCGAAAATTTTAATTTACACATTTGTCAAATATCTATTTGATCCTGGTACCTATCTCTTGGATGGGTTCACGAGTATGGGAAAAATTTTAGGTAACTTCAATTCACATATTTAAAATAACATAAATTCTTTTAAAAAATTAGAATAACATAATGATTTCTGATTAAAAAAACAAAAAATAGTCATCAAGAAAAAGGTAGAGGATAAATATTGAAGAACCGAGGAAAACGATTTACAGATAAAGCTGGGAAAATTTTGCAAATGTAGAGTAAAACAGTGATGCTATTGCTTTTTAAATCAGGATAGAAATCCTCCCCGAAAAAAGAATGTATATATACATTGAAAAAATCGAAACAATACGCACACATATTTACATAGTTAATTATGTATATAATCGCCTTTAGATGACAAATGGAGATCACCAGCATTGATCTGATTCCCAACTCGGCTCCATATGACCAGAATATCTATAAGCTGGGGGCTGCCCATTACTCGCTCTGTGCCACGTCTGGCTAGCAAAGCCCCGCACTGGAGCCGAAAGCTTGCGGTCATATGGATGCGACAGAATTACATACGCATTGTGTATCTTCAAAAATATCTAGGTCTTCTCATCTTTTTCCTCGGGAGAAGCCGCGTGATCTGGATGAAACTGCCGCGCGAGCTTTCTGTAAGCCCTTTTTTTCCTTTGCAGCTGCCGCGGGGACTATCTCTAGTACTTCATACAAAATTTTTGGTTTCATATCACTGTGATCTGAAACCATGAACAGAGTCGGAACAATTGGCGATGGTCCATCTACTTTTAATAGCAAAACAATATCAAATCACGCCCAATTACAGATTCAAAATTCGAAATTGATGATGCATGGATGGGGCTGATGGTATGAGATGGACGCAGCATGCTTGGCCACTGTAAAAGGGAGGAGCGGCCCGGAGGCAGCGAGGTGCCGGAGGGCGCGGGGTCCACCATTCGAGAGTTGGAGTTTTTTCCGCCGTTCGAATTGGACGGGGTGCACATCCTATCCGGAAAGCCATGGAGGTCACCGAAGAGATGTCTCGGAGCTGTCCCATCAGCGTTCGTTTCGTCAAACGAAAGACACTTTCTTAAAAAAATACATGCACTCACAGTCTCCACACCGGCGAGCCTTATTTCAGCTGCCATAGGCCCATTAATGCACTCAGGCAGGAAATGCCCGCCGCACGATGATCTACAGCTTTAATCCGACGGCGGGCATTTGCTGCCTGGACGCATTAATGGGCCTATTGCAGCTGAAATAAGGCTCGCCCTCCACAACGGTCTTTAGATACGGTCTTTTTTCACTCATCAGGAATATTTGTTGTGCATCCAACTGAATTGGCCCATCTCCCAAAGTATTGGAACTTCAATTGCCCTCCATGCCTTGACTCATTCTTTAGCGTGCGTGAAGGAAGAGGTTACAACTTCGACTCTCATGGGTGTTAACGAATAGCTTGACCTTTCGTCTTTACATTCAATATGATTGGTCTTGAGTCTAATGGCATCAAGGTTCAAGCGGAAGAAAATAACATTTTTCAACAATAGTGGTGAGCGGAAGTGGAATGAGAGAGAAAAAGGCTCGGTATTTTCTTTTTGATAATGAACAAATCCAATGGAATTTTGCATAGAAACTATGGATATGAGACGAGTGCTTATTTAAGGACCATTGGTCTATAGTACTGCACATATGTCAGATAATACAGGGATGGCTGAGAACATTCCTGAGAGTTGCAACAGTGGAAAAATTGAGGCACATGAATTACTGTGTGCGATAGAAAAGTGGCAGAGAACTACAGGAGTTGCAAAAGTAGAAAATTTAATTTTGGAGGTTGGCTATATACCATGTAAGGTCAGGAGTAACTACAAAAATTTGAATTGATTTTTATTAAGAGATAATATGAATATATATAAAGAGGGAGACTATTAAGTTTTATCTTTCAATGTCTCTTCGTTTTTTAACTTTTTTTATTTTTACTATTTACAATATTTATATCAATTTACCTAATCCCAAAGTTTAGGTGTCAACACTCACCAACTGGTGTGAATTACCCACTTTAGTGATAAAACACACTTTTGAATGTTTCCAGAAAAATCTGAAATTTTAACCACGAACTCCTCTTACAAAAAGCCAAAAAAACCCTGAAAATTATTGGAAAGATTCTAGTTTATCTGGAAAACCCCAATTAGTGTAAATTTCCCTATCTGCCCAAATTTTTTCATTGCTCCAAATAAGATAAATTCATACCATAATTTTCCAACTCTTCAGTCCTGGAAACCCACTACCAAATCAACGGCTCAAATGAGAGAAATATCCTGCAAAACCTCCAACAAATAAACTAGGTCCTAACAAATAAATTGGGTTCTAGCAAATAAACTCATCCCAACAAATAAACTCCACCCCAATAGATAAATTTTGCTCCAACAAATAAACTAGGTTTTGGAAAATAAATTAAGCCTAACAAATGAACTTGAACCCAATAGAAAAATTTGGACCAGCCAATAATTCCAATAAATGGAACAATAATATGGCCTTAGCAAATAAAATTTCTTTAGAAAATATCTAGAAGTATTTTTGCCAAAAATTTAATAAATTCTAGCAAAAATTTAGATGGCATGCGAATCCAATTTTTATTGAAAAATGCAACAACAAGAAACCAGACCAAATTTAGTAATAATATCGAGGAAAAATATTGTTACCAATAAATTCATTTGCTGCAAAACTATTTGACCTAACCAGAAAAATTCATCCCAACAAGAGAAATTTGGCACGACAAGATAATTTTGGCAAAGCAAGATAAATTTGGCTCAAAAAAATAATATCGATCGAGAAAGCTAAATTTGACCGACAAAATAATTTAAGTGCAGTAAAATAAAAGTTTTCCAACAAGATCATCAATTTTGGCCTTGCACTCCAATATTACTCCATCCAATATGTTCTCTTTGACAGTTTGAGAAATCACCTGCAACAATTATTCTTAGCAACAATTATTCTCAGATGATTAGATTAAGAAATTTAACCCACAAAATTTGTTCCTTTATCCTTTAACAACAATACAACAACTTTGACTTTAATCCACAGGCCAAAAGAATTCATTAATACCACTGTAATGTTCCAAATTATAAATTTGCAAAAAATTGCTTCAAAAATTAAAGTAGCAAATTTCATAAACATATTTTACAAATTAATCCACAAAATCCACGACAAACTGTAAATATATAAAATGAAATCTAAAAATAGGAAATAAACACATGAAGGAAATCTTAGCTTTATTTATCGTAATATAAGAGCAACAGAGTTATATGGTAACTCAAATAGTTGAGACAATAGCCTAAAAGATCTCCAAATATTCTGGTACAAACTAATGTGAGCCTCCCACAATATCTGAAACTGAAGAGTACAACATGTGAATCCTAAATGGATCCACCAAGGGAAGAGTTGGGTACTGGCCCACTCTCACTAAATCACCAAAGGGTTTCCGTCTTAAGGCTACAATGGTAGAGAACTGAATTCTCCAATCCACATCAAAGACAAATGCTCAAACCAAGATATCTCTAAATGACCTCCTCCTCTTCTTTTATAGATATGATGAATATATCTCCAAGCCTCTAGAAGCATATTATTTTATTATTTTATTATTATTCTAGAAGCTTCTCCATTGACTTTATCTTAAGTGACTTTTTAATTTGATTTTATTTCACTTAAGTCACTTTTGGGCCTTTTCCTCCAATTAATTAATTTTTCTTAATTAAATGACTAATTAAAGTCATTTTTAATTAAGGAAAATGGTAAATCGCCCACCATACTCTCTACTACAGCTGGAAGTCACTCCTCAACATCCCATCCTATAGATATTATCGTTATGGTTCCAAAGAGATATCACAAGGAGGTGTTCTATCAAATAATAGTCCCGAAATGCCACCTCAAGAATAATTAATTAAGTTAGGCTCTATAATAATGCTATTTTTTGAAAGTTTTTAAAATGAAAATGAGTGAAAGGAAAGTTGTGCGGATGATGGAATGTGCCAAGATAATTCCATTGAATCCCATAAAAACTCCTCAAAACTCCCTTGGAACCCCTGATGATGAAATCATGTTCTTGTGACTTGGCCATCCCGTGCCTTGAAAATCCTCCCTGGTTGTACTATAAAGGAAAATAAAAATGGGGACATGACATAATAGGGCTAAATTTAGCAGTTGCAACTAGTTAACTGGGATTAGGTTGAGTTAACATAAAGTAAAATACTCAACCAAACTCAAGACTATCTATATTCTAGAACTAGAGATCAGTTAACTGATAGACACTAGAGTTAACTCCACTATATAGCTAATTTTAGCCATCAACTAGTCCACAACTCAATGAAATCCATCTAAAAAGAATTAGCTAAAAACAACTCAATGATATGCCACATCAAATATGTTAATTGATAGCTAACTCAACGAACTATGAGACTGAATTCGAATTAGAATCTTTGAGTAAGGCACAAGTCATAGAATCCATTCCTTGCTACATTTTCAACACTCCCTCTTAGTGAGGAAGGGCTTATTAGAATAACCTCGTCCACCTGGATTTGTCTTCAGCTCTACCAAGTTCTTTGTTGTTTTAGCTGCTCCCTCTATACTAGAAACAACCATGTACCCTATGTATCCACGTTTCTGCTTCTTGGTAGTGGGAGACTCAACTCTCTTCTAAGCTCCCTTAACCAAATCATCTTCCCACTTGGCTCGAAATTTCCTTATACTGGAAGTATCTAACTGAGTGTCTTCCTCCACTCGCCATGAGCTATGATCTTCATCATCATCATCATCTTGCTAGTTAGCCCAACTGCCAACTAGCTTAGACTAAAATTGAGATATTGGTTGTGGCTCCATCTTGAGAGCTTTATCCCGATCTCGCTCAACCACCAAATCTCTACTATGGGAACTCTCTTCCTTGTTGCTCAAGGTTGCATATCCACCAAATTCCAATTTGTAGAGGCTCTCTATCCTAACCCAAATCTTCTTGACTTGTCATAAAGTAGAATGATTGAGTTAGGCCTTCCCTTTACTAAATACAACATCATGCCCTTTATCTTTAATGGTTGCTTCTAAGACAAGGTTTTTTTCAATCTTGGAATAGATATAACATTATTGAGATGGAGAAGGGAACCATAATTCCTCTTAATTCTCATTGTACCAACTCATTTGGTCAATTATCTACCATCATCTTCAAGCTCGAAATGGAATTGCATGTCTTTCTACTCTAAATTGTTGAAGAGATATTTTTTTCCCTATCATGTTGAATGAAACCCCAGAGTCAATGTAACAAACATTACCTTGTATTGAGCTTTCCATGAAAGCTATCAAGGAGAAATCCAATTCGAATTGAGAAGAGAGTGTTTTTCTTGTTGTTGCTACTACAACATACTTGTTGGGTTTCCGTTTTGGACGTTTTGTAGCATAATTTCCAAACTCATAACAGTGAAAACACTTGATAGTGCTAAGATCCTTCTTTTCCTTGTCACCATTCTGACTAGATTTGGTTTGGCATTGGGACTTATTTCCTTTGGATTTATTCCATTTTCCAACTAAAGGAAATTTCTCCTCCCCTTCTTTCCCAGATGAGACTACATCCCTTATGTTCCTACTTATCTCTTCCTGCACAATATTTGACCACAGTCTCTCCCAATTAGGGAGCTTATCTCTGCCATTCACTGCATCCTGGAAAAACTACCTAGATTTGTAAATCCCAAGAAGAGAAAGACTCATAATATATGTTGGTTGTCTCCAAGACCTCCAAGTTCATCCCTCACTTGAGAATATATATATATATATATATATATATATATATATATATATATATATATATATATATATATATATATATATATATAACAATGGGCTCAGCCTTGCCCATTCAAATGTTCCTAAATTTATTCTTCAAAGAAAGTTTTATGGCATCACTACTGCTTTGAAACATATCAGTAAGGGCCTTCCACATTTATAATGGAGTTTCTTTCCCATTCAAATTTGGAACAATATGGTCTCTGACTCCTTATAGGATCATCCTCCTAGCTTTGGTAGTATCCTTTATCCATTAAGTTAGTCGTTGAGCATCTGATGCAATAGGTTTAGGAATATCAGTCTTGATGTATTCCAAAACTCCATTATCATCTAACACATCCTCCATCTTATCCTTCCATGCAGATAAATTCAAAGTCCCTTCTAGGGAATGTTCTGTACTCAAAACATAGATTGACATGATTCCTGCATTTGTAGAATTCCTACACCAATTGATCTCCTCTTTAATGTGCTTTGAATTTGATCCAGGAACTTGGTATTTATCTTCTTTTCGACTCTGACACCATGAAGAAAATCCTTGAAACCTTGAAACTACTAATGAGAGAAAATTGATCTTCAAAAGTCACAAGATTTATATACCAAAATTTTTTGGAAATAAAACAATGAAAAGAAATAAAAATCACACATGGAACACAAAATTTATCTAGGGAATCCAACTGGGAAAAACCCTCTTACTTGTATTAAATCAACTGATCAATTTGATCTATTACATAGATTCCAATTCAAACATGAAGCTCCCTATAATACTAATCAACTCTATACAATACTTTACCAACACTTAGGCAAATAAGGCCTGCTAGGAGATCATATTTCCTAGCGCAATTCTGCCCCTGGAAAGTAAAAATTTATCCTATTTTGTTGCACAACTCCCAAGAGAATTTCTCTGGTTGCTTCACAATATTTGAACACAAAAATATGTGTACCATAATAAATACAATTTGTGCCTTGATTCAATCTTAATAGGAAATTTTAATTGCGTGACCTATTAGGGATACATTTAGCAGCTTCAACTAGTTAACTGAGAGTAAGTTGAGTTAACAGAAACTCAACTAGTCAAATTATCTCAAGACTATCTGTATTTTAAAACTAGAGAAAATTTAAGTGACAGACACTATAGTTAACTCTACTAAATAGCTAATGTTAGCCATCAACTAGTCCACAACTCAGTGAAATCATATAACTCGAATTGACTAAAAATAAATCGGTGATAGGCCACATTACACATGTTAAATAACAACTAAATCAAGCAATTATGAGATTGAATTCAAATTAGCATCTTTGACTAAGGCCAAGTCAAAGAAGCCATTCCTTGCTACATTTTCAACACACAAAGAAGCCAAACTCTCTTAAGGAAAGAGATTTTTTAGATCTAATACATCACAAGTTGTTCAAGGGAAAATTCAACATAATCACTCAATAAACTAAATGAATTATCATTCAAACAAACAATTTCATTCTAATGCAATCGACATCACAACTCACAAACCCTAAGAGGATTCTAAAATCTAAAATTGGAAGCCCAAATATGATATTGACACCTTCGATTCTGGAATTAGCACTCCTAATTTTGTTAAATTTACACAAAGTCTGAATTTTATAAAGTCAAATCAAAGGCAGGTCCTAGAACACCACTAAAACAATTCTATAAATTCAAACAACCAAAAATGATCCATCATAAGCTTGTTAGAATCTACCAGGAAGATAATTTCTCCACATTTGTATGGCATCCAAAGTTGAAACCCTTGTTATCACTTTCAATAACCATTGTAGAAGCTTCAACAGATTTAGTCAACTTTTTTATCATGACAACTTTTGTCCAAATTAAGGGAGCCACTATGTAAATCATAGGGAGACATGAAACAAGTCATCGAGGAAGCCATTGATGGTCATTAAGGGAGCCATCATATAGTAATTCAGAGTGAACCCTTGAGTTTACAATTAACATAAAATATCAACTCAATCCCTCATATTCTTATCACACTCCTCACTAATCTCACAACTGAGATTCATGGAGAATGGAAATTTCCAGCTCAACCCTTCATAAACAACAAGCACTTCACATCTTATTTTTTTTACATCAATAAAAAATCCAACAATCGAGGCCTCTTGTTATTTGCATCAAAATTTTCTACATGGACACACATCCACACAAATCTCTCCAATCCCTCATGGAGATTTGTATAATGAGTGTCGAATAAAAAACAAACCAGAAACACTTGATATTCAGAGTGGTGGAAACCAATAAAAATCACTCCTCCAATGGATTTATTTCTCACACAAATTACATGTTTACTTTATTATTCAATGTTGGTTGCATATTGTAGATCAAATATTACTTGTAACACCCCAACTCAACCCATAGATTGTGAATAACATGTACATACAAGACTTAAGTTGACGAAATGATACATATTAATTAGGTTGGTGAGCTGAGGATTCATTTTTGGGGCCAACATGCCTATGTGAATGTGTGTGTATATTTTTTGGGGCCAATGTTCCCATGTGCATAATTTTTTTATGTTTTTTGAGGCCGAAGATCCTAGTTTTGTAGATATGAAGTTTCATGCATGTAAACAAAAATAGCTTACTAATGCAGACGAAGTCAAATGAAAAGAGTATGGGGGCTAAGATTTCATTCATATTAAAAGAAGGATTTCTATGACTTAATAATTATTAAAGTTTACTTTTTTTATTTTTTTTAAATTCATCAAGTGACTTTAGGTGGCATCCTGTGCCAAAGGAATGACATGCACATAGAAGTAAGGATCACAGTGCTATGGATGGACATCCTAAAGAATTTTTTGGGGATTGGGGGGGATTGGACACCTTGGTAGAAAATGGGGAATGACCCTATGGAAGGTGGGACATATTTCTAAGTGTGTGGACCTGGAGAGAACCTAGAGACCTATGAAGGTGACATGAACATCTAGACCCATAGTTATATTAGACACCCCTAACCAACCGAGTTAGACACCTGTTTTCGCTGCTACAAAACCCTCAAAAATTTTGTTTTACATCCAAATTTCAAGTCCTACTTTGACCTTGCAATTTTTTTTCTAGTAGCTAGAGTCACTCCATGTAAATCCCCTAAGTTTTCTAGTCCCTTTGTGTAGAAAACCAAAGTGTCATCTTTTGGAATGGAAGGTGTCGTACATTGTGAAAGTAGAGTTATTGTCTAATTCAAGAGACAAATTTGGTACCAATGGGTCATATTTATTGTATATACATGTACTAGACTAATTCCCGAGTTTTATGCATTGTCGTACTATTGCCATAATTGTCGTACTTGGAGGAGATTGTTGTTTTTTCATCACATTAAGGGGATCATGTTTTTCCTGAATATTGAGTGCTCTATATTGTGTTGTGAATGGTTCTAAGTGTGTGAACATGTTCGATTCCTACCTTGGTTTCATCTTTTCCTTATTGATCCCACACTTTGTAAAATTATGGAATATTTCATGCTTGACCAACTCGAGCTCACTTTGCCCCTCTACAACTACGCATTACATAGTTGCAATCCCCAGCCTACATCTCTTACCTCATGGAACTACACAATGCATAGTCATTACCTATAAGGAATCTGCATTACACAATCACAATGCTCAAGAACAACCTCTTAACCAATAAAACTATGCAATATTGCCTAGCATCCTGCAGTCTATCTCCATGGATCCTTGAGCCTGTTGAAGTTTGCAACAAGAAAAAATGAAATTGGCATCTGGAAACAACATGACAACACCTACACTAGGGTGGGACCAAGAGGTTCAAGCAACACCTACACTATGGTGGGACCAGGAGGTCTAAGCAGCACCTACACAAGTGTGGGACCATAAGCCCTAGCAGCACCTACACTGGTGTGGGCTAAATTTGGTGTAATGTCTATTTTAATTTTTCCTTAATTAAAATGGACAATAAAATGTAATTTCTTATCTCATAATCACTTGTAATAGTTAAACGAGTGTGATAAACTTAGTTAGCTCATGAATTTTGAGTTGAGGGTAGTTGGTGAGGCATTCAGAGTAATTCTAGTTGTAACAGAGTTCGAAGTGCCGTGGTGCATTAGTTTAATGCATGTTGTAATCAGTTAACTCAGTTAAGTGAGTTAAATTCAGTTGTGCTAGTTGTAACTGTTTGTTGCACTAGTGAGAGATCAAGTGAATTAAATATTGTTTAATTCACAATCAGTGATCTAAAATGCAACTAATGATTTACTATTATTAGTTGCATGCATGTTAGTTCCAGTAGAGACCCAGTTGAGACAAAGGTTAAAGGGAAGTTAACTATTAGTTGTGACATTAGCAGGTTTCCCAAGTGCAGTTAAAACACCACAAGATTCCCATGATACTTAGTGCAGTTGAGAAAGGATGAAATTCCTAAAGAATAGGGATTCCATTCATCAGGGATTGTGCAAGCAAGGCAAGTTGTTTAGAGGCTGAGAATTAGCTAAGTGTTGGTTAGTTTTGTCCAGGACAGTGTGATACCATTAGCTGAGTACAGGAGGCTCTTGTGAGAAGAGTTGTATGTAATTGTTTCATGTATCCATGCTGAATATACAATATATGATAGAGGGGTTTTGAGAAGCAAGCTTTCCACGGGAAATTATATGTGTTTTGGTTTGGTTGATTCTTCTTTGATTCATGTGATTAGCGATTGTGTTTTAATTTCCGCAATTTATTTGTAGAAACTATTTAGTATCTAGTTTTAGTACATTGTTATATCAGATTGAATCCATGATATACATATATGTTGTATAATTTCTACATAGTATCAGAGCAGGAATTATTTGGGTGCATGAGTTTGAAGAGAATATCTGAAAATTTTGATACAAATTTTTCAAAAACAAATAGTATATTTGGATTCCTTGCGAAAAATACCCAAATTGAAAAGAAAATCGGTCGAATCGGAGCTCGGATGAGGGAGATATTTTCGATTTAAAATCAACTCTTTTTTAGAAATTTTTGTGACGACGGGACAATCAAAATGTGTGCGAGTAAAGAACTTGCATGCACTTGAGGTAAAAGATGCATGCAAAGCTTTGAGGAGCAAAGCAAAGGATAGTGCCTTGGTGGTTGAGATATAGCCTCTCAACATGCAGTCTCTGAAGCAGTTTCAGAAGGTTGTGGAGCAGCCACAATTGGAGAAGCAGAGAGGAGACCAAGTAGAAGCGTCCACTCAAGCAGAGAAATTTTGATCCAGATGAGTAGAGGGAGTACATGTAGCTATACCTCCAAGTGTGAGGTGGGGTGATGTGCAAAATTAATCCCAAGAAGAAATTTGGGCACGGTCCTAGAGATGATGTGTCTCATGGATCAAAACTGGCTACGAGGAGCCCACATTACAACAGTAGCAAGAAGTATCAGTTAGATTGATGTAGTCAGATGTCAGGAAGACAGAAATTAGAGTGACGGGTATCAGATACTGGAGTGCAGATCATAGCTGGCAGCGGTGCAAAGTGCATGTATGCAGATGTCAACAGCGCAGAGAATCCAATAGACATGTGCAATAGCTAGCAGAAGTCAGAAGAATTTGATGACAGATGCATTATACTGATTCAGTTTTTTGGAGGCTATTCAGTTTCAGAAATGTTTCATGCAAAAGTTTCATGTGCGAGAAACACTAGAGAAGTGTTGCATGAAAGAGTTGCATGTCGCATGAAATAACATTCCTTTCTTGTTGAGAGGGAGTGTTGAATTATGCAACAAGAAACAGTGAAATTGGCATCTGGAAACAACATGACAGCACCTACACTAGGGCGGGACTAGGAATTCCAAGAAGCACCTACACTAGGGTGGGACCAAGAGATCCAAGCAGCACCTACACTAGTGTGGGACCACATGTCCTAGCAACACCTACACTGGTGTGGGCTAAATTTGGTGCAATGTTTATTTTAATTTTCCCTTAATTAAAATGGACAATAAAATGTAATCTTATCTCATAATCACTTGGAATAGTTAACTGAGTGTGATAAACTCAGTTAGCTCATGAATTTTGAGTTAAGGGTAGTTGGTGAGGCATGTAGAGTAATTCTAGTTGTAACAGAGTTTGAAGTGTAGTGGTGCATTAGTTTAATGCATGTTGTAATCAGTTAAGTGAGTTAAAGTTAGTTGTGCTAGTTGTAATTGTCTGTTGCACTAGTGAAAGATCAAGTGAGTTAAATATTATTTAATTCACAATCAGTGATCTGACATGCTACTGTTGATTTACTATTATTAGATGCATGCATGTCAATTCCAGTGGAGACCCAGTTGAGACAAAGGTTAAACGGAAGTTAACTATCAGTTGTGATATTATCAGGCTGCCCAGGTGCAGTTAAAACACCACAGGATACCCATGATACTTAGCATAGTTGAGGAAGGCTGAAATTCCTAAAGAATAGGGATTGTATTCATCAGGGATTTCACAAGGCAGGCAGGTTGTTTAGAGGCTGAGAATTGGCAAAGTGTTGGTCAGTTTTGTCCAGGACAGTGTTTGACAATTAGCTAAGTACGGGAGGCTCTTATGAGAAGAGTTGTATGTAATTATTTCATGTATCCATGTTGAATATACAACATATGAAAGAGGGGTTTTGAGCAGCAAGTTTTCCCAGGGAAATTATATGTGTTGTGGTTTGATTAATTCTTCTTTGCTTCATGTGATTGGCGATTGTGTTTTAATTTCTACAATTGATTTGTAGAAGCGATTCAGTGTCTAGCTTTATTACATTGTTAGATCGGATTGAATCCATGATACACATATATGTTTTATAATTTCTACAAAACCATGCAATTACACAATACAACTACCAAGTCTCCCTCCAGAAATATGCATTGCACAATTATAGTGGTCAATATTACCTCATTATGAGCCTCAACTACGCAATCATGCTCCACATGCCTCCAAAATTGTGCATTACACAGTTACAAGCCATAACCCCTCATGTTTTTCCTCTGGAACTGCGCATTGTGTGATCCTTGATCCTTCCACCCTATCCAATACTTATTTCTAGGAAAATCAGTGATTTTCATGAAGAAAGTTAAAATAGGATATTTCTCTACTGGCATCTTATCATGAGTGGATTTCACTTCCAGGTGTTACATATTCATATGAGAGGATGATAATCAGAGAAGAGGAGAAGGAGATTGTACTAGAAGACACTTGTGAAGTTGTGAAGACAAGATGATCATTGAACTAGAAGATGAAGGGACAATATATTGAACAGAAGCTGGAAGATCGAGATCATAATGAGGACTCCTTCTCTCCAAGATTTTTGGAGGAGGAAAAGGAAGATCATGCAACATATTTCATGAATACACAAAGGTAGAAGCAAGAGAAGAAGCTTGGCACATTCACACCATTAGAAACCCCATGTCATCAATGTCAAGTCATGTCTTGTCAAAGTGTCATCTCAAGATTCATATGATTCATCATGTGTCACATAATTTGTGGATAAAATTATGTAATTTCTATAAATAAGAAGTGTAAAATAAAGCGTAAGTCCAAGAGTCACCTATAGAATTTGAAAATTCAAGTAGAATTCAAAGAGTCTCATGAGAATTTGAAAATTCATATGGAAGTTCAAGAGTCATGAGGGGAGCTCAAGAGTCATAGGGGAGGTGGAGAGTCATCTCATTGGTTATATATACACCCTCATATCTCAAGCAAATGAATTTTCACCTTAGCTTCTCCAACTAGGAATTAGGGAGGAAGATAGTTATTTTGGAGAGCAAGTGGTAGCTCTAATGCTCCACTATTGGAGCTAGTGGTTTTCATTGTATCGATGTATCTTGTCACTTTCGCTTTATACTTGAAGCTCATTCAGCCAACGCACTTTCATGTGTATACGTAAATGTTGTAATACTATTATTTGAATGTTTTGGGTATATGTTGTTGTTATTTCTTACTAAATAAATTGAACTATTTCAGTGGCTTTAGTGCTTACCTTATTGAATGTGTGTTGTACTTGTTTTAATGATTTCTACTTCTATGTCTATTTCACTAGTTGATTAATGATTCTTCCATACATATGCTCCTGTGTACTTATTAGATCAGTACTATTACTCTTCTCTTAAAGTCTCACTTTCATTTCCATCTAGTGAAATAACCTTGATACATTTTGCAACTTAACATTTCACAATGCATACTCACTTGTTCATTCAAAAGTAAATTTATATTGCTCTCTTGTGTTAACTATTGCAGACAAGGAAAGTATTTAAGACAATGGAAGTCGGGCCTTATTTCCAGAAGGGATCCTACACCAAATGGTGTGAGTTCTAATTAGGATTTCATATCATGGATACCCCCTTGCATGTTGGTGGGTTCCATCACTGTCAACATTATGGCGCTAGAAGGAGGGAAACTACCTTTTTATGGTTGATAACTCACCACATCTTAAAAAAAAATCTTCCATGCAAGGAAGTAACGCTCATATTTCCACTCCAACTCATTGTCCTAAGAGAGAGGATACTTCTCATCCTAGTATGGGACAAGCTTTTGAAGTTACTTATGATCATCTCTGAACAATCTGACCTATTACTCTTTAGTTTGCAAGAGCTCTTGGTTTACTCCCTTTTGTTACCATTCTACCTCATAAACTTGTAAAGAAAGAACCAACTTCCAATGGTATATTGGTTTCTTTGATGGAAGATTCAGTTATCGCAACCCTTTAAGAGTTATTTGATCCCATGGAAAGAAAAAATCAGCAAGTGGAACTTCCACCTATTGGGGAGAAATTGGAAAGTGAAGGGGAGGATTTTCAGTTATCTGACGAAAAACATCCTAATTATAATGAATAATTTAACAGTGAAGGATAATTTTCTTCAAACTCAGAATAAGAGTAGGAGGGAGGAGAAGAAGACATGTTTAATGCAGACTTGGATTGGATGGCCCAAGGGTCACTTTCTCTTCTGCATAATCTTCATCATATTCCAAAATACCCGTAAAAGACACTGTCAAAGTTTGATCTTGATAAAAATACCAAATTTGAAGACCATATTGATTATTTCTACATGAATTTAGAAATTCTTGAGGAAAATTTTGATGATGTTGCTTGTAGACTCTTTTTGTACACTTTAGAAGGTAGAGCGTCAATATGGTATCACAACCTTCTGGCCAATTCAATCCATATTTGAAGGAAGTTTGATCTGAAAATGGGTGGATAACTTGTTATGCTTTGCAAGCACCTCCCACTCAGTTAAACAAATTAAGATCTAGCTTATTCTTAACTGTGCGGAATTGAATTGTTGATTCAGGTGTATGTGTTTTAAATTGTTTTAATGCTTTAACTGTGAGGAATTAATCTTTTTTTTGCTGATATTAAGCATGTAGAACAACCATAAAGTGAAACAAATAAGCATCAACACATAACAACAAATTTAATAAAGGATTTCACCCGAATATGGTGGTCTACGTCTCCTTAAGCCTTTGTCAACTGACTTGGCTCTTTGGGATTATGATGGAAAAATTATTTTACAAGTTAATAACTCAACTCCAAAGGTTATTTGGATAGTACCTTTGGTTTTATAATACCATCATACCCCTGGAATGGTTGAAATCTCTCTGAAGGTGAACCTCGGCTCCCTTATACTTGGCTCCTTCTGTCGATGCCCTTGAGCTTCCCTGAGCTTCTCTGTGGCACTAAATCCCTCATAAATAATTTTTTGTCCCTGAAACATTTTCTATTGTCTCCATAATACATAAAACATCCAAACTAGGTTTTTCATTTGCTCCAAATGAGCTCTAGTTCCCTAATCTAGGCCTCCATCCATTGTTGGCCTTGGGTTGCCCAAAACTTCCCTGAGGCTTCTGAACCTTCAAAAGTCTCCAAATGGCTCTCCAAATTCCTTAACTATATTCATAATTTTCAAAATAGTTATAATATACTATTCACTTGCATAAATTGGGCTCCGACTGCTCCGGTTTCGCCTCCAACACCTAGTGGCACCCCCTGGCTCTAGGGTCACTGAAAACTTCTCTGAAGCATATAAACTTTCAAAAGTCCTCAAAAGCTTCTGAAAATCCTTCCATTGGATTCTAAAGGCTCAAAATAGTCAAAATATACTACTGGTTTGCTGAGAATGGATATTGGCTGCTCTGGATAGGCCTCATTCTCCTGTTGGCACCTAGTGGCCCTGGTGACCCTTGGAACTTATTTGAAGCATATCAGCCTTCAGAAGTCCTCTACTAGCTCTAAAAACCTCACCATTAGTTTTAAAATGTATAAAACAGTCAAAATTGACTATTGGATTACTAAGAAAGGCCTCTAGCTGCCCTGGCTAGGCCTCTTTTTGTTGTTGGCTCCCTGTGGCCCTAGTGGCCCCTAAAACTTCTCTAAAGAAAAATCTCACTCAAAAGTTCTCTAATGGCTCTGCAACCCTCACCAATGAGTCTGTAATTTCCCAGAAAGTTGAAATTTACTATTCATACTCCAAGAATGGTCCAGTCTAGCTCAAGATAGAGCCTAATCAATTTTTGTCCAGTTTCACCTAAAACAGCTCCACCAAAAATGGGGCACTCCAGTTAACTGGAGTTAAAAAATGCAAACTTCCCTAATTTAGGGCACGCTCCAAATATGCCGCCAGAACTAATTGTAATAGTAAATTATATGGTCAGGCAGTTGGGCACATTCCCCAAACTCTACGCGGTTATGGTTAATGTCGAAGCGGAACTATCGGATAACCGCACATTACCCGTGCCATGTGACCCGTGTGCAACTGCTGGCAGACTAAACGGTGGAGGTTAGCTGACCGTTAACGCAACTGTTGGCATTTAAACCACATAATGGGACATGTGAACACGCAATTCCTGAAAGGTTGGCGGTTAAGGCTTAAGCCCTTGGCCCGGGGTCACGGGCCGAAGGCCACGTGGGGATGGGCTGGCCCCTTCAGACCCCCAAATGCGATTTCAACCAACTTTATAATAAACTTGATTACCATGTGTTAGTGCTCGAATCTGCCTCAGGCTGAAAGAAGGCAAGGTTCGAGGCAACATCAAACCAAGCTCAGCCTCGTAGCTAGCCCTACGAGGACAGGAGAGGGCTCTCTCCAGTCAATCTCGATAAATTGAGCAATAGGGTGCGAGATGACTTAAAATGGGAACTGATTTTAGGCTAGTAAAGAGATAGGAAAGTATTTTGATGAATGATTAGGTTTTCTGGGCTGTATGGGGACAAAGGAACAGCATGAAACTGAGATATTAAATCAATGACATAGATTATCTCACGAGGCAAGGTAGGCAATGAATTTAGCAATCAGATTTGAAAAAACAAATATGGAATGAAAGGAATGTTAAGAAACTGAAAAGGGAATTAATGTATGAATCCTTTTCAGGCAGAAGAAAACACACAGAAACATGAACACTTCCCGGGGTAGAGCAATACATTGGATTCCACCCTTCTGACTTAAAAGCGTTCAATTGAAATGATTATGAATGAAACTATAAAATGTAACGATTACATATGAAACAGAAGAAAAACATATGCTGAAGTCATTACCACATGAATCTCCTGAAACAGAGCTACATCATTTCATTAATTTCCAGCCAGAACTGTACAACGAAACACTGTATTTCTCCCCCACGTTCCCAGAACTCTCTCTTTACAAAATATTTTCAATACAATAAATACCTCCCAAGGTATAATAACAAACTGATATAAAAATAGGGCGTTGTTTAACAAATAACAAACAAAAGAGCAACCATCTATTCTGAAGAAAAGCAGCATTACATGCTGTTTGTTGATAACCAATTGGGAAACAGAACCTGTGACATAGATCCTTGGAATTGCAACTGAAGACCAAAAATAGCTCTGCTGTGATGGATATTTTCATTTCAAATTAGACTTTCGATCTCTGACTGCCACTTGTTTTTCCTTTATTTTCTGACTTGTTAACAAAATGCTATTTGAATAAAAACTAATTTTAATAAAAATGGTTTTTAGACTAAAATTTCGCCTTTTAATAAATGGAAACAAAGTTCCGTCATCTCCAGCTGTGGTATTTTCCCTCTCATTGGAACTTCTTTAATGCTCACACCTGCATTGCCTACAAAGTGCATATTTTCAAAATGAATGTTTCCAGAACGCGATTCTGTCCTTGCTTGCAAAGATTTCGGTTTTCTTCTATTGCGAGAAGCCATATGTTCGAAAAAGGAACCATAAGATATATGTAAACTCAGTAGGATGTGGAAAACTTTGAATACCCAGCCGGTACGTGGCATCCCAACATGGATTCTCAATGTTGTTGAAAAGTTTACTCACACAGTCTTCTTTCTACGCACACAACACTTTTATCTTTATGTGCTTCCAAAGTGGTAAGCGGCAATTAGTGCAGAGCCGATACTCAAACAATGCAGCGCTTTCCCACAATCCACTGCAATGAATTAAAGCCAGTTTCAACATCCCAACTTCACACTAAAAGGTCCCAAGAGGCAGAACAAATCGTATCTTTTTCGAACCAGCCAACGGAAGAAACACATTGACTATGTCTGCCCTTGATGCTTCAATCTGAAAGGCAATATACACCAACTTTCGCCTCAAATCCACCATTAGTCAACCTTTAATTCCAGCCATTACATCCACTACTGTCCGACAGCGAACACATCTACTTTGACTTGTTTCGGCAATTTTTAGGTGAAACGCAAATTACAAAACAGGGGGAGCCTCTGAGTTTGCTAGAAACTTATGGAACTCACGCTGGTGTCTTCAAAGCTGAATTCGGGGTCTTCGATCAATTGCAAGGCTTTTGCATTCCTTGCACCATTTATAAACTGATCCTGCTTTCGTCATTGCGGAATTTCCTTTTTCTACCCTTCCCCATCAACTATTTAGTCTAACTGCAGATGCTTCACAACTTCATAACTTATGCCTTGAGATACGAATCTCATAAAAAAAGTTGGCTTTGAAGCCTACACCGCCAGCTACACCGGAGATACCTCCCTGAATTTTATGATATATCACTGAAGCGTCGATGATTTTTGTTTTTGGAGGTTCTATGCGCCGCGTGCACTCCCAGTGCGTCGTGCTGGTTTGGTGCGCCGCGCGCTTGTAAATTTACACTGACCAACTTTTCCCGGTGCGCCGCGCGCATTATATGCACCGCGCCCACTTCGTATGCGCCACGCGCAGCATTCAACGCACATTCTGAGCTTCCAAAACACACAGTCTTGGCCTTTCACAACTGAAGTTGATTTCTCTTGGCAAACCAATGGACAATTTTAAGACGAGGTAATTTATCAACCAATGGCTTTAATATAGTATCAATGAAGACCTTTTCACGATTAAAGACATCAACATTATGATTAGATACCTCTTCATGAACCATCAAGAGAACCATAAGAGATAGGAGGTCATCTATGCAAGGCAACATGCCAATATCCTGATATGCTGTTGTGCTCGACTTTACCACACTTTGAATGCCTTGCAGTATAGAATTAACAGTCTTCTGTAAACAGGTAGCCTTTTCAAGAGGTGTTTTGAATCTGTTTATTTGTTTGAACTGGTACAAAGCATCTCCCAAAACGAAGTTTTCAAATTCTCTTCGAACACCTAATGCCAAAGGATCTACCTTATGAAGCCTTGCTAGTGTTTCATCTAGCATTTTGTCTTTTTGTTCCTTTTCTAATTTTCTGAGCTTGAAAGATGGCTTTTCTTCTGTTGATTGTTTTGCAGGGATAGGAGCTGCTGAAGCTGAAACAGGGCTACCATTTGAAGAGCTGGAGAACTTGAAACATTTTGACAAATTACATATTCTAAAAAAAACACATTTGATTATTTCTTCTTCAAAACAGGGTTTTGAAGAAGAATCAATCTCGCATTATTGACGATGACATTTCGTAAAATAAAAAACTTACTGAACCTTCCTCTAGCCTGCAGGCATTATTCGACATGTTTGATGACCAATGACGAATGACTAACAGGATTGTGTCTAACACCATGTATGTTAAGAAACACATGTAGAGCGAGCGTTAATGCATGGGCATGCTTGGTAGGAAGTCTCGGGGTCGACTCCTGGGAACCCAAACAAAATTTTATTCAAACTTCTTGGGCCACACGGCAGCCTCCAATCCTGCCACGTGGCAGCCTGTGATTGGCCCAAAAAAACTTCATACATTCCAACTACCAATATAACTGTGCCTTTTGTCACAATCAAGTTGGCCCTGAAGGAATATTCTGAGGAATATTCCCTGGAATATTCTTTTTGCTGACTGTTCAAATGCCCAGTCAAACTTGGTCGACTATCGAAAATTTCAATTTACTGGACTTTTCAAATCGCGATAAATTCTTCATACGGTGTCGTCTTTTCGAACCATTCGCAGTGCCAGAATCAAGAAGACGATATATATTCGGTCGCTCAATTTTGACACACTTTCGAATACTTTGAAATTTGATCTATCACTTAGGTCCTTGATCCAAATCTAATCAGAGTTTAAGAAGTTGTTTTTGGAAAATTTTCCTGATGATAAAACTTCAGCCATGTTATTAGAATAACTTGGAAATTTGAAAATGGGGGACTAAGAAAGAGTGAAAGATTTCAACCAAATATATACTTGTTTCTTGAACAAGTTCCCTGTGATGACATTACAAAAGATTATTATATAGCTAGATTTCCAACTAACATTTCCGTCTTTGTTAAAAGAGATGAAAAAGAGACTTTAGATTTAAACTTTGCATAATCTCTTGTTGTTACACCATTTTTTGGTCATCTAACCTATTATCATTGAACATTTAGGTACACTATAAAATGAATGATTTTACTAGTAAAATTGCCTTCCTCATTGACAACAATAAACCACATTTATTAGGTTGTTTGTAAGATACAAATAAAGAAAACCCCGAAAAATGTTGACAAACCCATGTTTGTTGGTGCATACTCATGGAGTAATTGATGGAAACATAATTTAATTATTGTATTAGGTCATGTTTAATGAACAAAGTAATTAGATAAGCCTTTACTTATCTTATTATTTTTAAGATAGTGTTAAATCTTATTCAGATATTTTCTTGTTAAATACAAATAAATCTTTTAAATATTAAATAATCTTCTTTGATTATATTTAAACACTTCCTTAAAAGATAAATAAATCATTTATTTATTTATTATTAACAAATAAAGGGATTTGACCCAAGTCAAATACTTTTTCCCTCCAACAAATATAATAAAATATTCCATAAAAGGTGGATCTAGATTTGGTTAACATTATTTTAATCATGCACCAAGATCTAGAATGACCCAATATTTTGTTATAAATAGGAGGGTTATTCCTACCATTCTTCACCTTTTTTTGCCTATTAGATCACTCTAGATCTATACACTTGGTCACATTTTTCTACATTATTTGCTGTGTGAGCTCCCTTTGAGTTCTATCTTTGTGTGGGTTTTCTATGCCAACAAGAGAGAGAGATTCTAGATCTGAAGTGCTGAGGACTTCCAAGAACCCATCCCATTGAGGAGAATTGGATACACCTTGTTTTCCTCCCAGGTGCCCTTAATACAAAAATTCTTTCAAAAAATTTTCTTGTCTTGTCTATTGGATATATGGAGCAAACCCTTCTTTTTTATTGCTTAATGTCTTTCTATGCATAGATCTGGTTTTTTGCAGCTCTTTTCTTGATCAACTAACTGCAGATCTAAAGATATTGGCAACCATCTTTGATGTTAGGGCTATTAGTTATGCGTAGCTAAAGTGGTCTTTTTTCGTACACTTCGACAAAGGATTCATGCTAACACTTGTTGTTGAAAAGGATATTCATTCTATCATAGTCATTGAAGACACTGACGATCCTCAAGACTCCAAGGAAACTTGTAAGAAGTCTCAAGCCTCTTTGGCCAAAGCTAAGGAGAAAGATTATTTTGATATGGAAAGCTTGACCAAATGTTTGAATTTTCTCATGAATGAAGTATCTAAATTAAAGAGGAGGTAAAGTGAGGCAACCACTAGCAACAATCTCTCTAAGCCGCTTTTTTTCTAAAAGAATAACAACTCTCGACTAGATAAATATACTAAGAGCTCTAACCGAGTGTTTAATGTTGAAAGTTTTGGAATGCATAACTATTTCACTTTCCATCAAGAGAATCATTCATAGAAAACATGTCCTTAATGGAATCATAACACAACTACTATGATGACCAACTTCGTAAATAATTTTCTAGCAGATGAACAACCTTAGTAGAGTGCAGAAGAAAATGAACCTGTCATGGTAGAGGAAAGTTCGGGTGTTGGACACTCATTTAATGTGTTTCATGTCATATTCGATTCTTACAAGAAAAGTATTGATGAACCATTAGTGAGTGAAGATCCGGCTTGGAAAACACTTGGTCATTATAATTTGAGGAGTAAAGGACCTATCTCTAAGCAAGAGCTTAAAAAGTGATTGTTGAGAATAATTCTACCACCTTCCAATTCAACTTAGAATTCGCAGAACAAGTCCATAAGTGATCCCTATTCTAAGAACACTTCCACAACAAAAAGAACAAGTCCACCACTCCAGAAACTTCAAATAAATCTATGTCAATCGGATACATCAGCATAGCCCGTTAAGAATGAAAATATTGATTACAACATTGTTGAAGACATTAAGAGAGCTCATGCCAACATTTCAATCTTTGAGCTAACTAAGATAATGGGACAACGACAACTGATCATCGAAGCACTCTCATCGCACTCTTCGACAGGTAAGGAAGTTTCTTCTTCTCAAGTTCTATTCGGTAACTCTTGCAATATCATCGAGTTGGTATTAAATGTTTTCAATTTAAATTCTAACTCTCTTAGCCCCCTATTTCTTTTAACATTTGAAATATTTAATTATAATGTCCATAATTGATTGGTTTATTCTGGTGCATCCACAAATGTCATACCATTATTTGTTGTAAATAAAGTTAACACTAAATAGGAAAATATTGATTCCTGGATCATACAGTTGGACAGATCATTAGTCCAGGAAATTGGTGAACTTAACAATGTCATCATTCAATTGTCATCAGACCATAGAGTTCACCAGTGCATAAAAATTGTTATTGTCAAAATTCCTGAAGCTTATGGTTTACGTTTGAGTAGATATTGGTCCAGTAAGCTACAAGGGTATTTATCAACTGATTAGACACATTTAGTTATTGTGTATAAGGGTAGAAAAAATTATATTCAAGTAGAAAGCGAGCCCTATATGAAATATACTGCGACAACATTTGAGGGAAAACATGAACTATTTGGATTTGTAGATGTTTTTTTTGTAAATAGCTTTCTGGAAGTAGATCATAAACGTTATCTAGTAAAGAATTCATAATCCCACTAGATACAAAGTTGGAGCTCCTTCCTTAAAATCCAACTAGTGCAAATGACTCTTGTACAATAGATGTAAATATTATAAGTGTAGGAAATAACTCTAGTACTGCTAACATTTGGACATTGTATTGTGATGGTTCAAAGACGCGAGAGGGTTTTTGAGTTTGTTGTATTTTAATAGAACCACAACAGAACAAACATTTTATCTATTTTCGCTTGGTATTTGAGAGAAGTAACAATTTTATTGAATATGAAGCTCTCATTGTAGGTTTAAAGAAAGCCATCAACCTAAAATTTGAAGTACTCAAAGCAAAAGGTAACTCAAAAATTGTTACACGCTAGGTACAAAATACAATATATTATTTGTCACCTAATCTCAGACATCATCAACAAGAGGTATGACATTTGATTTTGAATTTCCAATATTTCAATATAAATTATGTTCCTCGAATTCATAACGTTTTTGTTGATACATTAGTGAATGTTGCTACTAGATTTTCAACTTTAAAGGGCGACTCTTTAGTTGAAATTATTTATAGGCCATCCATGCCCAACAATATAACTAATTTTCATTATTTTAATGATGAACAGGAGATACAGGACTTTATGGCGAGCATTGACGTGTTCAAGGATGCAACCATCGATGAATATGAGCATGAGAAATCATTTCATGGATCATCTCAAGTGAATAAAGGAAAACCCATGTCCAAGGGTGTGGTATGTTTGGAAAAGTTGTATTACCTGCAAATATCTTCGAGGGGTCAATTAACACAAAGACTCATAGTTCCACTCTTTCGCATGAACAATTGAATCTTGGTATAGAATAAGATCTTAAGTATGTAAATCTTGGTACATGTTGCACACCTCAAGTCTAGCGGAAACTTTTTATCCACATCTTTATAACAGTATGAATATGTGTTTGCATGGATGTACAATCATATGAAAAATTACCACACACAAATACCGACATTTGATTCCCATCAAAGAAGGGGTAAATCCATTTCAGCATAAAAATAAACATATACCCTATGCTTGAACCCCTCATTCAGAAAGAACTTATAAATTTGTTGGATGCTCGGATCATATTTAAATTTCATCATTTGATATGGGTCTCTAACCTAGTTTCGGTAATAAATAAGTTCACAGAAATATGTCTATATGTTAATTTTTTCAATTTAAACTGGGCTTTAGACAAGGATAATTGCCTCATGTCGTCAATGGAACAAATTATAAAAAGAGTATCAGGGTTGGAGATGTTCTCGTTGCTAGATAATTTTTTCTGGATACAACCAGGTTCTAGTAGCAGAACCCGACACACACAATACCACTTTCAAGACCAAGTGGGGTACATTCTTGTTCAAACGAATTCACTTTGGATTTATCCATGCATGAGATACATTCAAATAATCCATGTACATCACATTTCGTGGTTTGATTATGAAAAATGTTGTGGTTTACTTAGATTATGTGACAAAATTTTCAAAGAAGTTCCCTTGCCTCATTTGAGGCAGAGTTTCAAGAGATGTTGCAAATACATGATATATTTAAATCCTAAGAATAAAATATTCATAATTTCCAAGGTAAATCGCTTGAGCCATATTATTGCAAAGAGTGGCATTAAATTGGACCCAAAATGGGTCAAATCTATCACTTAGATTCACTTCTCAGTGAACAAGAAGGCTAAGCAATCCTTCCTAGGGAAAATTGATTTCCTCGTAAGTTAATCTCTCATTATGCAAAAATAGTAAAACCATTACAAGAGCTAATTAATAAGGATGCAATTTATAAGTGGGATAAAAGGGAAAAGGATGCCTTCACCCATATCAAGCTAGCAATGTTTGAAGCTCCAACACTATATAGTCCAAATTTCAGCAATTTTTTTTACAATTGTACACTTTTGCTTCTGTTATCACTCAGTAATTTCTCAATTTTAAAGAAAGAATTCACCGAGATAACCACAAACCTACTTTTAAGATTTAGGATCTAGCCTTCCTAAGGATCAGAGAGGGCTCTCTCTATAAGATTTAACTTTGTTTTTTATTGATCCAGATTTATGCAGGAACGCAACATAATACAGAAATAACCATAAACATAGAAATACAACAAAAATAAGGCTTCATTTCATTAATATCAAATCACAGAAATATGCTTACAAACATGATGGAAATAAAATAGCTAGGGTGCTGGTAGCGAATCTCTGAGAAGAGATGTGGCAGCTATAGACCTCTGAACTCTATTACAATGAGGCTCAATGGCCTATTTATTATGGAGAAACAATGGAGAATTCTAAACTTCCAAAAACCTAACCCTAGGAGATGAAGCACCAAAAATATGGGCCCCGTTTGGGTAAACTAGTGTTTCAACTTCCCAGGGACATAACTTCGGCATACTATCTTCGTTTGGGGCTTCAAAACGGCTCTGGAAGTTCAGGACCCAAAAAACTGCTAAAAATAGTAAGGTGAAAAAACTGAAAAAGACAATGGTGGGGCCCCAAGTGGAATAGGCGAGTCACCACCAATATCCACCTGGATCATTCCTCCCCCCTTAGGAAGCAATGGTCCCCATTGCGTTGAGTTCCTCCATGAGATGAGGAAATTTTTGTTGAACTTGGTCCCTGGTGAACCACTTGCCTTGGTGCAGGAGTTAGCCAGCTTTGACAACCCGATACAGTTGGATCTTCTGTCGGCAAGTGTTCTTGATTTGCATGTCCATGATACAGTCTGTGGTGGCCTATTCCATGCAGTCTGGGTTTAACTCTTTTGGTGTGAGTTCTTCTACAATATTAAAGGTGTCCAATAGAGGGGGGAAGTAGGGACGAAGGCAGTCTACATTGAATACTGGGTGCAGACCAAGGAATGGTGGAATACTGAGCTCGAAGTAATTCTTCCCTACAACCTTGGTTATGGTGTATGGCCCATATCAGAGCAGGTGAATCTTGCGGTGGGGTCCAGTGAGGCGCTCCTTCTGCAAATGTAGCCACATTTTTTTGCCCGACTAGAAGTTGTGTGGCACCCGATGTTGATCATGTCGTTGCTTGTACTTCGCATTGGCTCTGTCCAATATGTCATGAACCTGTTGGCGGATGTGCTAAATGCGCTCGATGAAGTTATTTTCTTTGTCAGCTTCAAACTGGACATGAGCCGAATCGGCCTGAGCAACTGCAAATGGCATGGCTACATCAATGGGACATAGTGGCTGGAATCCCAAGCCCACTTGAAAGGGGTTGTGGTTGGTTGAGCTGTAGAGAGCCCGGTTATAACTGTGTTGTACATATGGAAGGCTCTCATCCCATGTGCGTGGATGCTTTGAATTGTACATGTGCAAAATGTGTACAATCATCCTGTTGACGACCTCTGTCTGGCCATCAGTTTGGGGATGGAAAGCTGTGGACTTGGTGAGCTTGGTGTCCAATATTGACCAGAGGCTGGACCTGTTAGCCACCTATAATATTTTGTTATACCAAAAGGTGGCTAAGATCTTTTTATGAGCCTCCAAGGAACAAATTTTATCACTAAAAATTGTTGGCTCTTGAAGACTCCTTGTAGGCCTCATGCCTCTGTCCACAATCTTCATCACTTTCCCTATTTTAATTCTGCTGATTTCCTGTAAGAAACTGCTGAAGAAGCCATCATTTTTCCCCTTTCTCCCACTCATAACTAACCTTCATATTCTCATCATTTTCCTTTGTTCTCCATTTTCCTCACCCTCTGTTCATATAAATTTGCCTTTGCAGAGTACCAAACTTCTTTCGAACTCTGTCAAAGCCCTCAGAAACCTTTGAAATTCACTGAAAATCTATGTAAAAACCCATTTCTTTATTAAAGGTTAAAAGCCCCTTGGCCTGAGTTTCCAAACCATTTCCCCACCATACGCTTTGGGTCTGGAACCACTTGCTAATACGTTAAGGTGCTAATCGCATCGAAAAAAATCAAGGATGCAAGTCTTTGCCATACTCCAAAGTCTCCGATTCCGATTAGCCCTGCTGCTTAAAACCCTCGATCTTATCATTGTTTCATATAACCCGTGGGCCCGCCTTCGGCGCTTAAACCTTGTAATTTTTCTTCCCCGACGTTCTTTTCCTTTGTAAAACCCAAAAACCCATTTATCCAAAGTTTGATCTAAAAACCCAAAATCACGTGCTAAATATAAATGGTTAGATCAAAAAGACCGATGGCATAATCGCATCGGGGGAAATACAATGGGTAGATTGAAAGGGCCACATCGAAACTTTCGATGCGATTAGGTCTCATATATGCAAAGCCCTTGGGCCCATCAATTTTCATATATCCGAAGGCCCCACAGTCGGGCGCCTGTCCGCTTTGTATATATGTTTTTCCACCCCGATCCATAAAAACCTTTGTTTATTTCAAAAGTTCGGGTTTTATATAAAATACAAGGGTTTCCCTCCGATTCATTCCCCATCGTCGATTTGGTCCTCAGATCAATGGCCAGCGCTCAAACGCAAAGGGCTTAATCATAAAGTTTCAATCGCACGCACTTTTCTGCCACCCCCGATTGAGATCCTTCGATTAAATCTGGACCGTCCACGTGTCCAGATCGGACGGTCCAAAACTGATCCTCCTTATTCTTCTCCCGCTATCCTTTTGCCTCTCTATGCAGATCTCCTCCGTTGGTTGTCTTCATCCGACGGCTGCGCTCCTCCCCCGCCATCTGAAGCAGTTTAAACCTTTTTCCATAGGATTTCTTAACTGTTTCTGTGTTTTGCAGGTGTTTTAATGATTTTCCATCATAGAATGAAGGAGAGCCGAAGGTTGGGAAAGGCGTTTCCTGTGCCTTCGTCCTTTCTAAAAAGAACCATTCACGGGCTCTGTATCAAATGATTTATCAGTGTTTCATGAGCATTGATAACCTAAAGAGCCCTGCGCGGCCCTGCACATCGACAAGACACTGTTTTAATTCAAAAATAGTTAAAGAGTATCAGTTTGAAGACAGTATTACGGGGATTACGGCTAAGACAGTTATCAAAAGCCTAATCCCCAACTCAAAACACAGTTTAAAGAAAACCTAAAGTGTTTTATCAGACAGAAAGCCTCCACCACCACAACTTGAGGCAAATTGATTCCTCAGCTACCACAGAGCCACCTGTTGCCTCAAACCTTTCAAAACAGAGGCCGAAGTTATTAAAGAATCGGATATTTCGCTTCCAGCGCAGCCAGGGAATTACTTCTGCAAGGACATCAACGTAGAAAATATCTGTTGAGTTACTCCAAAACAGCACGCAGAGCCTCAAAGTCAAACAAAGCTTCCACCGAGCTTTGTTATTTATTGTGAAACAGTTAATGTAGTGATCCACCTGTAAATTTTTCCCTCGAGCCTCTCAAAGGGCCGAGAAGTCTTCACTCTGCATTAACTGTCCTTGAGATATTTTGTTAAAATCTCACCTCCTCATCTTCCTATAAGTACTTCTACATAAGATGAGAAATTGTTGGTTGCAGAACTTTGAAATACACTTGAGCTCGAGACTTCTATTTGTACATAGTGTTCACTGGCCCTTGAAGCTCTGTTTGTGCTAGAGTAGTTAGGTTGAATAGTGAAGATGATTGCTGAACTGAAACATTGGACTTGAAGATTGTAACTGGTTTGACATCAATATAAAAGTTGTTTCTTGGGATCCTGGTCTTTATCACCGGTGAAGTGCTTCTTTCTTTGTTAATCGTTTTCCTTCTGTGTATGCCATATTGTTCATTTTCCCTCTGTAAAGAAGAGTTTAAACAGGGTTAGGATTTTCTGTATAGCAGTAACCTTCTCTGGCTGAGAAATCTTTATCTTAATGTTTTCTTCAGATTTGTTTATTTAAGAATGATTCAATACAGTTTAAACAATTAGGAATGTTGGCGTTCCCTCATCCTTCTGTTTGCTCAAACATTGTTCTCGAATGTTACTTCCATTATTTGCTATTAAAGTCAGACTAGAGAAGATATGGTTTGCCCTGATTCCTAGATTCTCTTCTCCAAAGGCAGATTCTGAAAGTTTCCCTTGGTGTTGACTGAAAGCAGACTAGGTTTAAAAGTACTTTATCTGATCTTAAGTTACACTCTGTTTTTCTTATGTGTTTTCATACTTTCTGAAGGTAATTATGTGGATTACTGGATTGTTTGTCAATTAAGCCGCTTTAATAAGAACTTGCCCAAGAAGTCTATGGTTAGCCCTGTCCTTGGTTGGTTTTAAAACAGTTACTTAAGAGGCTTTTCTTGTTTGGACTGACTATAAATCCTCTGAGAAATTATTATCAGTTTCCACCCCTCCAACATTTTAATGTTTCCATTTCATCATTTTAATCTCAATAATCTCGTGGTATAGATGACTTGCCCCTTGGATCACACTTGATGTTGTTGTTCAATTAAAGCCTAGATATGACTCCATAGCCCAATGGACTAAAAACCAGCGTTATATCTATCTATCTGCCAAAACTGTTCTATTTTCTTGCAACTTCTCACTTTTGAAACTTTTTACACTTAGGACTTTCCCCTCAAGTAACATTTCATGCTCAACCATCCAAAACAAAACAAAACCCCTGGCCTTCATAACTAGCCTAATATCATTACCTTAAGCTTTTCAAAGACAATATCCATCTTTGCACATATTGGAGAGATCCCTCTCCGGATTCAGGAGGGCTAGATCCTAGAATCCCAAAGTTTGGTTGAAATGATGTTAACTCTGTGATTGGACTCTCCCAATCTTGCTAATAAATTACAGAGACCTAACATTTCTGGCGACTCCGCTGGGGAACATACTTTAACTCAAAATCTCTGGTTCCATGACAATTGTTCTATTTTGCAGCTGAGCCACCAGGACCTAACTTTTCTGGCGACTCCACTGGGGAACTGAGTGTTTTTAATACCTTTTAGAGGCCTCAGAAAACCCTTTATTCGAGAGAATTTTGAGAGTAAAAAGCAGCCTTTTCAAGCACTACCAAGAAATGGTAATCATGATGGAGCTTGTTTGAATCAGTGACAAACTAGGTCAACCCTAGGATTCTTTGAAGTTTTCATCTAACCTTGGAAAATCGGCTAGCTTAGCCATAAGGATAGACTGTCTTTGTTTCATAACCGTAGCTAAGTTTTGAGGCAAAGTTAGGACATTCTTCTAAACCATAAATAAAACAATTCAAAAAACCCAAAAATATTTCAGATTGGAATTAAATAAACATGGTGGTGGACCATAAGACCTTTTACCTCTGAAAGGAGCTAAAAATTTCCACTTGGCGACTCCACAATCCTAGCAGACCTTAAGACTCCACTGGGAAGAACCCTTATCATTATAAAAGCACTCAAACTCAGTTAGAGGGCTGCAGGATTCGAATTGTGAAAACAGATTAGTTAACCCCTCAAAGATTGTCATATCTGGTTGAACTTTTCCTATTTAAGTTGGTTCTAAACACACAAGCATAGTGGCTTCTAAAAAGATTCACACTAGAGCCCATCTAGACCCTAATCCGCCTGAGATATTTGATAATCCAGAAAGTATCCTTTGGAAGTCTCCTAAGGTTAAATTATTAATTGTTTTCATATCACCCTTGAGAGCTAATTCAGTCCCTGAAAATCTTTCAGCTCTGCGACAATCACAAGCTGACTTAGTAAACCCATTTAGGACTAGGTCATTTGATGATATAATCCAGTTAGACTCTGAATCTTCACTTTCATCTCCTAAAACAAGTGAACATCCTGGTAGTAGGGAAACAACACCTCCTGATTTACATTTCCTTCACAATTTAGGTGTCTCTCATCCAAGATCATCTCAACAGTCTACTCCTGGTCCATCCACTTCTACTCACCCTACATCCACTTCTCTTCATCTTTCATCCACTGTTCAAACCACTCCACTTCAACCCACACCTCCTCTTTTAAATCCACCACCTATCATGGCAGCATGGTATGCTCCCTTAGTCCTTCCTGTACCATTGGTCAATCTTCCACAGGACTATCAGTCCAAAATTCCATTATATGATGCTAGTAATACTATAACAGCATCTCAACATGTGGACAAGATGAATGACTACTTTGACAAAAACGAAATTGATGATGATTCTGTCAAGTTGAGACTATTTGCTCAAAGTTTGGGGGGAGAAGCAAGAAAATGGTTTAAAGGTTTAACCCCCCATAGTATTAACGATCTCCAAGCCTTCCATCAAACATTCTTAAAAAAATGGGAAGTGAGAAAGAATCCTCTCCAAGTCCTTGCCGACTATAACAATCTCCATAGGAACCCTGGGGAAAGTGTACAATCTTATTGTACCAGATTTAACAGCGTCTATAATGCACTTTCCCCTGAACTAAAACCTCCTCAGGGCTCAGCTTTAAACAAATTTCCTGAAGGGTTTGATCCAGACATGACATATTCACTCAGAGAAAGAGTTTTTGCAACCCTTGAAGATATGCAAAGAGGTGCTCTTTCTGTGGAAGTTAACCTTATGGAGAAGAGAGCGAGGATGAAAGCTGAAAAAAGAGTATCTTTTAGAGAGGAATCCACACCTTCTACTTCCAACTCAAAAATGGAGAGAATGATGGAAGAAATGATGAAAGAGATGAGCATAATTAAGAGAGCACAAGCAAATAAAAATCAAACTGCTCCTCAAAATAGGAACCAGAATCAGAATGTTAGAAGGAACCAACCTCCAAACAGACCCAGGAAAGATGATCAACAGATCACCCCTCCCTTTCATCAAAACTATGTAAGTGAGGTTGAAGAAACAGAAGACATAACAGAGGGAGAGGATATCAACATGTTTGGGGAAGAGGATGATGACTTTGAGGTTCATTATGATAATAAACAAGGTCTTTACACACCTTACGATGACAAAAGAGATGATAATGAAAATTATTATCAGGACATGGAAAATGTCGTCATAGAACCTCAAAGAGAATATGACCTTAGAAGCAAGACCAGTCAACAAGCCCCCAACACCAAAACCTCTAACAAATCCTCTCAAAGCAGCACCGCAGCCAAACCCAAAACAACCAAACAAAAAGACAAAATAGTGGCTGTTAATTCTGATAAGGATAAGGAGAAAAACACTCAAAATTCTGAAAAACAGAGTGAAGACATCAACAGTACTAACACTTCAGCTAGTACTCCTTCTACAACAGTTGTGTCAAGTAAAACAAATCAACAAGCTGTAATTGTTGATAGAGTGACAACTAACAAGGTTGAAACAAGTGCTTCAAAGAATCAAACCCCTTTCAGCCTTGAACAGGAAATCTTAAAGATAAAAATCTCTGTTCCATTAACTGAGTTAGCTGCCCAACATGTATATAGGAACCAAATTTTGAAGGCTTTAAATATAGAGGAAAATGGAGATACAGTTAATCTTAGTGACGACCTACCAGAGTTGATTTTTGGCCCTAAGATTGAATGGAAGTTTCAAGAGGGACCAGTTCCTCCCTTTTATGTGAGTTTGAACATCCATGACAAAATTCTACACAACGTTATGCATGATTCTGGGGCTTCTCATAATTTAATGCCTAAAGCTGTGATGGAGAGCCTTGGTTTAGAAATTACCAGACCCTACAAAGACCTATACTCCTTTGACTCAAATAGAGTAAAATGTCTAGGATTGATCAAAGACCTCTGTGTTAACCTAGCCCAAATTCCAGCCAAATGTTTACTCATGGACATTGTTGTGGCTGATGTCCCCCCAAAGTATGGAATGCTATTATCAAGATCCTGGGGAGCTAAGTTACAGGGGACTATGCGGATGGACATGACATATGCGACCATCCCGGTTTTCAATCAGACCAGAAGACTTTACAGGGAGTCTCATATGCAATACACGGTTACAAGTCAAGACAGACCACGAAACTCTCCTATATATTCTGTCAATACAAGCCTTGATTCTTTTATCATGTTTAACAATGAAACTCCTAGTGAGAAAGTCACTTTAACAGAATTAAAGGCCGACAAGGAAGAAGAGTATAATAACGCAGAAGTGTCCAAACAGTATGCCACATGTGAAAACATTAGTAAACAAAGCATAGGTCTTGATTTACCGGTTATGAGTCCATTGTTTTTAGGACTTAACAACCCAGAAAATACCCCTAAAATTTCTGGCATCATCCCTCAATCTATTGAAGAATTTGAGGAGTCAAAACAAATTCAATTGGGTGCTGCTAATCATGAACAGTCAGAAGGCACCATAGTTAAAAAGGACAATCGCCAAACAGACGAAACCGAAGACAGTCCTTTATGGAATATGTATTTTGATGGGTCATGCACTAGAAATAATGCTGGTGCAGGGGTTTGGATCATTAACACTGAAAACAACCACACAGAATGCATCTCATGCAAATTAAACTTTCAGTGTTCCAACAACATAGCAGAATATGAATCCCTTCTCTTAGGCTTGCATCTCTTAAAGAAATTAGGAGCCAGAAGAATTAATGTGTACGGGGATTCTGAGTTAATCATTAGGCAAGTCAATGGGGAGTATAATGCGAATCATCCCAGACTTAGAGCCTATCGGAATGATGTCATGGATCTGTTGACAACATTTGAGGAGTCAAACCTAAGTTTCATCCCAAGGAAAAAGAACATTATGGCCCACAATTTAGCTTTTGCGGCCAGGACATGTCTAACGCCATATGAGACTGGAGACAACACAACTCCGATAAAATTTAGACCAGCAGTGCCTGATAACGAAAAATATTGGCAAGTGTTTGACAATGATAAACAAATAGAAGACTTCATGCAATTCAGAAATGAGTTCGAACTGCACAGTTCAGATTCAGATTATGATACAGACTGCAGTGAAGAAAACTTTCTTGGTGAAGAAGAATCATCTCCTCAACCTACCAATATTAACCTATTGTCTAGCAAACTTAGGAACAAAACAGAATTAAGTGCAGAGTTAGAAACGGAAGAATTACAAACTCTGCATTCTAAAGATGAAAATTTGCCGAGTGGTCTAACGCCTTTAGAGGAGTTGTTCGATTTTAACGATGTGGCCAATAAACCAAAATTGGAACCTGTAGAGACTGAAGTAGAGGAGTGCAATATAGGCAGTGAGGAAAAACCGAAAATGATCAAACTGTCCAAAACTTTGCCAACTCACATTAAACTCAAATACATAGAGCTGTTCAAAGAATTTTCTGATGTTTTTGCATGGAGTTACAAAGATCTTAAATCCTATGACACTGAAATAATACAGCACAAAATCCCTCTTAAAGAAAACCAAAAACCATTTAAACAGAAACTGCGCAGAATAAACCCTGTCCAGTTGCCATTGGTTCAGAAGGAGATTATGAAAATGTATGAGGCTGGCATTATTGTCCCTATTAGATATTCTGAGTGGGTATCTAATCTGGTGTCCGTTAGAAAGAAGACTGGAGAAATCAGGCTTTGTATAGACTTTAGAGACTTAAACAAAGCTTCGTTAAAAGACAACTACCCTTTACCAAAAATGGATCACATTTTACAAAGGGTGGTGGGGTCTAAGAGGATTTCGTTGCTTGATGGCTATTCAGGGTATAATCAGATTTTAGTTCACCATGCTGATCAATTAAAAACAGCTTTCACTACTCCATGGGGCACTTTCATGTATGTGAAAATGCCTTTTGTTCTAATGAACGCTGGAGCAACCTTTCAGAGAGCCATGGACATAGCATTCTCGGAATAATTGGGCTTCTTCATCATTATCTATCTAGATGATGTCACTGTGTTTTCAAAAACAGATGAAGAACATTTAGAACATTTGAGAAAAGTTTTCGAGAAGTGCAAAAGGTTTGGAATATCTTTAAACCCTAAGAAGACACTATTTGGTCTCCAAGAAGGTAAGCTTCTTGGACACATTATTTCATAAGAGGGTATAAAGATAGATCCAAAGAGGATTGAGGCTATATTGCAAATCTCTCATCCTCGAAATATCAAAGAGTTGCAGTCTTTCATTGGAAAGATTAACTTTTTGAGAAGGTTCATCCCTAACTTGGCAGAGCTCCTTAGAAATATCACGAACATGTTGAAGAAGGAGCAAGGGATAAAATGGACCTTGGAAGCAAAGACATCCTTTGAGCTGGTGAAACAAGCATTAACCAAAGCACCGGTTCTCATAAGCCCTGATTTTTCAAAGGATTTTTATATCTTCTCATTTGCATCGGAACATACCATTGCTGCTGTCCTTTTACAGAAAAATCCACAAGGACAAGAGCAGCCTATTGCATTCTTTAGCAAGGCATTGAGGGATGCCCCTTTGAAGTATAATATTATGGAAAAGCAAGCTTTTGCTTTGGTTAAAGCATTGAAAGACTTCAGAGTATACATCCTTCACTCACACATCATTGCCTTTGTCCCTAATTCGGTTGTTAAAGACATTCTAACACAGGACCCAGATGGATTGTTGTTATTCTCGAATATGATTTAGAGATAAAACCCACTAAACTCATCAAAGGCCAAGGTCTAGCTAGATTAATGGCTGAATCCAATTTTGAAGTTCTTGATATTAATACGATTAATGCTTTGGACAACCAAGAATAATTCTCAACTCCCATTATTGAAAACCATTTTATGAATTCTCCTTGGTATGCTGATATTGTTTATGTTTTGCTTAATTTAAATACACCTCCTGGTTTATCGAAAACAAAGGCAAGGTTCTTAAAACTGAAAGCAGTAAACTATTGCATTATAGATAGGTGTCTTTATTGGAAAAATGCTAGTAGTATATTGCTTAAATGTTTACCTGAGTTTGATGCAGAGAAGGTTAAGCAGGAATTTCACGAAGGAGAGTGTGGGGGTCATTTGTATTGGAAGTCAACAGCCAACAAAATTTTGAGGGCTGGTTTCTATTGGCCTACTCTTTTTCCTGATGTACACAAGATGACCACTACTTGCCATAAATGCCAACTATTCGAAGGCAAAAGAAAATTGTTACCCCTCCCTCTGCATCCAATCACTGTTGAAGCCCCATTTCAACAGTGGGGACTTGACTTCATAGGTGAAATCCATCCCTCATCTTCTGCCCAGCATAGATGGATCCTTACCGCCACAGACTATTTCACTAAGTGGATAGAAGCCATTCCTTGTAGGCAAGCCAATGATTCAGTTATTATAAAGTTCATAGAAACCAATATCCTCTCCAGATTTGGCTGTCCTACCAAGATCATCACAGATAATGAAACATCATTTGGATCAAAGAAAATGGTTGACTTCTGTCATAAATACCAGATAACACTAGGGCATTCCACAGCCTATTACCCTCAAGGTAATGGACTTGCAGAATCTTCCAATAAAAGCTTAGTGAACATAATCAAGAAACTGTTGGAGGACAATAAAAAGTCTTGGCACACAAAGCTAGTCCATGCACTTTGGGCTGATAGATTAACTTTGAAGAAATCTATTGGTATGTCACCTTTTTAGCTTGTGTATGGTACAAATGCAATCTTTCCTAATAGCCTTGGTGTACCAGTTATGAATTTTTATCCAAGAATTGCAGACTGAAGATAATGACATGATCAGAAGAATAAATCAGACCATTCATCTTCAGCAAACTAGAGAGGAAGTGTACAACAGAGCATTGCAGAAGCAAGACCATATCAAGAAGATATTTGATAGAAGAACAAAGGCCAGCAATTTCAAGATTGGGGACAAAGTTTTAAAGTGGGACTCAAAAAGAGAAGATAAGGGAAAGCATGGTAAATTTGACAATCTATGGCTTGGCCCTTACTCCATTCATTCAGTTGCTGGAAACAATGCATTCTTCTTACAAGAGCTCAATGGAACAGATTTGTTTGGGGGTCCTGTCAATGGCAGGATGCTCAAGCATTACTTCTCTTGATTCATAATATATTTCTTAAGCCTTCTTTTTCTTGTTTCCATTATAAATATTTCATCCACCATTACATTTAAAGTTATGTAAAATAAAAAATACAAAAACAAAGAAAGAAGGAAAAGAGGGCAGAAACGAAGAACAAGAAAGGCACAGCCCCATGCCAAAAAAGAGATATAAATCTGAAAGTGTGCAAGCTTAAATGCCACTCCTGCAAAACACACTTCTAGTTAGTCAAACTGTTTAATCTTGACTAATTAGCTTTCAATTTTCTGCTGATAGGATAGTGAATTTGATTTTCCAAACCGTTTAATCTTGGCTTATCAGTAGATAAGATTAGAATAGAAATTAAGGTTCAAACAAACTCAAAATCTGAACCAAAGTTTCCAAAAAGAGATGACTCAAAAACTGTTTTATTTTTCTGAGTCATAAAAGAGAAAACTGGTTCTTATTTGCCCAAAATCTGAATCAGATATCAAGAAAGAGACAACTCAAAACAAAATTAAAAACAGAGCTGTAAAGAAAAAAAATGGCCATAATGAGAAACTTTCAGATCTTAAGCCTTCCATTTTGATTTAATTTTCTGCAAATAATAATCTATGTGCAGCTGGTTTTATGCCATAGATCATAGCAAGTCGAACGGCTCAATCTTGACTTGACTATTTTTAAATTTCTGCTCTAGAATTTAGAGAATGAAAGTCTGTTGGACAGTTTAATCCCAACAGACAGTAGATTAGGTAGAGAAGTATCTGAGCTCAACTGTTTAATCTGAGTTTAGGGAGAAATAAGGAGTAGAAGTAGATTAGATTTCCTGCTTTCAAAAGAATAAAATGTTGTGAATAGAGTTTGCCAATCCAAGTGCACTCTGATGAAGAAAAAATGCTAGATCTGTAGGATTGGGTAGGTAGCAAGCTGGTTAAATAAAGGTCCATTGTTTTCATGGCTGCCAAATATGTTTTTAGAAAAATATTATTCAAATCACAAGAGGACAGCCCAATGGATGAGGCAACTAATCAGCCTCCCAGAAATCAAGTCTGAATTCTTGATGCCTTCAAGAAGGCACCATCCCCAAGTGGAGCCACTGTTAGCCACCTATAATATTTTGTTATACCAAAAGGTGGCTAAGATCTTTTTATGAGCCTCCAAGGAACAAATTTTATCACTAAAAATTGTTGGCTCTTGAAGACTCCTTGTAGGCCTCATGCCTCTGTCCACAATCTTCATCACTTTCCCTATTTTAATTCTGTTGATTTCCTGTAAGAAACTGCTGAAGAAGCCATCATTTTTCCCCTTTCTCCCACTCATAACTAACCTTCATATTCTCATCATTTTCCTTTGTTCTCCATTTTCCTCACCCTCTGTTCATATAAATTTTCCTTTGTAGAGTACCAAACTTCTTTCGAACTCTGTCAAAGCCCTCAGAAACCTTTGAAATTCACTGAAAATATGTGTAAAAACCCATTTCTTTATTAAAGGTTTAAGCCCCTTGGCCTGAGTTTCCAAACCATTTCCCCACCATACGCTTTGGGTCTGGAACCACTTTCTAATACGTTAAGGTGCTAATCGCATCGAAAAAAATCAAGGATGCAAGTCTTTGCCATACTCCAAAGTCTCTGATTCCGATTAGCCCTGCTGCTTAAAACCCTCGATCTTATCATTGTTTCATATAACCCGTGGGCCCGCCTTCGGCGCTTAAACCTTGTAATTTTTCTTCCTCAACGTTCTTTTCCTTTGTAAAACCCAAAAACCCATTTATCCAAAGTTTGATCTAAAAACCCAAAATCACATGCTAAATATAAATGGTTAGATCAAAAAGACCGATGGCATAATCGCATCGGGGGAAATACAATGGGTAGATTGAAAGGGCCGCATCGAAACTTTCGATGCGATTAGGTCTCATATATGCAAAGCCCTTGGGCCCATCAATTTTCATATATCTGAAGGCCCCGCAATCAGGCACCTGTCCGCTTTGTATATATGTTTTTCCACCCCGATCCATAAAAACCTTTGTTTATTTCAAAAGTTCGGGTTTTATATAAAATACAAGGGTTTCCCTCCGATTCATTCTCCATCGTCGATCTGGTCCTCAGATCAACGGCCATCGCTCAAACGCAAAGGGCTTAATCATAAAGTTTCAATCGCACGCACTTTTCTGCCACCCCCGATTGAGATCCTTCGATTAAATCTGGACCGTCCACGTGTCCAGATCGGACGGTCCAAAACTGATCCTCCTTATTCTTCTCCCGCTATCCTTTTGCCTCTCTATGCAGATCTCCTCCATTGGTTGTCTTCATCCGACGGTTGCACTCCTCCCCCGCCATCTGAAGCAGTTTAAACCTTTTTCCATAGAATTTCTTAACTGTTTCTGTGTTTTGCAGGTGTTTTAATGATTTTCCATCATAGAATGAAGGAGAGCCGAAGGTTGGGAAAGACGTTTCCTGTGCCTTCGTCCTTTCTAAAAAGAACCATTCACGGGCTCTGTATCAAATGATTTATCAGTGTTTCATGAGCATTGATAACCTAAAGAGCCCTGCGCAGCCCTGCACATCGACAAGACACTGTTTTAATTCAAAAACAGTTAAAGAGTATCAGTTTGAAGACAGTATTACGGGGATTACGGCTAAGACAGTTATCAAAAGCCTAATCCCCAACTCAAAACACAGTTTAAAGAAAACCTAAAGTGTTTTATCAGACAGAAAGCCTCCACCGCCACAACTTGAGGCAAATTGATTCCTCAGCTACCACAAAGCCACCTGTTGCCTCAAACCTTTCAAAACAGAGGCTAAAGTTATTAAAAAATCAGATATTTCGCTTCCAGCGCAGCCAGGGAATTACTTCTGCAAGGACATCAACGTAGGAAAATATCTGCCGAGTTACTCCAAAACAGCACGCAGAGCCTCAAAGTCAAACAAAGCTTCCACCGAGCTTTGTTATTTATTGTGAAACAGTTAATGTAGTGATCCACCTGTAAATTTTTCCCTCGAGCCTCTCAAAGGGCCGAGAAGTCTTCACTCTGCATTAACTGTCCTTGAGATATTTTGTTAAAATCTCGCCTCCTCATTCTTCTATAAATGCCTCAGAAGAAGATGAGAAATTGTTGGTTGTAGAACTTTGAAATACACTTGAGCTCGAGGCTTTTATTTGTACATAGTGTTCACTGGCCCTTGAAGCTCTGTTTGCTCTAGAGTAGTTAGGTTGAATAGTGAAGATGATTGCTGAACTGAAACATTGGACTTGAAGATTGTAACTGGTTTGACATCAATATAAATTACAAGCTTGGGATCCCGGTCTATATCACCGTAAGTGCTTCTTTCTTTGTTAATCGGTTTCCTTCTATGTATGCCATATTGTTCATTTTCCCTCTGTAGAGAACAGTTTAAACAGGGTTAGGATTTTCTGTATAGTAGTAACCTTCTCTGGCCGAGAAATCTTTATCTTAATGTTTTCTTCAGATTTGTTTATTTAAGAATGATTCAATACAGTTTAAACAGTTAGGAATGTTGGCGTTCCCTCGTCCTTCTGTTTGCTCAAACATTGTTCTCGAATGTTACTTCCATTATTTGCTATTAAAGTCAGACTAGAGAAGATATGGTTTGCCTTGATTCCTAGATTCTTTTCTCCAAAGGCAGATTCTGAAAGTTTCCCTTGGTGTTGACTGAAAGCAGACTAGGTTTAAAAGTACTTTATCTGATCTTAAGTTACACTCTGTTTTTCTTATGTGTTTTCATACTTTCTGAAGGTAATTATGTGGATTACTGGATTGTTTGTCAATTAAGCTGCTTTAATAAGAACTTGCCTAAGAAGTCTATGGTTAGCCCTGTCCTTGGTTGGTTTTAAAACAGTTACTTAAGAGGCTTTTCTTGTTTGGACTGACTATAAATCCTCTGAGAAATTATTATCAGTTTCCACCCCTCCAACATTTTAATGTTTCCATTCCATCATTTTAATCTCAATAATCTTGTGGTATAGATGACTTGCCCTTTGGATCACACTTGATGTTGTTGTTCAATTAAAGCCCAGATATGACTCCATAGCCCAATGGACTAAAAACCAGCGTTATATCTATCTATCTGCCAAAACTGTTCTATTTGCTTGCAACTTCTCACTTTTGAAACTTTTGCACTTAGGACTTTCCCCTCAAGTAACATTTCATGCTCAACCATCCAAAACAAAACAAAACAAAACCCTTGGCCTTCATAACTAGCCTAATATCATTACCTTAAGCTTTTCAAAGACAATATCCATCTTTTCACATATTGGAGAGATCCCTCTCCAGATTCAGGAGGGCTAGATCCTAGAATCCCAAAGTTTGGTTGAAATGATGTTAACTCTGTGATTGGACACTCCCAATCTTGCTAATAAATTACAGAGACCTAACAGGACCAAAATGTGCTGAGGAACCTACTGTCGTGATCTGATATGATAGACTGTGGGATCCCAAAGTGCACCCACACTCGTTCAAAGAAGAGTTTAACAGTGGCTTCTACTATAATATTCTTCTTGCAGGCCGCCATAATGGCTATCTTTGAGAATCTGTCGACGACCACGAAAACGCAGTTGTTTCCATGCTTAGTAGAAGGAAGGCTTGACATGTAATCCATGGAGATGGATGCCCAAGGTCGACTAGGGGTAGGTAGCGGAGTATAGAGCCCTTGCTTCTTGATGGTCGGTTTGGAAATGGCGCAAGCAGTGCAGGATCTGATGTACTTCCCGACATCCTTTCGAAGGTTCAGCCAATAGAAATACTTCTACAGTACTGCCACTTTTTTCTCAATCCCAAAATGCCCAGCGACTCGACTGTAGTGTGCTTCCCATATCATCTTGGCACGCTCGCTTGAAGGAACACAAAGGTGTCCCAGGTGACATAAGAGTGCATCTTGGAGGTGAAAATTTGGAATTTTCATACCCCCAAGAGTGCCTTGTATGTGTAGCTGAATTCTGGATCACTCTTGTAGGGAAGCGGCCAATCATAAGTCTCATGCCCACAAGAGTTGAGAATGGTGGTTATGTCCACGATCGGTGGTCGACTGAGGCATTTTGTAACATTATTGGTGCTACCCTTCTTGTACTCGATGTTCAAATGAAATTGTTACAGATATGTGGACCACTTCTGATGGCGATCGTTCTGCAACTTCCCTTGTGTCTGTATGAACTACAGGGGTCGGTGGTTTGTGTGGATGATTTTCTCCTTCCCCAAAATGTAATGCTTCCATTGTCAACAAGCCTGCACAATGGAATACTTTTCTTTGTCATGAGTGGGATACTTTCGAACCGTGTCGGACAATGTCTCACTGTGATATGCCACTAGATGCCCTTGTTGAGTAAGAACTGCCCCAATAGCATAGTCAGAGAAATTTGTCTCGATCTCAAATGGTTGTTGCAAGTCTGGTAATGTGAGAACTAGGGCAGAATAGAGACGATATTTCAATTCTACAAACGCCTTCTGTTGAGATTTCAACCAACAAAATTTTTCTTTTGCTCCTCCCTTGGTGACTTGACTCAAGGGCCAAGTGATATGAGAGAATCCCAACACGAACCTGCGGTAGAAATTAGCAAGACCCAGAAAGCTGCAAAGCTCTATTAGGGTGGTTAGGGCTGGCCAATCCCAAATGACTTGGATCTTGGCTGGATCCACATGAACCCCCCTTTCATCAATAATGTATCCCAGATATTGAACCTGGGTCATGCCAAAAGTGCACTTCTCCAAATTGGCACACAACTTATGTTGCAATAGTGTTTGGAGGACTTTTTGGATGTGGTGGAGGTGCTCTTCCCAAGTCTGGCTGAAGATCAGAATGTCATCCAAGTATACCACTACAAATGAGTTGGTGAATGGACGCAAGATGTCATCTATAAACCTCATGAAGGTTGAGGGAGCATTTGTCAATCCGAAAGGCATGATGAGCCATTCGAAAAGGCCCTCCTTGGCTTTGAAGGCTATCTTCCACACATCAGAGAGTTCGATTGGTACCTAGTGATACCCAGACTTCAAGTTGATCTTGCTGAAATATTTTTCCCCTTTGAGTTGGTCCAGAAGGTCATCAATCCGTCGGATCGAGTACCTATTTTGGACAGTGATCTTGTTCAGTGCCCGATAATCAATACAGAGTCTCCAAGTCCCATCCTTCTTCTGTACCAACACGATTGGGCTCCCACAGGGCAAAGAACTTGGCCAGATGTGACCTTTCTACAGCATCTCCTGAATCTACCTCTTGATTTCATCATTCTCCAGAACAGAGTGCCTATAGATCGGTCCATTGGGTAGTGGTGCACCTAGGGTCAAGTCAATGGGGTGCTTGAACTGACAGTATAGAGGCACCCCTATGGGTGAGGTGAAGATGTCCCCGCACTCCTCCACAACCTTGTCCATTTGTTGTTGTCGTGCAGAGGAGCCATGTCTGGAGGTCGTGGCCATAGTCTTCTTCTTTCCCTGGGGACAGATCATCAAGAAAAAAAAATTCCTAGTTTTGGAAATGAGCTTACTGCATTGTTTTGCAGTAACCAAAGAGATAGTGGGAGGTGGTGGTACCTCTGGTATCCTGTACAATTTATTTCCCAAAGTAACAATAACAGCGTGAGGCTGGGACTCATACACAGCATGTCACTTCCACAAGTATGGTTGGCCTAATAATACATCAGAAACATCAATAGGAGCAATGTCACACAATACCTCATCCATGGAGGGCTTGATGCTATAGGGAAGGTGGCACTGCGGGCTGACACGGAGATCCCGTCCTTGGTGAAGCCACCCGATGGTGTATGGTCATGGGTGCATTGTGATCGGCAAGGCCAACTGCTTCATGACATCTACTGAAATGAGGTTCTTTTGGCTCCCATTGTCAACAATGAACCGTAGCGGGGAACCCTTTACCCACATCTGGGAGTGGAAGAGATGCTCTGCCTCCTCTGGATCTTCTGGTTCCTCCTTTTGGGTCTTCATAGTGGCAACAATGGCGTGGGGCTCCGCATCAATAATTTGCTTCCCTTTTTCATTCACCTTGTCAGGTTTTGATTTAGATTTGGGGCATGCATCTGATTCAGAAGCCCTCATCTCAGCCACCAACGACTGCTTGGCCTGACACTCACTTGTGTTGTGAGTGGAGCTCTTATGGAACTCACACCACTTTCCCGTGTCCTTCTTTGGCTTCATGGTGTTGTTCTTTGCTTGTGTCTTTGCAAGCTGTCTTGGGCTGCCATGCCTTGGCTTTGTCCTTTGTTCTGTGGTTTGGGGGCACCTCTCCCTTGCTTTTGATTCGCAGATCCAAAGTCTTGCTTCTACAATTTGAATTTCTGCTCAATCTTAGCAGCATGTCGGTATGTCATACCAAGTGAGGAGATGTCGAGGAAGTCCATTTCCTCCTAAATTTATTTGTGAAGAAAATCAGGATACTTTAGCACCAAATGTTTCTCTAAATATTTGGTACCCAAATTTGTGCGCAGGGTATGAAACAGATTCGTTAGCTCATGCACATCTTGATCCCTTTGTTGCCACAACGTGGTCCATTGTATGTACTTGTCCTCATAGCTCCCCACGGGATATTATTGTTCCTTGATGGCATCTCGGAAATAATTCCAAGTGGGTACGGCTGAGAATAGAGAGGGTTCTATCTCGTCCTTTTTATCATAGTAGGTTTCCCACCAGTCCTTGACATGGGGGGTAGCTTTGAGGAGTGCAAAAATAATCTTCTCCCGGTCGGAAAATTCATGAACCAAGAAATATCCTTCTAATAGATTCAACCATCTATCTACAGCATTTGCATCTATTTGACCCTCAAATATGGGAATGTGAAAGTTTACTTGTACCTTAAAGGGAGTCGTGCCTCCAGAGTGGCTGTTGGATGCAGATGCGCCGCTGGTGGGCAGTCGTTGAAGGATCTGGGTAAAGTTATCCATCATCGCGTTCCTTTGTTTTTCAAGGGCCTCCTCGAGTAATATTTTGATAGGATCTCCTGCTCCCTCATCTTTCTTTTCATCCACCATGGGCGTTCATCGGGGTCTGCGAGGCTAATCTTGCAATGGTTCCACCAGATCGAGCCCTAACACCTTATACCCCGACCTCGTTGGGGACATGCAAAGAACGATCAAGAAAAAGCATACCGCTCTGATACCACTGATCCAGATTTATGCAGGAACGCAACAGAATACAAAAATCACCATAAACATAGAAATACAGTGGAAATAAGGCTTCATTTCATTAATATCAAATCACAGAAATATGCTTACAAACATGATGGAAATAAAATAGCTAGGGTGCTGATAGAGAATCTCTGAGAAGAGATGTGGTGGCTACAGACCTCTGAACTGTGTTATAATGAGGCTTGAGGACCTATTTATTATGGAGAAACAATGGAGAATTCTAAACGTCCAAAAACCTAACCCTATGAGATGAAGCACCAAAACTATGGGCCTCGTTTGGGTAAATTAGTGTTTCAACTTCCCAGGGACGTAAATTCAGCATACTATCTCCATTTGGGGGCTTCAAAACAGCTCCGCAAGTTCAGGACCCAAAAAATTGCTAAAAATAGTAAGTTTTGAAAAAACTGAAAAAGACAATGGTGGGGCCCCAAGTGGAATAGGCGGGTGGCCACCAATATCCACCTAGATCATTTATGTTTGATTTTAGGCTAGTTATATGGGGAAATTTGGTTTTGATATTTGGTTTGGTTTGGTGGGAAAAATCACATATTGAGATGGATAATGATAGACCTGTTTTTCCATTGGGAAAATGGAGTCAATGTGTCAAGCAGACAGATCAGGATCAAGGTCTAAAGTCAAATATTTTCAGGGTAAGATAGCAGAGTCACTCAAGATCTTTGAGGCTGATTGGTGAAGTGGTTTAAACGGGATAAAGAGCAATCAAGGATTATTTGATCCGGATAAGGAGTGAAGAGGACAGAGGTCATTCGAAAGAGGGAGAAATTAAGGATTCCCTACTCTAGAAATCAACAGAAAACATTAAAATGAAAACCAGTAAATAAAAAAGTGATTTTAACAAATTCTGATATATCACTTCCTGATTTCACATTAAAATTTAGAACACATTTATGTATGAATGGAAAACATAAGAATATTTAACAAATAACAGAAGAAAGTACTTCACTTAAGTGGCATGTTGTACCTTAAGTGACAATTCCTTAGCTGTGAAAAGGATTGTGATTAAGACATTATCTATTTGTGTCACAAGTGATTATATTTTGTCTCTATATTAAAAACCCTTACACATTTATTCTGTAACTTTCAAACATCAAACCATGCATGTTTCTGCAATGCCATATTCCACTTATACTGAAATGAATGAATGGAAGAAAATGAGAAGAGGATTTCAAACTGATATGTTGTTTAAAACAAAATCTACCATTTTAAAACCCAGAAGAATTATGTAAAGATGAAGTTAAAATAGAGGAGCACACATTAAGGTGTGTTTAACTCTTAAATACACATGTATAAAGAGACCCGCTGCTCAAATTACTCTATTTTATTCACAGACATGAAAACATTACGTAAACTAGATAAAATTTCAGCATAAACAGAAAGATGGAAACTTGCATACTTCTTTTATTGATTTGCAATTCTTCAGTACAAAATTTTGCTTTCAGGTTCAAAAACTCGGAACCTTCCTCTTTTTTGAAATTGTCTTTAAATACAGTATCACAAGGAAATTTCCAATAATGAAAACTGATTCTAACTGCCCTAACTAATTCTAACTGCTTAAACTATTGACTGTTATGGAGGCACATGCCTCAAAAAGGTTCTATTACATTTACATGATTTTGAGAAATAACATAATGAGAATTTGAAAACTTCTAATCTATGAGAATAGCTGCTCCTGAAGTGGTTGTTGAATCAACGACTACTTTTGGTTGCTCTTTTGTTGAGTCCACTGAAAATTTCCTGCACTTCTTCCATAGCTCATTTTGAGTTGTTGGGGAATTTTTAAAACTTTGATATTCTATCCTAAACGCCACAATTTGACTGTGTGTAGGTTTTCCTGTAAAGAGAGTCTTCACCATCCATAGCAAATTGAAATGCCTTTGCAAGAAATTAAAAACAGTTTCTCCTTTTAAGATCTGTGTATTTTTATGCCTATTATCTGCCTTACTTTTTGCTAATGTTAACTGATCTTCATAAAACTTCCATAACATGATATTTCCTTTCTCAGTCCAGCATGAAGGTAAACTTGTTCTAGTCAATTTGTCAAGTGAGATATCAAACTTCTTTACTGTCTCCTTAATTCCCAGTAACCTTTTCTCTGCAACCTTCCGAAGCTCATTCTTAGTTATCATCTTATTAACTTCTTCTGCATAAAAATATCTGTCTTGTATTCCAATATCTTCTAATTCTTCGTCTGATTTGGAATTGATAAAATTTATAAACTTCCTAGCCCAATTTTCTCTTTTAATGGTCGTCTGCTTTTCAGATAATATCTCCTCTTCATGTTCAGAGATGAGGCTTTTTTCTTTAGCAACTATATTCAAGGAATTCCAATTTGACTTCATCTCTGAAATAATCTCACCCCAAATGATGTCTTTAGCTTTTATAAGGGAAATATTACCTTTTAACTTCTCTTTAAGATCCTTAATCTCAACCTCAGCATTTTGAAATCTTTGCTTATTCACCTTCACTTCATTTTCTAGTGTCTGTATGACCTTGGTGGCCGTTTCTAACTCTGATTGAGCTCGCTTAAGATCTCCTTCTGCCATCTTTATCTCTGTGTTGAGCTGAACAATCTGTGCTTGAGGGTCTGCATCACCTGTAGGAAAAACAAATGTACAAGTATGATTTTCAATATGGTTTTGTAATGAAATAGCAGTCTGCTTTACTTTAGTCAATTCTTCATCTTTCTGTAACAATTTCTGACGCAGTTCTTCTTTTTCCTTCTCCGCCTCTACTACTTATGCAGCCATTGAATGCTCTGCAGCTGGTAACTTTAGCTTTTTTCTCAATGAGGATATCTCTATTTCTGCATTTTTCATGAGCTTTTGAATCGCAGCTTTATCATTAGGATCTACATCAATTTTCATAATGATCTTCTTCAATTCTTCATTTTGAATTGACAAGGCCCTTGAATTAGCCTTCTCCATCTTGAACTGTTTAATAAATTTTGCAAGCATGTTCTCAGCCTTAACTGTTGTGGCATTAGTCTTGGTTAAATCATTTACAATTAACTGCCCAGTTTGCATATGAAGATTCATTTTATCCCACAGTGGGATCTTTTTAACATCCATATTTATGTTTACCTCATTAAAACTACTCGAAGATCCAAGGGACATCCCAGTTGGATGTGTCAGAGCCATCCTAAATTGATCCTTTTCAAGGTCCATTACAGTCAATAACCTGTTCTGATCAGCAGCTATGTGGTGCTCTGCCTGAGCTTCTACATTAGCTTTTATCCTCTGATTTCTTTCTTCAATCTGTGTAAATATTTGTTTGACTGAAGGTATCTTCTCTGAGTAAAGTTCATGTCCTCTAGGAGAAGAGGGGACATTTTTTTCTTCATTGATATGAAAGGTAAAACCAGGCGATTTGGAAGAATGATCTTCAGCCAATTTGGTTCTCTTTTCTTCCCTGGGCTCTTCATCATCTACTTCAACAACATCATCCCTACCTCTTTTATTTTCCCTTTTAGTTATAACAGGTGTTTGAATGTTTGTTTTTGATGTATCTAATTTTCCTGGGTTTGCCAGCTTCTCCTGATCAGGTCTACTTACATGATAAAACGCAGAATATCAATTCTCAATTCTTCTCTGGGAAATCACCCCATGCGGATCATATGACCATTTTTCTCCTAGTAGCAATTGTGTCTCTTCCAACATTTTGGAAACTTCATCAAAAGCTTGCCTTGTATTCACCACAAAAGGTCCTATACTCATGGGCAATTTATACATTAGACCTTTCTTCATGGGAAGAAAGTGCACCTGATCCACATTAAGGCTCTGTCTTATGAATTCCAAGGTGAAAAGCCGCATGGGTACAAAATTTGGGAGCCTATAGGGCTTGATGCTAGCTCCATACAACCTTATCTCTGAATACTCTTCAAACACAAACCAATCTCTGAATCTGCAACTGGGTCCTAGCTGTAGGAACTCCCGGGCTTTTGGTAAAAAACATGGAGGCAGAACTCCATTCAAAATTTTATAAGCAATAGACATATAATGACTAGAAAACTCAAATAGCCCTGCTTCATTTCCTTCTTTTCTAGTCATGTCAGTCCAGAATAAAACTGATTGTTTTTGCTTATTGACATCAACTATATTCAATCCCAAGCTCATGAATTCTTCAACATTCTGATATAAAAATAAGTAAACAATCAATGACGAGAATTTAAAGAAACCTGTAAGTTGAAAGGCCATCAACTGAGAATTTACAATCTCCTGCCAAAAGGATGGAATGTCGAGAACAACCCCTAGTTTCATCATCAGCGCGAACATTCCCAAGACTGATTTATCAACTGTATGGGCATTGTCTTTACCCAAAATCTCTGCAATGCAACTTAGAATTGGTCTATACTCAGCATCGAACACTTCCAAACTAAATTCTTCTCCTTCTAGTTGAGCTTTCTCTGAATTTGATCTCAAGTAAGAAATACATTGACTAAATTCTTCATTTGAAAGGTCCTCGAAATAACGAGCCAATGAATCCTCCTAGAATTGTAGTGGTGACTCATTTTCGGGAAAGCACAATGCTTGGCAAATTAATTGCGTCGATACCTGCAGAACGTTTTCTCCCTGCGAGTTCATTATGAAACACTTACCAGGGTACATTGAAGATACCAGCCATGAGATAAAATCACGAAAGAAGTGGGCTTTTGGAATACAGGTGGACAAGACACCAGAATTTTTCATGGCGGAAAATACTGGGGATTTCTCAGCATTTAGGGTCACTTGATGATACAATAATGGATGGTTGACAGAAGACAAGGTATCCTAGACATATTTTTTACCGTCCATGAGTGGAATGTGGATGATTCGTTTGGCCATGACTGATCAGACAACAGGAATAGTAGAACACGGGGAAGTGGCGATGACACTGCTCAAAAGGAAACAGAACGCAAATAGTTTTCAAAACGGGATAAAGAACCATTTAACAGCTACACAAACCTCAAATTAAATACCCTGGATGACGTGTAAAAGCCGTTGTTATGAATTACAGCTGTCTTCCATGTCACCTCATGACGTCATCGCGGGGGTTCTTGGAGTACGGCGACAGACTTCGAACGGACACCCCCGCAATGCATCCACACCATCGATCATCACTTACCCGCAGTCAAACGGGTCAACTACGGGGGTTCATGATTCATTAACTCTCAAGCTTTTCACACCTCCGCAATTCATCTTCAGAGTTTAATCTTCAAGGCATGCTTTTTCCGCTTGGAAACTTGTTCGCGGCTTAAACACAAGACTTATAACATACATCCAAATAAAACTTAATGATACAATTTTTGGAAAAACATTTCTTCTTTCTTTTTCTGTGTTATAGTATAAAAACATTATACCATAACATATTCCTTTTCAGAATTTCAGATTTTTTGTATTTTTTACTTTGAAAATAAAATTAAAGAAAAAGGATATGCAGATGATCCACAACATGGCCCAACACATGAATCCTGAAATATGATGCTTTATTGATTTGATCCACCCTGGTGACTTGAAACTTGGCACGAAAACCCTTCAGGTACAGAACAATTGATTATATAAATCTTCAGCAATTTATTCCACCCTCAATAATTCAAATGATGAAGTATTTATACAAATTCTAAACTAGAATATCTTGAAAAAATATCAAGATTGGTTTACAAATATCTCAAACTGTTTTACATAAATAGAACTTAATAAAAAGACACTCAAAACTAATGAATCTATTTGGCACTATTTTTATGGATTTAAGGTGACAAAGAAGAGAAATTCTAATTTTATAGCAACTCTTAGTTGATGATGAGGCTTCCAAGTCACTAACTATCTCTTTCCTTTGTGCATTTTGCTCCAGAAATTCTGCAAAATTTGGGTCCAATAATACCTTTTTATATCTCAATACAAGATATATGTGTAAAAAATGAAAGAGGTTATTGTAGATAAATATGTTATTGAGATAAACCTCTCTCAGTTTCCTAAAATTATACTCTAGTTGTTCACAATAGGCTCTGAAAAAATATGTGTAAAACATAATTCTGCACAATCTAAAACTTAGGCTATGAAGATGTGCATGTATCTCTCATTCGGTAATACCTATGTAAAAATTGAGATAGGTTTTTGTATAATGGCCTCTTAGGAACATAAACCTCCTCCAATGTTGCAAAATTCATCTTTTATTGGCCACAATAGTTTATGCAAAACTATGACTTAAACAGGAAATTTCTGGAAAATGTTCCTTCCTGCTCTGTTTTCATCTTTTAACCTTACTGTTCTTTTAACTATTTTTTCTTTTACTTTGGATAAAATTCATTGTTTTTGGTGAAATTATTTTCATCTTTGTTTAACCATTACTACCTCCATGTTTACTTTTACTGTTTTACCTTGACTGATATGTTACTCTGTTTTAACTTTTAATGTGAGTTCTTTCTTTTACCCTGACTGTTATGAATTCCCTGTTTTAATATTTACATTAAAATTCTATTTTATTTTTCACAGGATCACTGTCCTTTAACTCTGATTCCTGGAATCTTTAAGGAGAATCCTTTGAGTTCATTTCCTTGTGAGTTCTTTAGGAGTAAACAGTTTTAACTAGTATCAATTGTTTTTCCAAATTCTCCTTCTGCTAATAACCTGCAAAAATCAAACAATTTGTCGATGAGATAGAGGTCTGTAAGAAGGTATAATGGCTTTGACGATGGAAAAATACTGTGAAAAATGGTTTTGAACTTCAACGGGGTTCCATTTTGTTGGTAATGCCTCTATTTTGTAGAAAGAACTGTTAAAATGCAGGGTTTTGGGAACACTATGTAACATTTCGCATAGGTTTTTCTGCATAGTGTAATGGTTGCATGAGGGTTTTAATACAATGCATATTAGAAATATTTCCTTCAAAGGATGCCACAATGGAAAGGGGAGTAAGTGGAGGCCGGAAGCTAATTTAAATGGAGGGTGTTTTGGGCGTCAGGGAAGGAGAAACTCCTAGTGGTTTTCGCACCATCGAAAGGAGGTAAACAGTATTACTCAAATGGATGTGATCCAATGAAAAAATGACCCATGGAGGAGAGAGAGTGGGAAAAAACTGCTTATATCGCAAATTTAAATTCATTTAATTTGCGCGCCATTGTATTTGCGATATCGATTCTGGGCTTTTGGATCTGGCGAGGGAATGCGAAAGGTTGAGATCAATCAGTGGAGTTGCGGGGTAATGAGCGTGGGGCCCGGGGTTATTTTATGCGGCGGGTTTTAACTTTATGCGTTAAACCAAAGTTTTAACATAAAGTTTCAATGTTTAATAGGATAGGTGGGTTTGATGTTTTACACAGCCAATATAATGAATATATAAGTAAAGTCAATATTGGGGTGGGTTTTAATGTTTTATATAGCAAATGGACTATATACAGGTGTAATGTAAAACATTAGGCGGATTAATATATAAGAGGATAGTTTTAAACCTATAGGGAACATGGAAATCATCACGTGGGGATAATTAAACCATAGGATAAGCATAAAGTATGGGTTGGGGCTATTTAATATAAATGAATTAATGTAAATACGGGATGGAAGGTTTATAAAGGATTTAATATATAATTTAGTGTTAATATGAAATGAGTAAGCGAAAATACACTAATATACTCAGTAAAGTGTAATTTTAAGTCATTGGGCGGGATTTTCATAGTGGTGGCCCAACATAATCATTTCACACTTAATACTTAGGATAAATAGCATTTTGTGGGTTTTTTGAGGATTTTATGTGAAAAAAGAAATTAATCAAGGGGATTTTACTTTTCCTAAGTAAAATGTGTTTTAACTTTAGGAAAAGGGGTTTTAGTAGGGTAAAATGAGTGATGTTAAGGGAAAAGGGTTTTTTATGAAGGGGAAGGGTTTTAATGAGGTGGAATCCAATACCTTGGTGCCAATCAGTCATTAAGACGTGGGTTCAGTCCCACCAAAAGTCAGAGAAATGCTATGAGTATTTATGATTGAAGGATTTAGTACTGGAACACATTGTGGGGAGGGAAATTAGTAATATACCAAATAATGTTTATACATGCCTTGTGAAACTGCTTTCTTCCTACCCATCATTTATTCTACCATTTTTTCCTTTATTTGCATGGGTGCATTTGAGTTTGCAAACCCTTGTTCATTTTTTCTTTTTTTTAAATAGGAAACTATCCAATTATGAACTTATTTCATCTAAGGGCTCAGTTTAAACTGTTGAGATCCTTATTATTCTCTATTTTAACTATTTATCTGCCAAGATTAAATTGTTTGGCTAGATCTTTATTCTATATCTAACAACGCGAAATTTAAAGCATGAAAATTCAAAACTAAGTTGTTTGACCCTCATGGATTGTGGCATTTAGGAAAAGTTGCACACAATCTTATCTGCAAAGGTAAACTAATAGTAATGGCATTTATATTTGCAACACATTCATGATCTATTTTTTATGGTGTTTATATTTAATATTCTTGTTTTATCTTTGTTTATTTTTGTCCTTTGATTGTTCTTTTAGGACATACCCTCTTTTCATTTTTAATTTGGGAATACATTTGCAGAAAGAAAAGGTATGTACAATATTTCAAGATTTTAACAGAGTTAAATCAAAATTATGAATCCTATTGTTATAGGACCCTAAAATCTTCTAACACTTATCTTGCAGTCGTTCTCACGAAAAAATATGATTAGGGTAATGAGTAGCCCATATCCTTCATAAGTGTTGGCTTGAAAGGATCTAAGTTAAACTACCCTGCCATTGATAAACAAGTGTATGTTCTATACAATGCGGCAAAAAATTTTAGGCCATAGCTTTTAAATAATCACATCATAATATTTCTACCTCACCCAACATTCAGATCATTGTTTATTCAACAAGATTTAGGTGGAATAAGGGAAGATTGGATGACGAGCTTGCAAGAGTATGATATTTAATTTAAACCAGTTCACATTATGAGAGGCCATGGTCTATTCCATCTTTCTGTAGAAGTGGTAAACACGCTAGAAGAAGAGTCTTCTAGGTGGGAGTAGGAAATTGAAATGTATAATATTGAAAAATCTACCCCCGATTATGCATCCTCCTCTTGGTATGCATAAGTGCGGCAATATATTGAGCATGGTACCTTTCCCTCACACTTATTAGCATGACGAAAGAGGGCTATTCGACTTAAATCTTTAGCAATATATCAGTTGGTACATGAATTTTTTTTTTCTGAAAGCACCATAATGGGGTCCTACTCATATGTATGGAAGCACTTGATTTGGAAAGGGTATTACGAGATCTCCACGATGGACTAGCTAGTGGAAATTATGTGAGTGATACTACTGCGCACAAGATTATGCATGCAAGTTACTATTAGCCCACACTTTTCAAGGATGCTTATTCTTATGCCTGCAAGTGTCCAGTTTGTCAGACATTTGTTGGTAATGATACAAATTTAGCAGCCCTATTGCAGCCCATTGTTGTATAAGTTCTTGTTCAATAATGGAGATTAGATTTAATTGACGAAATATTTCCACACACATCGAAGCAACATTGACACATCCTAACTAATAAAAAATATTTCACATGGTGGACAGAAATAGTTCCTCTTAAGCAAGTGTATGAACAGGAAGTCATCAATTTCCCTAAACAAAATATCATTACCAAGTTTGGCTTTCCTACGTCACTTGTTTTTTATAATGAAACTTATTTCTTATCACTTAAACTTTATGATTTTCCATTAGAGAATGGAATTGTTTTGAAACATTCATCTAACTATTATCCACAGGGTAATGGTCTGACTGATTCAACCATTAAAATTTTTATTTTTATTATCAAGAAAATCATTTACTATGAACAAAAGAACTGGCACAATGCTATAGTGTATGCTCTATGGTTTGACCGTGTTACACCTAAACCCTCTCTGAAAACTTCTCCTTGCTTTCTTATGTATGGGAAAGAAGTCATCCTACCTCCAAACATATACCTACTAGCCCTTCAACTCTCTCGAGAGTCTTAAGGTAAGCCTTGTCTTATGGTTTAAAGCAGGAAAGACAATCTTTTGAAGTTACAAGAAGAAAGGAGGAAATCTAAAGAAAATTTTATCATTCATCAAATTCATACCAAGCGATTGTTTGATAAGAAGTATGCGGGGAAAAAAGAGTTTAGTGTTACAGACCTAGTACTGAAGTGGGATAAATCCCACAAAGATAAAGGGAAGCACACCAAATTCTAGTCCCTGTGGATTGTACCATTTGTTTTTCATGACAAGCTTGGCCAACTCTTGATGCCTCTAAATTCGTTGCAACAACATGGGGGATGACCACCCGGTCCGGGCCTTAAATTAGTTCCTTTTTCCATTTATAATAGTGGCTCCGACTGGTTTAACTAGGTCTAGTTACCTTCTCTCAATCTCCAATGGCTTAAAATTTAACTTGTGTTTATCAATGGGAAAGAGACATCAGATCATTTCTCTTGTTGATCGGGTGAGAGAGTGATCCTTAAGCTAATTTGGGGCTTGACCAAGCCACAAATAAAGTTTTTCCTCTTTGGAAAGAGGAATTTTTAGGGATGTATAATTAAATCTATATACAAAATTATTCTAAGATGCAAGCAAAAGGAACTATCCTAATCCTATCTCAATTAGGCAGATATAGATCTATCCCAACTGAGAGCAAGATATTTTAAATAATTGGGATTTAAATATGTCTGGCTTATAATGAATATCAAGCTAACAAAGTAGTTCAATTAACTTACATTATGAATACCAAACACATCCTATCTAGAGACCTCTTAACTAAAATAATCAATCAACAACACTCAGGAAGAAGTTCACAAAATTATATTGATAATTTAATCAGTAACTTGAATAATTAAATAATAATACGCGGAAAAAGTTCACAACATATCATTATTCAATAAATCAGTTTTATAAGACAGATTTCTGAGTAAATAGTTACTCAGAAATCAGAATTCAGCGCATAAGAGTGGAGATAAATAATAACATAAAATTGGGGCAAATTTCCCATATCAAAAAAAGTGCACAAATATGGAAGTAAATTGACACATTCCTATTATCATAAAATGAAACTAGCATTTAAAATAATAGTATTATAAATACCAATTTATTAATTCCATTTCTCCAGCTCTGGTCTCTAACAGTCCTTTACAATGCCTGAACTTATTCTTTCAAAACCAGAGCTACAATAGTGCAAACTCTGTTCATGATACATAACTCAGAATGTAAAAGAAGAAACCTCAATAATCCCCAGATCTGAGATTCTTCTCCTCCCACCTACAACTCTAAATTCCTATTATAGAAGTGCTTTTAGAATTCTAGAATTGTAGAGGAGAGAAGCCCTTATTACATTCTAAATCTGCTATTTATAATATTTACAAAAGAATTTCTTCATAGGAAAGTTTGTTGAAGAGTGGTTTTGCTCAATCCATCTTCATTGGTCCAAAATCATATTCTTCAATTGATGGAGCCTTCTCATTTATTGAGATCTTCTTCTTCCCATCTCTTCAACTATTTTCCTACAAAAAACAAATCAAAAATAAAATTAAAATGTAAAAATAAAATCAAAATGTCAAATCTAGAATAAAAACAAATCCAATCAAAACTTAATAAAATAAATAATTAAAAATGAAATATAAGCTTTCTATTGATGCCTGTGATAATCTAATTGTTCAAATATATCATTGACGAATGGATCTGCACTTTAGAAGAATTTGTGGGCAAATTAAAATGTAGAAAATAAAACTCTGAAAATTGATTTTGTTTTAAAAATTCGGAGCTTGATCTTCTGCCTAATTTTAGACCCAATAAATGATCAAATCTGGAAATGAAACAACTTCAACAATAATCTCCAGAAGAGTGCAAGGGTAAAGAATGGCGACTAGGGTTTCCTCTCCATCCTCTGGAGCTTCAGCGCCGACCAAGCCTAGGGTTCAGTTTGCTCTCTCCCCTGCGGCAGCTGATCACGCACCATCTCTTCAGGTTTTGAAGGACCCTTACTCTGCAGCATGGGCGCTAACGCCCCCAACCGACGGCCGACATCTCCTCCGACTTGTTGGTGTCCTCTGCCAACTCTCTGAAGCCCGATTCGATAGCAGCCCAGATTCTCTGGCCGCATCAGAAAACCTAGAGGCGCCCCATGCGATGGCCTCTCTTGTTTTTCTCCACAAGGGCTGCGCGACAAGGGTTCTTATGTTGCAAACGAACATTCGGTCTCTCCTCAGTTCAGCAGCCCTATCCTTTGCCGCGGATCTGTGCTGGAGAGATAGTTTCTATCGGCAGAAGCATCTTCTTCCCCTTCTGCTTCCAGATAGCCAGGCAAATAGAGATCTAAAGGATTTTGGCACTGGATCGGTCAGGAAGGCATGTAAAAATTTCTCTGCCCCCTTTCAGATTCAAATCACACAGCTCTCTGGAAAAACCATTTTGCATTGGGTCCGCCCTACAGACCTGGTGCAGTATCTCAAGGCAAACCTAGAGCACCGATTCGGGATTCCCTCAGCCTTTCAAAGACTTATATTTCAAGGTAAACAACTCGATGATCTTCTACCCCTCTTAGCTTACTGCATAAAAAGTAATAGCTCTTTAGTGTTTTCCCTTCGTCTCAGAGGTGGTGCTGCAGGACAATATTCTTCTGCTCCTCCCTCCTACAAAGATGTAGTTCATTCTGAGACTCCCAAACCCCCGGCGGCCCCCAAACCCCAGCCTTTTCTGGTTGACAAACTGGAAGAGGTTCCCTCTGTTGAGATCTCCCACCCTGGCCTCGCAGAGGACCTTCAAAATTTTGTAGAAAGAGCCCTCATATGCAGATTCAATGGGCTCTGGCCATGATCTAAGGACCTCTATGAATGGATTCATTCCAACTGGACTCACCATTGCAAGGTCAGCTTCTGTTCAAAAGGATATTTTATAGTTCTGTTTGACAACCCTAAGCATTATGAACAGCCCTTAGAGGAAGGTCCTTGGTTTATGGGAACTGTTGGGCTCTTCTTAACTCCATGGTTCCCAGATTTTGATCCAGCAACTGCAGTTATCACCAGAACACCTGTTTGGATCAGGCTTCCAAACTTACCAGCTCACCTGTGGCATATTTCAGTCTACAGGGGCATTGGCAACACCTTGGGCCGGTTCTTAATGGGAGATCACTGGAGGGAACATCAAGGCCTCTACACATATGCCAGAATATGTGTGGAATTAGATCTAAGCAAAGGACTGCCAGACCAAATCAATCTCAAGGTCAATGACTTTGTTTGGACTCAGAACCTGGATTACGAGAATACTGCCTTCCGTTGCCGCCACTGTCACCTAACAGGGCACCTGCAGAATTATTTCCCATCTCTCCCTGCAAAACGAGAAAGGATAACATGGCAAAGACCAAGCCCAAGAGAAGGACCCCTTGTTCTCCGCCGCCAGCAGTAATCTCTGACTCCTCAAGCTCGGAAGATGAGGGGAGCGCCTCAGACTAATCTCCCAGAAACGCATGTTACTCCTGCACATGCCACTGCCGCAACGATCATCCAGAAACGTGTCCATGAGACCTCCTCTTCTGATTCAGATAAGGAGATCCCCATGTTGGAGAACTCCAACCTTCAAGTTGTTTTAGCACCCACACCCGAGGATGGCTGGATAAAAGTCAACAAAAAGAAAGGGAAAAAACGTCGTGTTGAGACTTCTGCCCATGTGGAATAGAAGTCAGTCTTTTTGCTTTCATGTCATTTGTTGTAGCTCCGTGTATGGTTCATTCCTTCACCGGCACCGAGGTTGATAGTTACATCATTTCCGGTCGGTCGGTTTCTTGACACTCTTGATTGTACTATATTTTGCTCAATTATAATAGTTCAGTTTTACTTTTAAAAAAAACACAATAATCTCCATTATTTTATCTATCCAATGAGTCATACTGGGCCTCATTTGGCCAAGTAAAACTCCATTACGAGCTTCCAAAGTTGGTATATTAAAATTTCTAGAATTCTGGAATTTCTGTTACTTTGGGCTAAAAATAAAAAAAAATTAATTAAATTCTAATCCTAAATTAGATTACAGTTTTTTAATTAATCAATACTAATTAATTTTAATTGCAATATTAAACTTAATTAAGAATAAATTAATTGTAAATATAATTAAGCTAATTTAAAAAATTGATTTATTGATTAATTAAAATATTAAAGTATTATATTTTTTTTTTGTAGTTTAGACTAATCCTAAACCCACGGGTTTCAAACCGGTGACCTTGCATATGGAGTGCCTTAACAGTGCACCCCATCTCTGACTTCTCTACACCACGTGGGCTAAAATATTAAAGTATTATATTAATATTATAATTTAAATTATATTAAAATTATAATTAAAATATGTTATTAATTATAATATTATATAATATAATATATATTATAATTAATTGAAAATATGTAATAATTCAAACCACGTGAGAGAGAGAGGAGGAGTGGAGTGAGAGTATGGAGTGATAAGGGAGGAGGAGAGGTGAGTGAGTGGTAGTTATATGAGGTAGGAGAGGTGAGGTGGAGGGTGAGTGACGTGAGGGTGATGTGAGGAAAATGAGTTGGGAGGCATAAGGAGGTCAACCAAAACCTTATATTAAAAAATTTTAACCCTTCGCATATTTTCCAAATCACATAAGAGTTCGGCGAATTTTAAAATGGATGTGTTTGAAGTGTTTTGTGGAATGCGATATGCAATATTGCGATATTGCAATTTCGCAATCGCATTTTATTTCGGTCTTTTCAAATCGTAATTTTTTAATTTTGGGATTTTTAAAAAAGAGGATGTGTTGTGAAGTGGGGCCATGTGGGATTAACCATCCTACAATTTAGACTTCAGCTATTTTGCAATTTTGGGGTTTTGGGTTTGGAAATTTGTTTTAAAATAACAAGTTGAAGTAAATTACCAATATTTCGAAATGTATTTTCGTCTATTGTGCAATTTAGGTGGGTCATTTTGTAAGACCATTAGTAAAAAATGAAAAAATTAGTAAAAATTAACTAAAAATTAATATTTACAATGAAGACTATTTTAATTGGGAAAAATTGAAATATCATACACTACATTTTTTAACCCAAGCAAGAAAATGATCAAACTTCAAAAGAGTGTTATTTACAAACCAGTTGACCAAATGAAGTGAAACAAGTATCGTTGGAAAGCTTGTGAAAAACTAGATTCAATAAAACAATCAAAATAAAAATCGGACAAAAAAATGAAAATAACAAAAACGTAGGATAATTAACTTAATGAAAATCCTAAACGGTGTTTAGCCAAAAATTGTGTAGAAAGGGTCCCCATTATTTGAAGTACATAAGTCAAAAATGGGGGGGTTGTGTCTTACCACAACACCACCATACTTATTGTCTCCAATATTTGGATGGGAAGATGGATTCTCTTGTTGTCAATGGCTAATATTGGAAACAATATTTAAATAGAATTTTAAGGTTGTGACCCTACTTGATGTACATATTAATTTTCTTGTTTTTAGCTCGTATGTTTTTTTGTGTTATGTTCAGTATTTTTTGTTATTATTTTTCTTTCTTTGTGAATAAATCTTGTGAGAAAGTGTTTTGTCTGGTTCTAATACATGTATAAAAATGAAAAGGGCTTGTGACATTGCAACATTTGGCTACCCTTCAGTCTTTCTTTATCTTGGTCCATATATTTTAGTCAATGAAAATATAATCCTTCCACAAGGAGATATTTCTGTAAAACCATGATACACATATTTATTCTATGAAAATCATTTATAAGCTCAATTCTCTAATGTTTCATTGTTTTTCAAGTTGATCCAATCAAGTAGAGAAGGACAAGGGGAAAATATATAATGATAAAACCTACATCATAAGTTATATATATGCTTCTCTGAAGGAAAAACCTCTTCTGCTCTCATTTAGTAGGGATCCCTCTTTCACCTCATTGAATTAAATAAGTGTCTTAGCACAGCTCTATAAATAAAATAAATAAGAATAAAAGAAGAAAAAGGCTTCTTGCACAGAGAGGTGAAATAAGCAACTTTGTTGGGGTATTGTTTAGGCTTGTTGGCGGAAAAGTAATACTTGTATTCCTATAGTGAATCCACCGGGGTATTTTCCAAGCCTACTGGTAGTGGAACAACACCAGAGATGAAAAATAAGACTTTTATGAACTATATTACCCTTCTCCTAAATTGAAATAATTGTGATACAACCAGCTTTATGAATTTGTTTAACCGAGAAAGGAATGGAGGGGACTATATATATAACTGGGTTAAGTGGGAAAACCAAAGTAATCCACACGATGAATCAACAATTTCTGAATAAATAGACCTTTTACATAGAGTTAGACCAATGCAAAAAAGTTTGAGTTATACTAGTGTGTCTCCAAATGTTATTGTTGCTAGAACACCCTCCAAAATTTTAGCCTACATCCAAATTTTAGAGAATTTTTTTACCTTTCAAGTTGTCGTTTATAGTAGCTAGAGTCACTCCATGTAAATCCCCTAAGTTTTCTAGTCCCTTTGTGTAGAAAACAAAAGTGTCATCTTTTGGCATGGGAAGTTTCGTACATTGTGAAAGCATAGTTCTAGTATATTTCAAGAGACAACTTTATTACCATTAGGTCTTATTTATCATATAGAAATGTACTAGACTCATTCCCAATTTTTTATGCATTTTCATACTATTGTCATCACTGTCATTGCAAAGTGTATCTGAAGTGTCACACTTGGAGGATATTGTTGTTTTGTCATCGGATTAAGGGGATCATGTTGTTTTTTAGTGTTGAGTGTTCTATGTTGTGTAATCAATGGTTTTGAGTGTGTGATCATGTTCAAGTCCTACCTTGGTCTCATCGTTACCTTACTGATCCCACACTTAGTCAAATTTTGTAATATTTCATGTCGAACAACCTAAGCTCACTCTACCCCTTTGTACTATGCATTGCGTAGTTGAAAGCCTCATCCTTCATCCCTTACCTCCTGGAAATTCACAATGCATAGTCACTGCCTCCAAGGATTATACATTGTGTAGTCACAGTTCTCAAGAACAACCTCCTGACCCCCATAACTATGCAATATTACCTCCCAACCAATCTCTTTCTACGTAATGTGCAATCCTAGCCTGTAGTTTGTCTCCCTCTCTCCTTGAACTATGCAATTTCACATTTTCACAATCCAACTACCCAGTCTCCCTAAGAATTGTGCATTGCGTAGTTACAGTGGGAAATATTTCCTCACTATGAACCTCAACTACGAAATCCTACTTCATAAACCTTGAGAACTGTGCATTGCACAATTGCAAGCCTCAGTCCCTCACTCATGGCTTTTGGAACCACATAATCCTTGAGCCCTCCTCTTGATCTAATACCCAGTTCCAGGCCAATTAGTGATTTTCAAGAATAAAGTTACACTATGATATTTTGGGAATGATGTCATCTTGTCATGAGTTTATTTCACTTAGAGGAATTAAATATTCACATGACAATATGATGCTCAGAGAAGGGGAGAAGGAGACTGTGCTAGAATACACTTTGGAATCTACGAATACAAGATGATCATTGAACCAGAATATGAAGGGACACTAGATTGCGACAAGAGCTAGAAGATCAAGATCACAGTGAAGACTCCTTCTCTCCAAGCCTTTTGGAGGAGGTAGAGGAAGATCATGAAACATATTTCATGAAGACACAAAGGTAGCAACAAGAGAAGAAGCTTGAAGTTGACACATCATCAACAATCCCATGTAATCAGTGTCAAGTCATGTCTTGTCAAAGTGTCATCTCTAGAGTCATATAAGTCATCATGTGCCACAACATTTGTGGATATAATTATATAATTTCAATAAATGAAAAGTGCAAAATAAAGAGAATGTTTAAGAGTCACCTATAGAATGTGAAAGGTAATGTAGAAGTCAAAGAGTCTCATGAGAATTTGAAAATTCATATGCAAGTTCAAGAGTCATGAGGGGATCTCAAGAGTCATAGGGGAGGTGGAGGGTCAGCTCATTGCTTATATATACACCCTCATATCTCAAGAAAAGGACTTTTCAACTTGGCTTCTCCAACTAGGCATTAGAGAGGAAGATAGTTCTTTTGGAGAGAAACTGGTATCTCTAGCACTCCACTATTAGAGCTAGTGGTGTTCATTGTATTGATGTATATTTTCACTTTCGCTTAATACTTGAAGCTCATTGAGCCAAGACACTTTCATGTATATATCGTAAATGTTGTAAGATTAGTCTTTCAATTCTTGCGGTATATGTTGTTGTTATTTCGTACTAAAGAAATTGAAATATTTCGGTAGCTTTAGTGCTTACCCTATTGAATGTGTGTTGTACTTGTTTTAACTACTATTACTTATATGTAAAATATTTCACTAGTTTATTCATGATTCTTTGATATATATACTAGTGTGTCTTTATTAGATGAGTACTATTAATCTTCTCTTAAAGGCTCACTATCGTTTCCCTCCAATGAAAGAACCTTGATACATTCTGCAACTGAACATTTCACAAGGCCTACTCACTTGTTCATTAAAAAGTACATGTATATTTCTCTCTTGTGTTAACTATTGCAGCTAAGGAAAATATTTAAGAAAATGGCAGTCAGGCCTTGTTTCCAGGAGAGCTCCTACATCAAATGGTATGAGATCTATTTGGGAATTCATATAGGGGAGACCCCCTTACATGTTGTTGGGTTCCAATACCATCAAAAACACCTTGGAGGCAGTGGAACAACCTAAAGGAATACATTTGTAGACAAGGGGGTGCAATACTTGGGCGTGGGGATAATGGGGGATGTGAGCCTATAGGTTGAAGGTTGTTGGGGTTCAATATATTGGCCCTATTTATTTATGGTACTAAATTGTACCTAGTTTTGGGTAAGTTGTTACCCATGGAGTTGAAACCCAAACTTTAGGGTGACCCACTGTTGAGAGAAAATGAGTGGTGTGGTCTATGCCTAGGAGTAACATCTAAGGTTTGTAGTTAGTTGGAATTTTTTATCAGATAAGTGCAACTGCTAATATTTATTTAAATTATGCTTTAAATTAATTATGTATTTTTCCTATGCTGTGTTTGAATTTTAAAGTAAACAAAATTATTATGAAATTATATCTTTGTAGGTGAATTAATTGCATTATATAATTCATTATACATGCATAACATATGTCACTAGAAACAAAATAAAATGAAAAAATGTTAAAGAGCCAAGTTACAGAGGTTATAATAGTAAGGAGATGTCCCAAAAGGTGGTTGAAATACTTCAAGCAGATGGTTTAGGTTGTTACAAAGGGACACAGGAGTATGGATATGAACTAATAGGTGGTTGGCAATGTTACATAGTGGTATCAAAGCCTAGGTTTACAACACTCGGGGCATATGGGTCGAACTCCATTATGGAGAAAATTGCAGATTGTTGGTAAATCATTTGAAAAAATTCATGGAGATGAATAGAATCACAAGTTCAAGATGAAAATCCACTATAATGGTAGATATACTAGTTGAAAATATTATTGTAGACTTAGGAAATTTAAAATCTATGGATAGATTTTAGTATAAAATTTTTTAATTTTGTGTGAATAGAAATTCAATGAAAATAGATATTACTAATTGAAAGAGAATAACGAAATTAAAAAACAAAATCCATATTATGATTTAAACAATGAGGTGGCAACACTAAGTGGCAGCTGAGTTGGAAGGTGGAGAAGGCCAAGTGGCAAACTAGTTGTTGAGATTCAACAAGATGATGAGCTTAGTGAAAAGAGTCGCCTTCACTAAGTGGGCCCGCAAGCTATTTTTGGCGCAAGTCTATTTTTAGACTCTCTATTTTTAGACATGATGATCATATTTTAGAAGTTGGAGGATGTTGTTTGTGGATGGTTGATCAAGTTGGAAATATAGATGAAATTCTATTTTTAGAATATTTGGCGAAGTCTATTTATAGATCGGCAATCTAAAAATAGATGCATGTCGATTATTATTAGCTCTTAATAATAATCAGACTCTAAACAACAACTTATTCTCTTGGAGCACTTCAGTTCTGTGCATAAATGTGGTACAGCAGCTGACAGAAGGAATTACACTATTCCTAAGGGTTTACTGGATCTAATGCATGGAGGACTCAGTTAGAACTCAAGTGGCAAAGTTATGACACAGTTGGAAGAAGTAGTTATGGAGTTGTATTTAGTTTAACTCAGTTAGACTTAGTTGAGCTAGTTGTATCTAGTCTAACTGATTGATACACTAGTGAGAGTGGAGTGAATTAATTCACAAATAATAACTCATTAATCAACTGAACAATACAACAGTTAACTACAGTGCATGGCAGTTTCAGTGGAGACTCGGTGGAGAGGTAGGTGAAAGGGCAAGATAGACTATCTGTTGACCCTCAGTGATGCATTGATTACCATCACACACTGGTGGAGATGCAATGAGGATTTGCAGTCCAGGGATGGGTAATTTGGAATTGTTTGAGTATTCTTCAACATATATTGTTGCGTGGATCTGAGGCTAGCAGGTGGCAAAGATCGGTGCATGGATTTGCAAGATTAGGCCTGTATAGTGTATGACGATTGTACTGTACTGAGGGCTTGTGATAAGCTTTGTATGTTTGTATGAGATTTTCATATGATCTCCATGTTACATAATATATAGTTGGGGTTTTCAGCTTCAGTCTTTCCCGATTAAAAATTGTGTTATGTGCGATTGAATATTTTTGTTTATGCTTCACATGTGTGTGAAATTAATTTTTCCGCAAAAGATTAACAAGTGGAATAGATTTAGTATCTTTCATAAAGTTAAATAGTGTGAGATCAGGTGGATCTTGGACATATGCATTATTGCATATAATTTTTATATGGTATCAAAGCATTTTTTATTGAATATTGCAATTGTGAAGTGAGTTTGTGCTGGTGGACAATTCGAATTTTCTACAAAAGATTCTTGGTGCAGAAATCGAGTATACATTGAAATTTCTTTCAACGGGTTGAGATTGGAGTATGCCCTTGATGGGAGCTCAAATTACATAGCCTGGAAGAAAGACAGGTGAAGGCGGTGCGGGAGGATGTCTGAAGGAGTTCATGATGAAGTGATGTTCTAGCCGGGATCTGGCGATGTTGCATTGCATATGATGCATGGCAAAGAATAATGCAAGGAAGGGATGGTGGAAGGTGTCACAAAACCACATTGTGTCCAACAGCCACGGGAAAACCACTCATTAATGTGAGCTTTGAGACTTGTTCCAAAGCAGAAGTGACCAGAGGAAGTTGGCGCTTAAAGACAAGCTCAGAAAAATAAAAATGGAGAAAGGCAACAGTATTCCAAAATACCTCACGAAGTTTGTCCACTGCAAGGATGAGCTGGGAAGTGTGGGGGTTACCGTTGATGAAGAATACTTGGCGAGCTTGGCTCTCCTTGGGCTTCCAAAGAGTTGGCATAGCTACGAAGACTATGTCAATGGATGGTAGAAACTGCCGGGATGGGAGCGACTTTGGTCGGATCTTGTGCAGGAGGAGATAAGGCGGGGTAGCAGGGATGGATCTTCATCGAAGAATGAATATGAAGAGAATTGTGCTTTGGCTACCAAAGCAAGGAAAGGGAAGGGGAAGAAATCTTCTTCTAAATCCAGTGTGAAGGCAAGAAGCAGGACTTGTCCAAAGGGAAGTGTTTTCACTATCACGAGCATGGACATTTCGCCACTAACTGTCCACAGAAGAAGAAGAATAAGTAGGTTGTTGGATCTGCAACTGGAGAGGCCTAAGCCTCGCAATTTGAGCTAGATTTTTCCTTGATCGCATGCTTGTTTTCAAGCTGCATGGGATCGGTGTGGTATCTTGACAGTTGTGCGTCTTTCCATATGACGAGAGACAAAGAGTTGTTTAGTGACTTGGAGGAGAAGGACCTCCATATGCATACAGAGATGGGCGATGATGGTCGGTACAGTGCGACTAGCATTGGGACCATTACCTTTGAGAGGGAGTCTGGTAATCCGTTCTTGTTGAAGAATGTCATGCATGTTCCACGTCTGAAGAAGAACTTGGTCTCAGTCGCAATGCTGGAAGAAATGGGTTATGATGTTGTTTTCAGTGAGGGAAAAGTCTTCCTTCGACATAAAACAACGGGTCAAACAAAGAAGATAGGGGTTCGAATTAAGAATCTCTACAAGCTAGAGGTAGATGGTTGCATTGTAATGGTGGGCAAAGCAGAAGAAGTGGTGAGCCGGGATGAGGGCGAGTTATGGCACAGGAGATTGGGCCATCTTCACCATGGCACTTTGAAGATTTTGCAGAAAATTTCTACTGGACTTCCAAAGGGTACTCTTGCACAGTCAGATCAGTGAAAAGGATGTACAATGGGTAAGTTTGTGAAGACCACCTTTCATGAGAAGGAGAACCATGCTTCAGTGATCCTGGAGAGAATTCACACAGACGTGTGTGGACCATTCTCGGTTGCTTCAACAGCAAAACACAGGTATTATGCTATATTTTTTGATGACTTTTCTCATAGATGATGGATCTTATTCATGCAGAATAATAGTGAAACTTTCTCAAATTTCTATGAGTTCAAGGCATTGGTGGAGAAGGAGTCAGGGAAGCACGTGAAAGCTCTACGGAGCGATAATGGTGGTGAATACATCTCTGGAAAATTCAAAGACTTATATAGAAAGGAAGGAATTCAAAGAGAACTCATAGCACCTCATAACCCATAGCAAAATGGGGTCGCGGAGATAAAAAACAGAATGATTGTGGGTGTTGCAAGAGCGATGCTACATGACCAGGGCCTACTGATGCACTTGTGGGTGGAAGCATGCAACACTGCGGTTTATGTGCAAAACCGTTGTCCTCATAGAGTACTTGGCATGAGTACACCCGAGGAAGATTTTACTGGTAAGAAGCCTGATATTTCTCATTTGAAGATTTTGGCTCACTTGTTTACATTCATGTGACGAAGGACGCTAGGAAGAAGCTAGAGCTGACTGCAGAAGTTGGGATATTTTTGGGGTACACATAAACACCCCATAACTATCCTGTGTATTTTCCAAACAATCACATGACGGTTATGCAACGGGATATAAAATTCAATGAGGTGAAAGCCATGAAGTTGTCACTTGAGAGGGAGCTACACTTGCATGCAAAAGATGAACTTCTTGTTCCCAAATATGAGCCTCTGGATGTGGATCAGCCATAGGAGGAGATTCATGGAGTGGAGGAGTCCACTCATGCAAAACTAAACATCAGACAAGGCAAAAAGCGTACCACAGAAGCTGAGAGACTGAAGCTTGATGCGGCACAGAATGTAGGAGTCCCTACATCACAGTGCAGACAGAGACAATCACCTGACTGATATACTGGATACATGGCTCTTATGAGCAAGTGTATTGTGACAGAGCCATCTTCTTTTGAAGAAGCAGCGCAGGAGCCCACATGGGTAGATGCCATGGTGGAGGAGTATGACTCCACTGTCAGAAACAGTGCTTGGGAGATTGTTCCAAGGCCGGTGGGAAAATCAGTTGTAGGATCAAGATGGATCTACAAGGTAAAGCAAGCTGCTGATGGGAGTGTCGAGAAGTATAAGGCAATATTTTTTGCTCGGGGCTTCTCAGAGATTGAGGGGATTGACTATGAAGAAACCTTTGCACCTGTCGCACGTTATTCTTCCATACGGACCATCCTTGCTCTCTCAGCGCAGATAGGTTGGCACATTCATCAGATGGATGTGAAGACTGCATTCCTTAATGGGATCATTGAGGAAGAGGTGTACATTGAGCAGCCTAAAGGATTTGATATCTTCAGCAGTGAGTCACATGTGTGCAGGCTCAAAAGAGCGTTGTATGGGCTGAAACAAGCACCCCGTGCTTGGTACACTCATATCGACAACTATTTCACTGGACTTGGCTTCACCAAGAGTGAGGCAGATGCAAACCTGTACTAGATTGTGGTTGAGGGTAAGCTTTTAATCATTGTACTTTATGTTGATGATTTAATACTAACCGGTGATGAGTAGTTGATACACTCATGCAAGGAAGATCTTGCAAAGGAGTTTGAGATGAAGGATTTGGGCCTCCTTCATTATTTCCTTGGATTGGAAATATGGCAGTGGGAAGGTGAACTGTTTGTGTCTCAAGGCAAGTAAACCTGAGAGATACTGGAGAAGTTTCACATGCAAGGCTGCAAGCCTATCAACACTCCTCTTCCAGGAAATTGGAAGAAACGGGATGCTACATCGCCAGAGGTAGTGGATGCCACTGTTTATCGACAGTTGGTGGGTTTTCTCATGTATTTATTCAATACAAGACTGTACATATGCTATGCGGTGAACCAGCTTTCACAAGCGATGGTTAAGCCTACCAAGCTCTTTTGGAAGGCAGGCAAGCATGTATTGAGATATCTCAGGGGCACATATGAGTATGGTTTATGGTACAGACAGACATATGAGGTGAAGTTGCATGGCTTCACGGATACAGATTGGGTAGGAAGCCCAACAGACAGAAAGAGCACATCAGGAGGGATTTTCAATATCGAATCTACGGCAGTTTCTTAGTACAACAGGAAACAAAGATCTGTGGCACTCAGTTCAGTAGAAGTGGAATACATGGCAGCAAGTTTAGTTGCATGTGAGGCTATCTAGATGAGGAAGATTTTGGTTGGTTTATTCGGTTCACATTTAGATCCCACAATGATTCATTATGATAATCAGAGTTGCATTAAACTCTTGGTTAATCCTGTGTTTCATGATATATCTAAACATATTGAAATCTGGTATCATCATATCAGAGATTGTGTGCAGCGGAAGATCATGTTGCTTCAGTACATTCCCACGGACAATTAGGATGCAGATATTCTGACGAAGGTGCTCACCAGGAGAAAATTTGAATACCATAGAGGCAGGATCGGGGTGAAGGATAATCCCTATCTTGTTGAGAGGGAATGTTGAGATTCAACAAGATGATGAGCTTAGTGAAAATAGTCGCCTTCACTAAGTGGGCCCACATGCTATTTTTGGCGCAAGTCTATTTTTAGACTATGTCTATTTTTAGACATGATGATCATATTTCAGAAGTTGCAGGATGCTATTTGTGGATGGTTGATAAAGTTGGAAAAATATATGAAATTATATTTTTATAATATTGGGTGAAGTCTATTTATAGATCGTCAATCTAAAAATAGATGCATGTCGATTATTATTAGCTCTTAATAATAATCAGACCCTAAACAGCAACTTATTCTCTTGGAGCACTTCAGTTCAGTGCACAAATGTGGCACAGCAGCTGAAAAAATGAATTACGCTATTCCTAAGGGTTTATTGGAGCTAATGAATGGAGGACTCAGTTAGAACTCAAGTGGCAGAGTTATGACACAATTGGAAGAAGTAGTTATGGATTTGTATTTAGTTTAACTCAATTAGACTCAGTTGAGCTAGTTGTATCTAGTCTAACTGATTGATACACTAGTGAGAGTGGAGTGAATTAATTAGTTAATTAATTCACAAATAATAACTCATTAATCAACTGAAGAATACATCAGTTAACTATAGTGCATGGTAGTTTCAATGGAGACCAGTGGAGAGATAGGTGAAAGGGCAAGATAGACTATCCTGTTGTGACTATAGTGATGCATTGATTGCATCACACACTCAGTGGAGATGCCAATGAGGATTGTGCAGTCAAGGATGGAGTAATTAAAATTCATTCAGAGCTATTCTTCAGCAGAGATTGCGCATTGGAGGCAAGCTAGCAGGTGGAAAATATCGGTGCATGGATTTGCAAGATTAGGCCTTATTAGTGTATGACAATTGTACTGTACTGAGGGCTTGTGATAAGATTTTATGTTTGTATGAGATTTTCATATGATCTCCATGTTACATAATATATAGTTGGGGTTTTCAACTCCAGGATTTCCTGGTTAAAAACTGTGTTATGTGCGACTGAATATTTTTGTTTATGCTTCACATGTGTGTGCAATTAATTTTTCCGCAAAAGATTAACAAGTGGAATAGATTCAGTATCTTGCATAAAGTTAAATAGTGTGAGATCAGGTGGATCTTGGACATATGCATGCTTAGTGCATATAATTTCTACACTGGTGGCACGATTGGACACCATCTAGTGAATGAGGTGGGTTAAAACATTATTATTTTTATCACATGATGTGCACCATCTCTATCGGTCTCCTACAATGTTGACCACTAAATCCATCAAGAATTTTATTCCCCATTAACCAATCAACAAGATTTCACCTGAAATGAATATATGTCATTCATTGCGGTGATCATAATTGGTCGAATTGATGAGGTGTATTGTGCACTATAAAAATCTATGCTACTTTCCACCCAATGGCGTTTGTGGAACATTGATTTTGTTTACTCATGACTGTTGAATCAATAATGTAAAAAACTACAACTTATACCATGTGCATGATATGGATCTAGGTCATTGAATTAGAGTGATCTCAACTATTAAATACATAGAGTGAAAAATATTTCTTATAATATCCATGCATGTTCCAACCCAAAAAGAATTGGGACCATTGATCTACTCTAAGATCAATCATTGGATCTACAAGTGAGAGAGTCGCTTGTTGTAGGAGAAGTGGAGAATGGCCCAAAATTGTAGCCATATCAAATTAAGCACTACCATGTGGAAGGTACCACATGAATTTTGGGGCCTAACTGGGGATGAAAATGCAAAGGGGAAGGCTACATGTACGCATGATAAAAGGAAAGGAAGGTGAATTCAATTCCTGTCCCATGAGAACTAACAACTAACTATACACAATAATTATTTTCAAATTGAACAAGGGAACACATAAAAGGTATTTATGTCTAAAAATAGTTACAAAGTAGAGTTACAAGTGGATATAATTGATCCACGGGAGTAAATCAACAGAAATTTTAACAATTTTTTTTTATTTTTTTTTTGTTGATTTTTCAAGTCATATGCTTGTAGGGAATTTTTTAGTTGACACTTTCCAGTAGTGAAAATCCCCAATAAATACCTATACTAGTGGTACAATACTTTTTTGCATCTAAAATAAAAGAGATAAAAGAGAGCTTTCCAATGACATATTACAATCACAAAACAAAGCCAATATGAATTTATGATTGAAACAATGTGAGAAAAAAATAGGGTATGTGGTCACTTCAGAAAGGTCTAACTCTACAACTAGAGCTCAAATTGGGGTGTCGAAGTAGTTAATAGAAACTGTTAGACAATAGTACATATCCATGGAGCTAGATTTGAAATTTGAATACATAATTATTCATAAATTTGGCAAAATTTTGTTGTACAGAGTTGGAGAAATCAAGTTGAATTGGCCAAGAATTTCACAGTCCATAACTTACAACTCGGGACTTAGATTTGGGAAAATGGATAGTCAATATAAATATATAATTGAAAATGAGAATACATATTATATCAAACTATAATTTTTGTTTGGAATATGGAATTTCTCATAAATTTAAAAGAAGGTTACAGGTGTTCTATAAGACAAGGCCAACATTAAGACCAAAGGTATGGGGGATACTCAAGGGTCTTGTAGCCATGAAGAGGAGTTTAGAGCTATCAAAATTAGCATGGGTAATGTTGAAACAGATTCAATTGACCATGAAAGGGACAATCAAAAGGATAAATACCTAGAGGAAACCACGAGGAGTCTCAAATTTGAGGTGCTCAACTACAAGGATGATAATGAGAGTCCGATAAGAGAACAACAATGAATTAATTCTTAGATTTTATAGAGTTTGAATTAACCAAGGTGTATCAAAGGAAGAAGGGATTCAAACCTTCCTTTTCAAGAACCCATAGTGAACCAAAGGGGTTTGATGCATTGACTAAGAGAGCAAGTTTTCAACCCTTTAGGTGTTGGGATTTTGGAGGAGAGAACATTTATAGGGACTACCATCACAAATAAGGGAAAATGAGGAATATACATCACATCCAAGGAGATGATACATTAGAGGACATGGGTAGAAGCATGCCCAATATCTATGCAACAATGGAAAATAGGCAGGTTGAGCATCAAGAACATATGATCAAAGTGGAAGGTAAGTTAAAAAACTAACCCATTTCCATTTTAATTGATTTCGGAGCGAGCCATAGTTTTATTTATCCTAATTTTGTTGAAATATTTAACATAATGAAAACCAAGCATGGAAAAACTTTTATAGTTTAGTTAGCTACAAAAGCTAAACGAAGAATAATTGAACTTATGAAAGAATTCCAAAACAATGTGAATGGGTTGGACACAATTGCATATTTAAACATAATACCATTTGGATCATATGATTTCATAACTGGTATAGATTGGTTGTAAAACCATCAAGCACTGCTAGAATATTACAATATAAAAATTACTTTCCTTGATGAAGAAGGGTAGAAAAGGAAAGTGTATGGAATTCCCAAACCAAATTCTATTAGGGAAATAGCTGATCCAGGTGGATATCGGTGGCCACCCACCTATTCCATTTGGACCAGCAACATCAATTCTTGCAACTTTTCACATTCAGCACAACTTACTATTTTTAGCAGGTTTTCGGGTCCTCCACTCTCGGAGCCGTTTTGGGGGCTTAATGATCCGGGTGGATATTGGTGGCCACCCACCTATTCCATTTGAACCCCCATCTTCAGTTCTTTCAATTTTCAAGTTGCAACAAAACTTACTATTTTTAGCAGTTTTTCGGGTCCCGAACTTCCGGAGCCGTTTTGAGGCCCTAAACGACGTTTTTTGGGTATGAAAGCGCCAGCGAATTTTTTGATAAAATTCGTCCCGACAGTTGTAGTCCTCGGATAGATCTTTCTAACGAGCTATTGAGCGCGTAAAACGGAGATCGGGTGCCAAAGTTATGCCCCCGGGAAGTTGAACCACCAATTTACCCAAACGGGCGTCCACAGTTTTGGCGCCTCATCTCCTACGGTTAGGTTTTTGGACGTTTCATATTCTACATTGTTTCTCAACAATAAATAGGCCCTTGAGCCTCATTGTAACACAGTCAGAGGTCTGTAGCCGTCACATCTCTTCTCAGAGATTCGCTACCAGCACCCTAGCTATTTTATTCCCATTATGCCTTTAAGCATATTTCTGTTATTTGATATTAATGAAATGAAGCATTATTTCCGCTGCATCTCTATGTTCATGGTTATTTCTATATTTTGTTGCGTTCCTGCATAAAATCCGGATCAGTGGTTTCAGAGCGGGTCTGCTCTTTCTTTGTTTTTCTTTGCATGTCCCCAACGCGGTCAGGGTATAAGGAGTTAGGGCTCGATCTGGTTGAACCCTTGCAAGATCAGCCTCGCAAACCCAGACGACCTCCCATGGCGGAAGAAAAGAAAGACGAGGGAGCAGGAGATCCTATCAAAATACTGCTCGAGGAGGCCCTCGAGAAACAAAGGAACGCGATGATGGATAACTTTGCTCAAATCCTTCAACGATTGCCCACATATGGCGCATCTGCATCCAACAGCCACTCTGGAGGTGCCACTCCCTTCAAGGTACAGGTAAACTTTGACATTCCTATATTTGAAGGAAAAATAGATGCAGACGCTGTAGACAGATGGTTAAATTTGTTGGAAGGGTATTTCTCGTTCCATGACTTCTCTGACCGAGAAAAGATTATTTTTGCACTCCTCAAAGCCGCCCCCCATGTCAAAGACTGGTGGGAAACCTACCGTGAGCAAGAGGGCGAAGGGGAACCCTCTCTGTTCTCGGCCACACCCACTTGGAATTCGTTCTGAGACGGCATCAAGGAACAATATTACCCCGTGGGGAGCTATGAGGACAAATACATCCAATGGACCACGCTACGGCAACAAAAGGATCAAGATGTGCACGAACTGACAAATCTGTTCCATACCCTGCGCACAATGTTGGGTATTAAAGATTCAGAGAGACATTTGGTGCTCAAGTACCGCGGCTGTCTGCACAAACACATTCAGGAGGAAATGGATTTCCTCGACATTACATCGCTTGGCACGGCATATCGCTATGCCGCCAAGATCGAGCAGAAATTTAAGCAGAAGAAGCGAGACTTTGGATTTGCGAATCCGAAAGGTGCCCCCGAATCGAAGAACAAGGGGCAAGGCCAAAGCAATGCGACTCAGAACAACACCACAAATCCAAAGAAGGACACAAGGAAGTGGTGTGAATTTCATAACAGCCCCACTCACAGCACAAACGAGTGTCGGGCCAAACGGTCTTTGGTGGCTGAACTAAAGGCACCCGAATCAGATGCATTTTCTGATCCTGAGTTAGAACCAGACAAAGGCAATGACAAAGGGAAGCAGATCATTGATGCGGATCCCAGTGCCATTGTTGCCACCACCAAGATCCAGAAGGAGGGTCCAGAGGATCCAGAGGAGGGGGAGCGCCTCTTCCGGTCGCAGATGTGGGTGAAGGGTTCTCCGCTGCAGTTTCTCGTCGATAGTGGAAGCCAAAAGAACCTCATTTCAGCAGACGTCGTGAAGTGGCTCGGCCTACCAACCATAGCACACCCACAGCCATATACCATCGGGTGGCTCCACCCAGGGAGAGATCTCCGCATCCGCCCAGCCGGTCTGCGATTTCCATACGATTATCAAGCCCTCGGTGGATGAGGTATTGTGTGATGTTGCTCCTCTTGATGTAGCTGATGTATTATTGGGCCAACCATACTTGTGGAGGCGACATGCTGTGTATGAGTCTAGGCCTCATGTTGTTATTATTACTTTTGGAAATAACTTGTACAGGATACCGGAGGTAGTACCGCCTCATGCCATCTCTTTGACTACTGCAAAACAACGTAGTAAGATTGTTTCCCAGACCAGGAAATTCATTTTCCTTACGACTCACTCACAGGGAAAGAAGAATATTGTGGCCACATCCTCGAAACATGGCTCCCTTTCACAGCTGCAGCAGATGGACAAAGTCATGGAGGAATACGATGACAATTTCTCCTCACTCATAGAGGTTCCTCTACACTGTCAGGACAAGCACTCCATTGATCTGACTCCCAATGCACCACCACCTGATGTTGCCATACATCTTGCAACTACACATACAGAATCCAAACATGTACTGTATGAGGTTGATAAAGAAACCAAATTTTCTAAACGCATCCAGCATGTCCGCCCGCAGGTCCATGACATCTTCAACACATCTAATACTCAGTTCAACAGAATTGGCCTCATCTCATGGAGGATCTCAACGCAATGGGGACCATTGCTTCCTAAGGAGGGAGGAATGATCCAGGTGGATATCGGTGGCCACCCACCTATTCCATTTGGACCAGCAACATCAATTCTTGCAGCTTTTCACATTCAGCACAACTTACTATTTTTAGCAGGTTTTCGGGTCCTCCACTCTCGGAGCCGTTTTGGGGCCTTAATGATCCAGGTGGATATTGGTGGCCACCCACCTATTCCATTTGAACCCCCATCTTCGGTTCTTTCAATTTTCAAGTTGCAACAAAACTTACTATTTTTAGCAGTTTTTCGGGTCCTGAACTTCCGGAGCCATTTTGAGGCCCTAAACGACGTTTTTCTGATAAAATTCATCCAGAAAGCTGTATTCCTCGGATAGATATTTCTAACGAGCTATTGAGCGCGTAAAACGGAGATCGGGTGCCAAAGTTATGCCCCCGGGAAGTTGAACCACCAATTTACCCAAACGGGCGCCCACAGTTTTGGCGCCTCATCTCCTACGGTTAGGTTTTTGGAAGTTTCATATTCTACATTGTTTCTCAACAATAAATAGGCCCTTGAGCCTCATTGTAACACAGTCAGAGGTCTATAGCCGTCACATCTCTTCTCAGAGATTCGCTACCAGCACCCTAGCTATTTTATTCCCATTATGCCTGTAAGCATATTTTTGTTATTTGATATTAATGAAATGAAGCATTATTTCCGCTGCATCTCTATGTTCATGGTTATTTCTATATTTTGTTGCGTTCCTGCATAAAATCCGGATCAATAGCAGTCATGCAATTAAACAGAAATTAAGAACCAAATTTATGTAACCCACATGGAGGAGGAAACCAAAGATTAAGAACCAAGTGTTGAATACCACTAGGTAATTAAGGAATTTTTGGATGTATTTTTCAAAATTCTAGTGTAACCACCTAGAAGATATATTCAGTTCTCTATAGACTTGGTACTTGGAGCTACTCTAGTTTCCAAAACACCATACAGAATGAGCACACTTGAACTTAAAGAATTACAATTGGCATTAAAAGAATTACTAAAGAAAGGTTAGATCATATGCCCAAGTGTGTCACTTTGGGGTGCCCCAATGCTCTTTGTTAAAAAAAAGGATGGTACACTAAGGATGTGCATTGATTTTAGTAAATTAAACAAAGTAAAAGTGAAGAACATACCCTTTACCAAGAATAGGTGACTTATTTGATCAAATCAAGAGAGCTAAAGTATTTTCCAAAATTGATTTTTGATCAAGGTATCATCAAGTAAGGATTAAGAAAGAATAAATTGGTAATATAGCTCTTCAAAATAGATATGGGAATTATGAATTCATGGTGGTACCATTTGGGTTATCTAATGCACCGGGTGTTTTCATATGACTTATGAAGGGAATTTTCAATAATTATTTGTATAAGTTTTTTATTGTAATTTTGGATGAAATCCTAGTGTATTCTAAATCTAAGGAAGAGCATGAACAACATTTGAGGATGGTGTTATAGGCACTTAGATAGCATCAATTTTATTTCAAGTTGAGTAAGTGCTCATTTTATCGAAGACAAATTCATTATCTGGGTCATATTATTTACGAGAAAGGGATAGCCGTGGACCCAAAAAAGAATAAAGAAATCAAAGATTCGCCAATTCCAAAGAATGTGATAGAGGTGAGATCCTTCATGAGCTCAGTAGGTTACTATAGGATATTTATTGAGATATTCTAAAAAATATCCCACCTTATCACTTCATTACAAAAGAAAGGTGTGAAATTTGAATGGTCTCATAAATATGAACAGGGAACAATACCCTCATTTTTTTCGATAATTTTGTTGTATATATATGTATATATAATTAACTAAGGATAGTGCATAAATAAGGGGGAGGGTAATGTAACACCCCAACTCGACCCATGGATTATAAGTAACATGTACATACAAAACCTAGACTAGTGAGTTGGTACATATTAATTAGGCTAGTGAGCCAGGATTACTTTTGGGGGCCGACATGTTGGTGTACATTTTTGTATATGTTTTGGGGCCAATGTGCCCATGTGCATATGTTTTATCTATTTTGAGGTCAAATATTTTGGTTTTATAAATATGAATTTTCATGCATATTAAAAAAGATACATTACTTTTGCAAACTAAGTCAAATGAAAATAGTACGGGGAGATAAGACTCCATGTGTATTAAAAGAGGGATTTATGTGACTTAATATTATATAAGTGCACATGTTTTTAACAAAATTACATTAAATGAATTTATGTGGTGCCATGTATCAAAGGAATTACATGCACATAAAAGTAAGGATGTTGTATTATGGATGAACATATCGGAGAATTTGGCAAGGGAAAAGTTAGAACTAGAAACCTTGGTGGAAAATATGGGATGACCCTATGGTAGGTGGTACATGTTTCCTAAGTGAGGCCACGAGAATATTGGAGACCCCTAAAGGCAGCAGGAACTCTTGAAGTCATAGTGCTTTGAGACATCCCTTATCAGTCGACTTAGACAACTTGAAGGTGGTGGCACAACCCAAGGGACTACAGGCACAAAGAAGGGGGTGCACTACTTGAGTGTGAGGATGATGGGGGATGTAGCCTGTAGGTTTGAGGTTGTTGGGTTTTTTTACATTGGCCCTATTTATTTATGGTATTTGACATGCACCTAGTTTTGGGTAAATTGCTTCCCATGGATTTGAATGATTTGATATGGGTGGCTGAATTGTTTTGCTATGCAAGCACCTCCCACTCAATTAAAAAAAATTAAGGATCTTTTTTATACATGCATGTGTGGAATTTAATTCTTGATTCAGGTGTATGTGTTTTAACTGGTTCAAGGATTTATGTGTGATAAATTAAACATTTGTTTAAGCTAATTAAAATCATGTACAACAACCATAAATTGTAGCAAATTAACCAACAACACATAACAACAAACATAGTAAAGGAGTTCACCCTCAACACTTGGGCTATGTCTTCTTTAGCCTTCGTCAATGGACTTGGCTCTTTGGGATTAAGATGGTCAATTTCTTTTACAAGTTGATGCTCAACTCGAATGGTTTTTTGGACTGTACCAATGGGTTTAGAATACCAAAATACCCCTACATTGACTGCTCAATCTCTGGAAATGGACCTAGGCTCCCTTGGGCTTGACCTCTTCTGCCGGTGTCCTTGATTTTCCCTGAGCTTCTATGTGGCACAAACTCTCCTAGAAGTCCTCTTCTACTCCTGAAACCTATTCTACTATCTCCAGTACATATCAATCATCCAAAATAGGTTTTTCATCCACTCAGAATGAACTTAGGCTCCCCGTTCTATGCCTCCAACACCTGGTGGCATTGGGCTCCCTGAAACTTCCCTGTGGCTTATTAGGCTCTATAAGTCTCCAAATTCTTCTTAAAACCCCATAATTTTATTCATAAGGTTTAATATAGTCATAAATTACTATTGGTTTCCTGATAATGGCCTCTGGCTGCCCTGGCTAGGCCTCATTTTCCTGTTGTCCCCTGGTGGCCCTAATGGCCCTTGGAATTTCTCTGAAGAAGATTCACGCTCATAAGTCCTCATCTATCTCTTTGAACCTCACCAATGGCTCTAGAATTCTCGAATTAATCCAGAATGACTTCATTTTCTCATAATGGTCGAAAATTGAGCCTTCTACACTTTTTCCCAAAATCTCCGAGGAAAACTCCACTAAATGTGGAGAAATCCAGTTCACTGGAGTTAAATTAGGGTTGACCACCAAATTTGGCGTGCCCTTATCTGCTCTGCCAATAAATACATGCATTAAAATTTATGGTTAGGGGGGTGGCCACACGTGCACCCCCAACCATTAAGTGGCTTATACGTTAGTGGAAACAACAAAATACAATATCAAGTTTCATTAAACATACATACGTTTGTGATCAACATTAGATCCCTTTTACTGGACTTCACAATATTTAAAAAAATCGCAACCGTAATACAAGGGACATCGCATATCGGGAGACATAAAATCTCACAGATCACACATCCCGGAATATAAAAAATACCCTTAATGTTTAAACAATACAAGTGTCGATGTGAAGTGGTGATCTCATCACCATGTCGTAATTCGGCCATAATACCTTTTCGTAGATCACAGGGTTTAAGATTTTGCATATCATAAATCTTAACCCATCGCTCTTTGGCTTATCACACATATAACTCATCGCACTTTGCAAGTTTAACTTTATACCATTAAACCTTATTCCTTGCAAATTTCGAAGTCGCTTCCCGTGCACTACGATCTCCACCATTGGTTTGGTCCTTGATTCGACGATCCTCGTTATCTCTCCACCTCCTTATTTCGCATCGCAGGTTAAAAAATTCAACTTTGCGAAAGTCTTTAATGGTAAACTCTGTTCTGTGCGATGTGTTAAGTTTCTCCACTACGATGATATCTATCCCATTGATCTCCCATTTCTGATTTGGTGATCTAATCACCACCATTCATCCCTCGTTGTTGACTAGATCACGGTCGTCCATTCCACCTGCAACATTTCGACAACTGTGCAATCCTCGATTCTATATGAAAAGTTCAAGACTCCATGACAGCCACCAATTCGGATCCCACTCTACTAGTCGTTCTGGTTCTTAACCTATTTTTGAAAGTGAACAACAGGCCATAACTCAATCATACAAACTCAAAATTTGATGAAACGAGTTGCACTGGAATCCTGGTGACAAGCTCTACATTCTCGTCTTGGTTTGAAGCATTTTTTAGAACTTTGAAATTTTAGCTAATCCTTAGGTCCTGATCCCAATCTGATCACTCCTTCCCACTAACAGGCTTTTGGACCCACAAAATATGATGATTATCTGCCTTGAACTTCAACACTCAGCTGCTTTTAAATTTTATCAACTGATTTTTCTTGACAAGTCTCTTTGGAAATCATCCTAACATGCTTGCACCGCAAATGGCTATGTCTCTTGACCACTGCTCTCTGGTTTTTGCTGACCCACTTCAGCATTGTTGGCTGCTATAAAATTATGCATACCCTGTTGTACCACTATTCTCTCTATGTGCTTGGCAAACTATTAGCCTTCCCACTAAGAATGAATTCCCTCTTGCAACAAAGGCATACAAGCTTCTTCTTGGAAATCCTCTTATCCAAATTAAGCTTGCAATATGAGTGAACTCTTGGTGTCAACACAAGAAACCAGCTTGTTCTGCAATGGCTGCAAATCACTTTGCATATTTTCCACTTCTTCACTAAATGGACCAAAATTTCCTACAACATCTTGTCACAAGAACACACGATCAATCTTGAAAAGGAAATATTATGCAAGAATTCAAATGAAGACCACCCATTTTTTCTTCTTCAAAGCACTGATTTTCACCTTCCTATAACATCACATACATGGCGATCCTCTTTCACATTGGTGTATCCATTTATTGACTCACAATTGACAAACACCCTCGACTAAAACATAAGTCATGCAACATGCGACATCAACAACAATTCGACATGAAATGTGCAATATAATCGACACAAGACGATATTTAAATTGTGCAACACAATCGCCACAAGTCGACAAACATGTGTGCGACACACTCGACACAAGTCGATATACAACATGATACATATTGACAACACTCATGCATGTATCTATGTACAATGAACCTATTTACAAGTTTGTCATTTACACATACAAATGCATGCATATGTACACTTTCAACTCTTCCTTTCAAGTACAAACAAGTACATAATCCCAAAACATGCGGGTGACTATAAGAGTTGAACTGAATGATATTTTTGCAACATAAGTGAGTAACATAGCCATATTTTACACCTCCACAGTGAAATTGTGCAACAAAAATAAATGCCTTCAACTGAACAACATTCACATGCAATCTTGCATCCTATAAGTTATGATAATCTGCTGCAACTTGTCATCAATAGAAATTTAGGCATACACAAGGCTGAAATTTGCATCTATGTAAAAATTAAATGCATACCTTACTTGGTCAAGAAATCGAGCCATTTCTTGCCAATCCACTTCAATGGCGATTTTTCCTGCGGAACATCTTCTTCTTGTGAATCATCTGGACACACATCGATGATGGAATCATTGGTCACATTCTCGCCAGTGTTTTTATCCTCTTGCTTCATGTGCTTGGGATGAGTGGTTGGATGCAATGTCCAACATTGGGCAATGATATGTCCCTTTTTCTGGCAATGTGTGCAAATCTTTTGCATCTTCTGTTTAAGTCACCTTTTCTTGAACTATTTCCTGTATGCTATCATTCTCTTCCAACATCTCAAAAATTTATGGTTATTCAAACCACAATATGAACAACAACTTTTTCTCCCATTCATGCATGCAGATTTTTCATGCTTAACATAATCATAAAAAACATGACTATAGGAAGAATTATACCTTGAATGTTGCTTTGAATGTTCATCTTTTTCACCTCCTTGAGAAGATGAACTTGAAGAGGTTCCATCTCTCTTTTGAAGACCAACAACATTGTTCATGTCCTTAGAGCTATCACAACTCTCTTGTTCACCATAAGCTGCATGTCTAAAATCATCTTGCTGCAACATGGGTTTCAAACAATTGCATTCATCTTGATTGCAAACTTTATATGTTTGATGGTTTGAACATGCAACAAAAGTCCTTCTTGGAACTATTTCAAGTTCCTTCATGGCTTTAGAACTTTCTCCATAAAATTTTCCATAGCCAAGACCCAAATACTTAGGCCTTTCCTCAACCATAATTGGCTCAACCATGCCTTATGCATGTTTTCCTAGTCCTTGACCTTCATAGCCCATTTTCTTCATCAATTTCAACCATATTCCTCTAGAGTGTTTTTCAAAAGAACCTACACATTTATCTTAAGAGGAAATTGTAGAAATTTTGAATAACTGAGATATTATTCACCGAGATTCTCCTGATCACACACTATTTTAGCTTCATGCATAATACAGAATCTCTTCTACCATTGATCATCACATGCGGAAATAAAATCAATTGCATGCATACATTAAAACCACAAACAATCACACATATGAACATTGTATTTAATGGGAAAGCTTAAAGCTGAAAACCCCAACTATCTATATATAATATGTCATGGAGATCATGTAACAATCATAGTACAAAGCTCTTTGCAAGCTCTCAGCACTACCTCACTTGCTACACACTATCAAGCTAGATCTAGCAAAGCTCATGCTCCAACCCTTAGCCACTTGATAGCTAGCCTCTATTGCGTTTTCAAGCTATGGGATGGCTTCATTAAATAGATAACCACCTGGCCTGAACTGCGCAATCCTCATTGACTACTCCACCTATCCGTGTGTTGAAAATAGCAACAATATAGTCACAACTGATAGTTAACCTGCTCTTTCACCTATTCCTGCACTGGTCTCCACTGAAACTGTCCATGCACTGAAGTTAACTGATGTATTCTTTCGTTGATTACTGAGTTTATAATTAGTGAATTAATTAATAATTAATTCACACCACTCTCACTAATTGTATCTATTAGTTAACTTGGATACAAAAAGCTCAACTATGTTTAGATTAGTTAAACTGAACACAACTCCACTAACTTCCTCAATCAACTCCACCAAACTCTGTCACATGAGTTCTAACTGAAGTATCCATGCAATAGCTCCACATAACCCTCAGGAATAGCGTAATTCCTTCTGTCAGCTCCTGTGCCACATCTGTGCACTTAACTGAAGTGCTCCAAGAGAATAAGATAATGTGTAGAGTCCAAATATTATTAAGAGCTAATAATATTCGACATATCTATTTTTAGACTGGCAATCTAAAAATAGATTCCGCCCAGTATGTCTAAAAATAGAAGTCCATCTATTTTCCCGACTTGACCAACCATCCACAAATAGCATCCTGCAACTCATAGAACATGATCCATATGTCTAAAAATAGACATAGTCTAAAAATAGACTTTGCGCCAAAAATAGCCTGCGGGCCCACTTAGTGAAGGTGACTCCTTTCCACTAAGCTCATCATCTTGTTGTAATCTCAACACTCCCTCTCAACAAGATAAGGATTATCTGCAACCCCTATGCTGCCCCTGTGGTATTCGAATTTTCTCCTGGTGAGCGCCTTCGTCAAGATATCAGCATCCTGATCCTCCGTGGGAATGTGTGAAAGTAACATGATCTTCCGCTGCACACAATCTCTGATATGATGATACCGGATGTCAATGTGTTTAGATATATCATGAAATACTGGATTAACCAAGAGTTTGATGCAACTCTGATTATCACAATAAATCACGGTAGGATCAAGTATGAACCAAAACAACCCGGCCAGAATCTTCCTCACATCCATATAGCCACCATGCGACCAACTACATTGCCATATACTCGACCTCTCTTTCAGACGAGTGCCACGGATCTGCAGCTACTGCTTTGTTCCAAAGAAGCGATGTCGACCCCGATGCGAAAATCCCTCCCGGATATTGCTCTTAAATCGGGTTGGGCTCCTACCCAATGCGCACATCAGTGAAGCCACATAGCAAGACCTCATCAGAAGCTTCATCCTACATAATCCATATCCAATCTTATCTTGGAATGTGCACCAGTGCAGCCTTTCACTTCGAGAAGAGCTTGGTAGGCTTAACCATGCTTGTGAAAATTTGGTTAAGCGCATAGCATATATCGGGTCGTGTATTGACCGAATACATAGCGACCCCATGGCCCATCGATAGCGATTTGCATCACTACTTCCGAAGTAGCATCCTCCTTCCTCCAACCACCAAGAAGAGGAGTATCAACAGGCTTGCAGCCATGCATGTTGAACTTCTCTAGTATCTCCCGGGCATACTTACCCTGAGAAACAAACAGTTCATCACTGCGCTGCCAAATTTCCAATCCCAGGAAATAATGAAGGAGGCCCAAGTCCTTCATCTCAAACTCTTTTTCAAGATCCTCCTTGCATGAGAGTATCAACAGCTCATCACTTGTCAAAATCAAATCATCTACATAAAGTACAACGATCAACAACTTACCCTCCACCACAATCTAGTATAGGTTAGGATCCGCCTCACTCTTGGAGAATCCAAGTCCGGTGAAATAACTGTCTATTTGTGTGTACCAAGCACGGGGTGCTTGCTTCAACCCATACAGCGCTCTCTTGAGCCTGCACACATGCGACTCGTTGCTGAAGATCTCTAAACCTTCGAGCTGATCTATGTACACCTCCTCCTCAATCACTCCATTGAGGAACGCAGTCTTCACATCCATCTGATGAATGTGCCACCCCATCTGCACTGAGAGAGCTAGGATCGTCCGTATGGAAGAATACCTTGCGACAGGTGCAAAGGTCTCCTCATAACCGATCCCCTCAATCTATGAAAAGCCTCGGGCAACAAATCTTTCCTTGTACTTCTCCACACTCCCGTCAGCTTCCTGCTTCACTTTGTAGATCCATCTCGAACCCACCACTAATTTCTCCTCCGGCCTTGGGACAATCTCCCATGCACTATTTCTGACAATCGAATCATACTCTTCCACCATGGCATCTACCCATGCGAGATCCTCCACAGCTTCCTCAAAAGAGGATGGCTCTGTCACGATACACTTTCTCACAAGAGCCATGTATCCAGTATACCGGTAAGGTGACTGTCTCTGTCTGCGCTGTGATGTAGGTGCTCCTACAACCTTCTACGCATCTTGAGCCAGCAGCTCGGCTTAGCCAGTGCGCTTCCACCCTGCGATGGTTTCGTGTGCACAGAGTGACTCTCTCCTCCATGAATCTCATCTTGTGGCTGATCCACATCCTGAGACTCATCCTTAGGAGCTAACAACTCCTCATCTGCATGCAAGTGTGGCTCCCTCTCAAGCGAACACTGCATGGCTTTCTCCTCTTGAAATTTGATATCTCGTCGCACAACAGTCTTGCAACTTTCTGGCACATACACCCGATAGTTGTGGGGTGTATGAGTGTACCCCACAAATATTCCAACCTCTGCAGTTGGATCCAGCTTCTTTCTGGCATCCTTCGTCACATGCATGTAGACAGGAGAACCAAAAATCCGCAAATGGGAAATATCAGGCCTCTTGCCGAACGCTCTTGGTTCTGTGCGTGGCCAAGTATCTTGTGAGGACAATGGTTCGGCACATATACTGCAGTATTGCATGCCTCAACCCACAAGTGAATGGGTAGGCCCTGATCATGAAACATCGCTTGTACAGCACCCACGATCATTCTGTTCTTCCGCTCAGCAACCCCGTTCTGCTGTGGGTTATGAGGTGCTATGAGCTCTCTTTGAATTCCTTCTGTGCTGAAAAAGTCCTTGAATTCGCCAGAGATGAATTCACCACCATTGTCGTTCCTAAGAGCCTTCACCTGCTTCCCCGATTCTTTCTCAACCAGTGCCTTGAACTCACAGAACTTTGAGTATGTCTCACTCTTCTTCTGCATGAAGAAGATCCAGCACTTACGAGAAAAATCATCAACAAATATCACATGATACCTGTGATTTGTTGTCGAAGCTACTGAGAAATGTCCACACACGTTTGTGTGAATTCTTTCAAGGATCGTCGTGGTGCAACTATCCTTCTCGTGAAAGGTGGCTTTCACAAATTTTCCCAAGGTACACCCCTTGCACTGATCTGACTACGCAAGAGTTCCTTTAGGAAGCCTAGTAGAAATCTGCTGCTGTATCTTCAAAGCTCCATGGTGAAGGTGGCCCAATCTCCGGTGCCACAACTTGCCATCATCCCGGCTCACCACTCCTTCTGCCTTGCCTGCCATTGCTGTGCAGCCATCTACCTGCAATTGATAAAGGTTCTTAACTCGAACCCCTATCCTCCGGGTCTCACCAGTTGCCTTACTGCGCAGGAAATCCTTTCCCTCACTAAAGACAACATCATATCCCTTGTCTTCTAACATCGCCACAGAGATAAGATTCTTCTTCAATCCTGGAACATGCATCACTTCCTTCAATCTGAAGGGTTTACCAGACTCCCTCTCAAAGGAAATGGTACCGATACCAGTCGCACTGTATCTCCCATCATCGCCCATCTCGATGTGCACTCCAAGATCTTTCTCATCCAGATCAGTAAACAAATCTCGATCTCCTGTCATGTGAAAAGACGCACCACTGTCCAGAAACCACACTGATCCCACACTTGAGACCAAGCATGCGATCAGCAAAAAATCCAACTCAAACTGCGAGGCTAAGGCCTCTCTAGCTACAGTCCCAGCAGCCTGCTTATTTTTCTTCTTCTGCGGACAATTTGTGGCATAATGTCCGTGTTGGTGACAGTGAAAGCACTTCACCTTGGACATGTCCTGCTTCTTGCCCTTCGCACCGGATTGAGAATCTTTCTTGCTCTTCCCCTTCTTTGCTTTTGCAGCCAAAGCGCAATTCTCTTCATCATATGCCTTTGATGAAGATCCGTCCCTGGTACTTCGCCTTATCTCCTCTTGCACAAGATTTGACCAAAGTCGCTCCCATCCTGGCAATTTCTCCCGACCATTGACAGAGTCCTGATAGGAATGCTAACTCTTCGGAAGCCCAAGGAGAGCCAAACTCACTAAGTCCTCATCATCTACAGTCACCCCCACACTTCCCAGCTCATCCTTGCTTTGGATGAACTTCGTGAGGTACTTGGGCATATTGTCTCCTTTCTCCATCTTTATGTTTCTGAGTTTATCCTTGAGCGCCAACTTCCTCTGATCGCTCTTACTTTGGAAAAAATTTGTCAAAGCTTTCCACATCAAGAATGGAGAAGCCTTACCATGAAGGCTGGATACTATGTGATCCTTCACACCCTCCAACAGAATCCTTCGACACTTTGCTGTCTTCTTTTGCCATGCGTCAAGTACGGCAGCATCACTAGAAGTAGGCTTTGGAATTTCTGCATCTATGAACTCCTTCAACCCATTGTCATCCAGCACCGCCTCCATCCTATCCTTCATGAAATATAATTCGAGCTACCCTCAAGGGAATACTCCAATCGCAATCCATTGAAAGACATCTCAACTTCGACACCAAGAAAACCCTCTTGCAAATTCGAATTCCACCAGCACAAAACTCAACAGCTTCAATGTTTTGCAATTGCTCCGATGATCAATAACGCTCTGATACCATGTAGAAATTTTGAATAACTGAGATATTATTCACCGAGATAAAATCAATTGCATGCATACATTAAAACCACAAACAATCACACATATGAACATTGTATTTAATGGGAAAGCTTAAAGCTGAGAACCCCAACTATCTGTATATAATATGTCATGGAGATCATGTAACAATCATAGTACAAAGCTCTTTGAAAGCTCTCAGCACTACCTCACTTGCTACACACTATCAAGCTAGATCTAGCAAAGCTCATGCTCCAACCCTTAGCCACTTGATAGCCAGCCTCTATTGCGTTTTCAAGTTATGGGATGGCTTCATTAAATAGATAACCACCTGGCCTGAACTGCGCAATCCTCATTGACTACTCCACCTATTTGTGTGTTGCAAATAGCAACATTATAGTCACAACTGATAGTTAACCTGCTCTTTCACCTATTCCTGCACTGATCTCCACTGAAACTGTCCATGCACTGAAGTTAACTGATGTATTCTTTAGTTGATTAATGAGTTTATAATTAGTGAATTAATTAATAATTAATTCACACCACTCTCACTAATTGTATCAATCAGTTAAACTAGATACAAATAGCTCAACTATGTTTAGATTATTTAAACTGAACACAACTCCATTAACTCCTCAATCAACTCCACCAAACTCTGTCACATGAGTTCTAACTGAAGTATCCATGCAATAGCTCCACTTAACCCTCAGGAATAGCGTAATTCCTTCTGTCAGCTCTTGTGCCACATCTGTGCACTTAGCTGAAGTGCTCCAAGAGAATAAGATAATGTTTAGAGTCCAAATATTATTAAGAGCTAATAATATTCGACATATCTATTTTTAGACTGGCAATCTAAAAATAGATTCCACCCAATATGTCTAAAAATAGAAGTCCATCTATTTTTCCCGACTTGACCAACCATCCACAAATAGCATCCTGAAACTCATAGAACATGATCCATATGTCTAAAAATAGACATAGTCTAAAAATAGACTTTGCGCCAAAAATAGCCAAAATAGCCTGCAGGCCCACTTAGTGAAGGCGACTCCTTTCCACTAAGCTCATCATCTTGTTGCAATATCAACAGAAATTGAAGACAAATTTGAATTATTTACCTCTTCTTCAAGCACATGCTTGGCTAAGGCTTCTTTGGCATCATGGAGTTGAATCTCCATCTCATGCATCTTTTGAAGAAGTTCTTACTTCTCTTTCTTCATAGCAACCAATTTCTCTTGAATTTTAGTGCTCCCCTGAATTCTTCATACAATTGTTGCACCATATCTTTCATGATGTGAAAGTCCCGCAACATCTCTTTATAAAATATTCTTGCAAAGGAGGATGGTGTAGAATCACCACTTGATGAATTTTCCATCACAATTGTAATGAATGAAAGAGCTTCACAACAATTCACAAAGCTTAAAAAATAATTGACAAAGCTTAAAAAACAATTTGGCTGTAGATTAAAGCTCTTATTTGCAGATTGTATCTCTTCTTCAAGTAGCCTCTTTTGCAAACAATCCCTCTTGTGATTCAAGGGTTGCCCTAAGGTCCTTTGGGTAAGGAGGATTATTTCAGCCTTCTTCCTTCTTTTCCTCTTCTAGACTTAGCTAGTAGTAGCTCCCCTTCACCTCTAGCAAACTCAAACTTGTAAGCATCAGTCAATTTTCAAACAGTTAAATTCTTTGCAATGTTAAACACCCTTCAATTCAAAGAAGAAAGCAAGCAACCTTGTGCTCTGTCAAGCAAGAAACCTAGTGCTATGTCAAGAAAGCAACCTAGTGCTTTGTCAAGTAAGAAACCTAGTCCTCTGATACCAACCTGATCTGATATGGGTGGCTGACTTATTTTTCAATGAAAGCACCTCCCACTCAATTAAAACAAATTAAGGATCTTACTTATACATGCATGTGCGGAATTGAATTCTTGATTCAGGTGTATGTGTTTTAACTGGTTTAAGGCTTTAAGTGTGAGAAATTAAGCAATTTTTTAATCTGATTCAAATCATGTACAACAACCATAAATTGTATCAAATTAACCAAAAACACATAATAGCAAACATAATAAAGGAGCTCACCCTCAACACTTGGGCTACGTCTCCTTGAGCCTTCGTCAATGGACTTGACTCTTTGGGATTAAGATGTTCAATTTATTTTAAAATTTGATGATCAACTCCAATGGTTGTTTGTACTATACCAATGGGTTTATAATACCAAAATACCCCTGGATTGACTGCTCAATCTATCGAAATGGACCTAGGCTCTCTTGGAATTGACCTCTTCAGTCAGTGTCCTTGAGCTTCCCTGAGCTTCTATGTGGCACAAACTCTCCTATAGGTCCTCTTATGCTCCTGAAACCTATTCTACTATCTCCAACACATATCAATCATCCAAAATAGGTTGTCCATTCGCTCATAATGAACTTAGGCTCCCCGTTCTATGCCTCCAACACCTGGTGGCACTAGGCTCCCTGAAACTTCCATGTGGCTTCTTTAGGTCTATAAGTCTCCAAATTCTTCTAAAAACCCCATCATTGGATTCAAAAGGTTCAAAATATTCATAAATGACTATTGGTTTCCTGAGAATGGCCTCTGGCTGCCCTATCTATGCCTCATTCTCCTGTTGTCTCCTAATGGCCCTAGTGGCCCTTGGAACTTCTCTGAAGTGAAATCATGCTCAGAAGTCCTCAGCTGACTCTGAAAACCTCACCAATGGCTCTATAATTCTCTAATTAATCAATAATGACTCTTCATTTTCTCATAATGGTCAAAAATTGAGCCTTCTACACTTTTTCCCAATATCTCTAGGAAAACTCCACTAAATGTGGAGAACTCCAGTTAACTAGAATTAAAATAGGGCCGACCGCCAAATTTGGGATGCCCTTATCCACTCTGCCAATAAATCGTGCATTAAAATTTATGGTTAGTGTGGTGGCCACATGATCAGGAGATCATGTTCATTGTTCAAAAATGCTCAAAAATGAAAGTGCTCAAAAGTGTTTGCAACCTAAGCAATCGAAAAGGTCTCGTCGTTGTGATTCTGGCACCGCGAACAGTTCAAGAAACAAAGGACATATGCAGAATTTATTAAGGTTTGAAAGGCCCAGTAAACTCCAAAAAAATGACATTTTGACCCATTTTGACTTTATATATATATATATATATATATATATATATATATATATATATATATATATATATATATATATATATATATATATATATATATATATATATATATATATATATATATAAATCAAAAAATTCAAAAAAATATATTATTGAAAATTATTTTATTATATATTTTTTATGGCCAATCATCGGGCGCCACGTGGCCAGCCCAGAGGCTGCCACGTGGCCCCAAGCCAGAGGTCGGAAATGTCATGATAAAAAATTTTGAGAGTTTTTGGGTTCGAACGAGGGACCTCCCACCCAACAACGCAGTGCCCGACCACTACACCATCAGGTTGGTTCTTAACCAATAAGTCGTCTGCTTACATTTAAATTTTAATGGTTTATGTAGCGGGGGTTAGGGAGGCCAGCCCCCCACTCCATATGACCCAGTGTGAAGAACCAAAGGCTAGAACCGTCGGTGGTTTTTTTAATGACAGGGTCTGGCGGTTAAGGGCCATGTGGCCAACACTTCCGCACATTTAATGCCACAGTTTCAGGGCGGTCAAGCCAACGTTTTCGGCGACAGTTTAAATGTGACCACTCTGATAGCATTAAAATTAACCACCAGTCCGCCCATCGGTTCCACTGGCAGACCCCCTAATTTTAGCGTTGTTTCCAATTTTTTCGGACTTAACTGGAGTTCCTCCAGTTTTGGAGGAGTTTTTTAAGGGACATTGGGTAGTTTACTGTTTTGGCCATAACTCCTTGGATATTCGACCAATTTTGATGGATGAATAGTCAATTTTAGGTATTCTCAACATTTTGAACACATTGGAAAAGTTTTCAGAGCCATCAAAGGTCATATTTTGAAGGCTTAGCTTCAGGAGAGGTCAAGGAGCCACCAGGGCCACTAGGGTGTTTTCAGTGTTTTGAGCATCCATTCTCTATTTTTTGCATATGATTAGTCATTCCTGATTGATTCAAGCATTATAAAGCTATTTTTACAGATATCATAGCCATTTGAAGATTTTATTCACATGTACTTACCATTTTTGAGCAATAATATATGAGGGACATGCCATTGGGAGCTGGACCACTAGATGTAGCCCAGGAGGGGTGAATTTCTTCATCAAATTTGCTGAGTATTGTTACATGTGATGTTTATTTCTCTGTTATTTACCGTTGTACAGTGTTATACAAGCAATTTACATGCTTTAACCTCACACAAAAATCTTTTTAACTAAGTTAAAACCATTTGTTTAACCTGCAAACTTCAGTGAACCTTATGCACACAATTTAATTACTTTCTGGATACTTAGCACAGAAAAACTAATACATTCCATTCAGATCAAGTTGGTATCAGAGCTCAGGTTGAGAATTAGGTTGAGCTAGAGTATTTTCCTTGTTTAATCCTTTGTGCAAAGAATTTGTTTAACAGTTTGCAAGAGTTTTAATGCTTACTAGGCTAAAGCTTAAGAGAGGAGAAGGTCAATTGGTGAAAGTTCATAGTAATCCTCAGCCAAGGAGGGTAAGAGTTCCATTATCCTCACCTTAAATTTCACCTAAAAGAGAAGTAGAAGAAGCCATAAGCATAACTTCAAAAGAAGGAGAAATTCCTGAAGAAGTTGATCCCAAGGAGGAAGAAAGAGTGTTCAGGAAAGCATTTCTTGACTTGACTGAAATGGTGAAAGTTCTTTACCAAGAAAGGAATGAAATACTAGAAGGAGAAGGATCCAAACTTCACAAGGAAGGATAAGTATCGCCAGGAGACCATAATGATGAAGATAAATACAAGAAGGGTAATGGAGGAAATGGAGACAGTGGAAAGCCGCTATCAGCACCCTCATCTTCATCTTCATCAACCTCTACTTCATCTTTAGTACATCAGCCATATAAGTCAAAGAACATTGGTAAAATTCCTTTTCTAAAACCTAATGTTAAGTTTGAATTTCCAAAGTTTGATGGTGAAGTTAATGTAGAAAATATATATAATTGGAATAGGCAATTAGAGATCTATTTGAGAATTCAAATTTTTCATGATGACGAAACCAAAATCTAATTAGTTCATTGAGAATGGAAGGTGCAGCACTTGTTTGGTGGGAAGCCAAGACAAAGGAAGAGATCAATAAATATGGTAAGATTATCTTGTCATGGAATGATTTCATTTCTGCAATAAAACAACAATTTTATCCATTAGCTCACATGCAGAAAGCCATAATGGACTGGAAAAATTTTAAAAAATTGAAAGGAAAAAATGTACAAGTGTATACCCAAGAATTTAGAAGAAGAGCTCTTTTACTAGGAGTATATTTGCATAGCCAAGACACTTTACTCAAGTATATAGGAGGTTTACATACTTACCTAAGACATACCATTCTCATGTTTAACCCTACAATCCTAAATGAGGTTTGTGTTCAAGCCCCACATTTAGAGGCAAGGGGAAAACAAAACTTAGATGGGAATGAGGAAAATGAGTTTAAAGGAAAATGGAAGAAAAGAGAAATGCAAATACTAGAAAAGAGAAGGGAAAATTCTTCTACAAACACTATTCTAAAACTAGCCATGATGAGGACCATTGTTGGAAATTTCATCCAAAGTTGAAACCAGAAAGTTTTAAAGCCAAAGATAAAGCCAAGGAGAAAGGAAAGAAAGTTGCAATAGTTGAACAAGACCTAGGGTCAGATTCAGGAGATGAAACAAAAATCATAGCTGTGGCACTAAAGAACTTGAAGGGGAAAGAGATTGTAAATAAACCCAATTATAGTATTTCAAACTGTCACATAGAATCTCCAAGTGAAGAAAAGAGAATTGAACTGTTTCATGTGAGGGTCATTTCCAAACATACCAAGGTTGACACATTGTTTGACAGTGGGTCGCAAGAAAATTTAATCTCTGAATACTTAGTCAAGAAACTTAATCTTGAGACCATTCCACATCCAAAACCATATCCACTTGGTTAGATTTGTAAGGATGCAAATTTATAGGTTTCAAATAAGTGCATGTTGCGCTTTGCAATAACAGCACATTTCATTGACATGGTTGAATTATATGGTGTTCCGCTTGATATAACAAGTATGGTGTTGGGAAGTCCTTACTTGTATGACAGGAAATCTATCTTCTATCTCCATGAGAACAAGTACCATTTATTCAAAGATGACAAGGACTACATTGTGAGAGCTCCTCGCAAAAAACTAGACTCTTCTTTAGTTAATGCAGGGCAGATGAAGAGGCTCATCAATGCAAGCCAAAACTTGACATTGATGATGATTAAGCAAAGAGAATTTTTACATAATCTTTTTCATGTAAATGCTGATATATGTAATGAGTTGTTTTAGTTTAAAAGCAGGTTGTCTTTCAAATAATATGACAAGTAGTTGCAGCAATCATCTTTGGTGTCGAACAGTGTTGAAAACAAAGTTTCAGTGCAAGAAGTTGCAAAGATCCAAGAGAGGGCAAAGAAAATTAACAAAAAAGGCACAAAATTCAGCAATGATCATTGCTGGTTTCAGAAAGGCATGGTCTAATGGCAAAGAAACTTAGTCAGGAATCGACACAAGTTCAAGGCTAATTCAGCAAAATATCGCCATAAGGACAAGATGCAAGGTGAAAGTAATTTTCAGTTTCCTTTGATTATAGAAAAATGTAGAAACAGTATGTTTATTGCAAATTTCAATTGTTGTTCTGTAAGTTTCGAAAATGTGCAGCATGGCAATGTCAAAGTCAGCAACGGTTGGTCAATGGAATTCAGGAAAAATTTGTCATTTCATGAAAAGCTCCAATTAATGAAATCAGGGAAATTTCAGTGGATTAAGATTGGAAGAGTGGAGACACAGTCTCCTCATCTTCATTTCAGTAGTCCAGAGAGCTTTTTTGATCCAAAATCTTCCCAGTGGGGAGGTGTGATCAAGAGACCATGTTCATTGTTCCAAAATGCTCAAAAATGAAAGTGCTCAAAAGTGTTTGCAACCAAAAATGTCTCGTCACTGCAATTCTGGTGTCGTGAATGGTTCGCAAAACAGAGGTCGTATCTAGAAGTTATTAAGGTTTGAAAGGCCCAGTAAACTCCAAAAACATGACATTTTGACCCATTTTGACTTTATAAAAAAAATTCAAATATATATATATATATATATATATATATATATATATATATATATATATATATATATATATATATATATATATATATATATATATATATATATATAATGTTAATTATTGAAAATTATTTTATTATATAGTTTTTATGGCCAATCAGTAGGTGCCATGAGGCCAACCTGGAGGCTGCTACGTGGCCCCAGGCCAGAGGTCGAAAATGTCATGTTAAAAAATTTTGAGAGTTTTGGGGTTCGAACGCGAGACCACTTGCAAACAACGCAACGCCCGATCGCTACACCACCGGGTTGGTCCTTAACCAATAGGTCATCCGCTTACATTTAAAGTTTAATGGTTTATGTGGCAGGGGTTGGGGAGGCCAGCCCCCAGTCCATATGACCCGGTGCGAAGAACCAAAGGCTAGAACTGTCGGCAGTTTGTTTAACGGCAGAGTCTGGTGTTTAAGGGCCATGTGGCCAACACTTCCGCACATTTAATGCAACGGTTTTCGGGCGATCAAGCCAACGTTTTCGGTGGTGGTTTAAATGTGACCACTATGATAGCATTAAACTTAACCACTATTCCGCCCAATGGTTCCACTGGTGGACCCCCTAATTTTAGCATCGTTGCCAGTTTTGTCTGACTTAACTGGAGTTCCTCTAGTTTTGGAAGAGTTTTTTAAGGGACATTGGGCATTTTACTGTTTTGGCCATAACTCCTTGGATATTCAACCAATTTTGATGGATGAATAGTCAATTTTAGGTATTCTCAAAATTTTGAACACATTAGAAGAGGCTTCAAAGCCATCAGAGGTCATCTTGTGTAGGTTTAGCTTCAAGAGAGGTCAAGGAGCCACTAGGGACACTAGGGTGCTTTTAGTGTTTTGAGCATCTATTCTCTGTTTTCTGCATATGAATAGTCATTCCTGACTCAAGAATTCTGAATTTGTTTTTATAGAGATCATTTCCATTTGAGGCTTTTATTCACATGCACTTAACATTTTTTAGCAGTAAGATATGAGGGACATGCCATTGGGAGCTGGACCAGTAGATGTAGCCCAGGAGGGGTGAACTGCTTCATCAAATTTGTTGAATATTCTTACATGTGATGTTTATTTCTCTATTATTTACTGTTGTACAGTGTTATACAAGAAATTTACATGCTTTAACCTCATACAAAAATCTTTTTAACTAAGTTAAAACCATTTGTTTAACCTACACACTTTAGTGAACCTTATGCACACAATTTAATTATTGTTTGGATACTTAGCACAGCAAAACTAATACATTACATTCAGATCACCACATGTGCACCCCCAACCATTAAGTGGATTATACGTTAGTGGAAACAACAAAATACAATATCAGAGTTTCATTAAACAGACATACGTTTGCGATCAACATCGGATCCCTTTTACGAGACTTCGCAATACCAAACAAATTCACAATCGTAATACAAGGTACATCGCAGATCAGGAGACATAAAATCTCGCAAATTGTACATCACGGAATATAACAAATACCCTTAAATTTTAAACAATTCAAGTGTCGACGCGAAGTTGTGATCGCATCGCCACACCACAATTCAGCCGAAATACCTTTTCGTGGATCGTAGGGTTTAAGATTTCGCATTTCAAAAATCTTAACCAGTCGCTCTTTGACTTGTAGAAATTATACAAGATGCATGTATATTACCAGACTCCCTTGATCTAACAAACTAAATTATGTTAAATACATAATCCTTCCACTTAATTCTTTGCGGAAATTAAATTTCCAATTGAAAAACACATATGAAGAAAAATCAATCGCACATAAACACAGTTGTTTAACGGGAAAGCTTAAAGCTAAAAACCCCAACTATCATGTATTATGTATATCAATGGATCATGTAACAATATTATACAAAACTTAGTACATCAAGCTCTCATTATAATCAACAATTATTACACATTGTCATGCAGAAATTTGCATATCTATGCACCAATTTCTTGCCTCCTAACAACCTGCCTCCACTGTGCAATCCCTACTGAAGAATACCTCTGAATGAATTCGAATTGGCCTTTCCTTGACTATGCAATCCTCATTGGAATCTCCAATGTATTTCATATGCATTGAATGCATCACTATCGTCACAACAGATAGTCCATCTCACCCTTTCACCTACCTCTCCACTGGGTCTCCACTGGAACTGACATGCAAGTAGTTAACTGTTGTATTTGTTCAGTTGCAAGTGAGTCTCTAGTTGTGAATTAATTAAATAATTAATTTACTAAGCTCTCACTAGTGTATCTTCAGTTAGAAATAGATACAACTAGCACAACTGAGTTTAACTCACTTAGCTGAGTTAAACTAAATAACAACTCCCATAACTACTCTTCCAACTCTACCACAACTTGCAACTATTAGTTATAACTGAGTCCTCCATGCATGAGTCACCAACCACCCTAGGAATTGCATAATTATTTTAGCCCATTGATTTTCCAAATCCGTTCACTGAAATAAAGTGCTCCAAGAGAATAAGTTTATATTTATTGTCAGATTATTATTAAGAGCTAATAATAATCGACATGCATCTATTTTTAGATTAGCGATCTATAAATAGACTTCGCCCAATATTCTAAAAATAGAATCTCATCTATTTTTCCAACTTGATCAACCATCTACAAATAGCATCCTGCAACTTAGAGAATATGCTCACCATGTCTAAAAATAGACAAACACCTGAAAATAGCCTCTGGGCCCCACTTAGTGAAGGTACTAAATTTTCACTAAGCTCATCATCTTGTTGAATCTCAACACTCCCTCTCAAAAATATAGGGATTATCCTTCACCCCGATCCTATCTCTAGGGTATTCAAATTTGCTCCTGGTGAGCACCTTCTCTAGAATATCTACATCCTGATCTTCCATAGGAATGTACTAAAGCAACATGATCTTCCGCTGCACACAATCTCTGATATGATGATATTGGATATCTATATGCTTAGATATATCATGAAACACAGGATTAATCGAGATTTTAATGCAAATCTGATTATCACAATGTATCACTATAGGATCTAAATGAGAACCGAACAAACCGACCAGGATCTTCCTCATCCAGATAGCCTCACATGCAGCTTGACTTGCTACCATGTATTCTGCTTCTGCTGAACTGAGTGCCACGGATCTTTGTTTCATGCTGTACCAAGAAACTGTTGTAGATCCGATACTGAAAACCCCTCCTGATGTGCTCTTTTTGTTTGTTGGGTTGCCTGCCAAATCTACATCCATGAAGCCATACTCAAATGTGCTCCTGAGATATCTCAGGACATGCTTGCCTTCCTTCCAAAAGAGCTTGGTAGGCTTAACCATCGCTTGACTAAGCTATTTCACCGCATAGCATATGTCTAGTATTGTATTAACTAAATACATGAGTGAACCCACCAACTGTCAATAGACAGTAGAATCCACTACCTCTGTCGATGTAGCATCCTCTTTCCTCCAATTTTCTGGAAGAGGAGTATCCATGGGCTTGCAGTCCTGCATGTAAAACTTAACAAGTATCTCCCGAGCATACTTTCCTTGAGACACAAATAGTTCACATACTCGCTGCCATATTTCCAATCCAAGGAAATAATGAAGGAGGCCCAAATCCTTCATCTCAAACTCCTTTGCAAAATCTTCCTTGCATGAGTGTATCAACTGCTCATCACTTGTTAGTATTAAATCATCAACATAAAGAAAAATGATTAAAATCTTACCCTCCACCACAATTTAGTATAGGTTTTCATCCACCTCACTCTTGGTGAAGCCAAGTCCAGTGAAATAGTTGTCAATCCATGTGTACCAAGCACAAGGTGCTTGCTTCAACCCATACAGCGCTCTTTTGAGTCTGCACACATGTGACTCACTGCTGAAGATCTCAAATCCTTCAGGATGCTCAATGTACACTTCTTCCTCAATGATCCCATTAAGGAACGCAGTCTTCACATCCATCTGATGAATGTGCCAACCCATCTGTGCTGAGAGATCAAGGATGGTCCTTATGGAGGAATATCGTGCGACATGTGCAATTTTTTCTTCATAATCAATCCCCTCGATCTATGAGAAGCCCCGGGCAACAAATCTTGCCTTATACTTCTCGATGCTCCCATCAGTAGCTTGCTTTACCTTGTAGATCCATCTTGAACCTACCACTGATTTACCAACCGCCCTTGGAACAATCTCCCAAGCATTTTTTCTGATAATGGAGTCATACTCCTCCACCATGGCATTTACCCATGTGGGATCCTGCATTGCTTCCTCAAACGAAGATGGCTCTGTCACGATACACTTGCTCATGAGAGCCATGTATCAAGTGAATCAATCAGGTGATTGTCTCTGTCTGTGCTGTGATGTGGGGACTCCTGAATTCTGTGCCGCATCAAGCTTCAGTCTCTCAGCTTCTGTGGTACGCCTTCTCCCTATTCTGATTTTTGGCTCTGCGTGAGTGGACTCCTTCACTCCATGATCCTCCTCTTATGGATGATCCACATCTTGAGGCTCATCTTTGGGAACAAGAATTTCCTCCTCTGCATGCAAGTGTAGCTCCCTCTCAAGCGACAAATTCATGGCTTTCTCCTCATTTAATTTTATATCTCGTCGCACCACAGTCATCCAACTGTTTGGAAAATACACACGATAACTATGGGGTGTTTCTGTGTACCCCACAAATATCCCAAATTTTGCAGTCAGCTCCAGCTTCTTCCTGGTGTCCTTTGTCACATGAATGTAAACAGATGAGCCAAAAATATTCAAATGAGAAATATTAGGCTTCTTACCCATAAAAGCTTCTTCAGTTGTACTCATGCCAAGTACTCTATGAGGACAACAATTTTGCACATAAACCGCAGCGTTTCATGCTTCCGCCCACAAGTGCATTGGTAGGCATTGGCCATGCAGCATAGCTCATGCAGCACCCACAATCGTTCTGTTATTACTCTCTGTGACCCCATTCTGCTATGGATTATGAGGTGCTATGAGTTCTCTTTGAATTCCTTCTTTCCTACAGAAGTCTTTGAATTCATTCGAGATGTATTCACCACCATTATCGCTCTACAGAGCCTTCACGTGCTTCCCTGACTCCTTCTCCACCAATGCTTTAAACTCAAAAAACTTTGAGAATGTTTCACTCTTCTTCTCCATGAAGAAGATCCAACATCTACGAGAATAGTCATCAACAAATATAACATAATACCTATGTTTTGCTATTGAAGCAACCGCGAAAGGTCCACATAAGTCTGTGTGAATTCTCTCCAGGATCACTGAAGCACGGTTCTCCTTCTCATGAAAGGTGGTCTTCACAAACTTACCCATAGTACATCCCTTGCACCGATCTGACTGTGCAAGAGTACCCTTGGGGATTCCAATAGAAATCTGCTGTAAAATATTCAAGGCGCCATGGTGAAGATGGCCCAATCTCCTGTGCCATAATTCGCCATCATCCAGGCTCACCACTTCTTCTGCTTTCCCCATCATTGTAGCACAACCATCTACCTCTAGCTTGTATATATTCTTAACTCGAATCCCTATCCTCTTGGTTTGACCCATTTTTTTATGTCGCAGGAAAGCTTTTACCTCGCTGAAAACAATGTCATAACCTCTATCCTCCAACATCGCGACCGAGACCAAGTTCTTCTTCATACCTGGAACATGCATAACATATTTCAACAGAAATGGTTTACCTAACTCTCTCTCAAAGGTAATGGTTCCAATGCCGGTTGCATTGTATCTACCATCATCGCCCATCTCTATATGCATTTGGAGATCTTTCTCCTCCAAGTCACTAAACAACTCCATGTCTCCCATCATGTGGAAGGAAGCACCACTATCAAGGTAACACACTGATCCCATTGTGCTTGAAACCAAGCATGCAATCAAAGAGAAATCAATTTCAAATTATGAGGCAAGGGCCTCACCAGCTGCAACTCCAGCAGCCTTCTTGTTCTTATTTTTCTGTGGGCAGTTAGTGGCGAGATGCCCATGTTCGTGACAGTGAAAACACTTCACTTTGGAAAAATCCAGCTTCTTGCCTTTAGCCTCGGATTTTGGATGGGATTTCTTCCCCTTCCCTTTCCTTGCTTTGGCATCCAAAGAAAAATTCTCTTCATCATCATTCTTCGATGAAGAGCCATCCCTGGTACTTCACCTTATCTCCTCCTGCACTAGATCCAACCAAAGTCACTCCCAATCCGACAGTTTCTCCTGTCCATTGACAGAGTCCTAATAACTATGCCAACTCTTTGGTAGCCCAAGGAGAGCCAAGCTCACCAACTCATCATCCGTAACTGTGATTCCCACACTCCCCAGCTCATCCCTACATTAGAAAAACTTTGTGAGATATTTTGGAATATTGTCACCCTTCTCCATCTTCATTTTTCTAAGCTTATCTTTCAGCGCCAACTTCCTATGGTCGTTGCTGCTTTGGAAAAGATCTGTCAAAGCCTTCCACATTGCAAATGGAGTGGCTCTCCCATGAAGGCTTGACACAATATGGTCTTTCACACCTTCCAACAGAATTCTTCTTGTCTTCACTACTTTATTTTTCCATGTGTCAAGTAATGCAACATCGCTAGAAGTAGGCTTAGGAACATCGCTATCGATGAACTCTTTCATACCATTATCTTCAAGCACCGCCTCCACCTTGTCCTTCCAGGCTATTTAGTTCGAGCTAACCTCAAGGGCATACTCCAACCACAACCCATTGAAAGCCATTTCAATGAATACTAAACTGTCACACCAAGAAATTCTTGCAGCAAATTCGAATTGTCCACCAGCACAAAAACTCACCACCACTTCAATATTGAAATCTCCAGTGATTAACACTGCTCTGATACCATGTAGAAATTATACAAGATGCATGTATATTATCGGACTCCTCTAATCTAACGAATTAACTTATGTTAAATACCAAATCCTTTCACTTAATTCTTTGTGGAAATTAAATTGTCAATTGCAAAACATATATGAAGCAAAATCAATCGCACATAAACACAGTTGTTTAATAGGAAAGCTTAAAGCTAGTAACCCCAACTATCAGATATTATGTATATAAATGGATCATGTAACAATCTCATACAATTCTTATTACATCAAACTCTCAGTACAATCAACAATCATTACACACTGTCATGCAAAAATTTGCATATCTATGCACCAATTTCTTTCCTCCTGACAGCCTGCCTCCACTACGCAATCCCTGCTGAAGAAGACCTATGAATGAATTCGAATTGGCCTTGCCTTGACTGCGCAATCCTCATTGGCATCTCCAATGTGTGTCAGATGCATTGAATGCATCACTATAGTCACAAGAGATAGTCCATTTCACCCTTTCACCTACCTCTCCACTAGGTCTCCACTGGAACTAACATGCAAGTAGTTAACTAATGTATTTGTTCAGTTTCAAGTGAGTCTCTAGTTGTGAATTAATTAAATAATTAATTTACTAAAATATCACTAGTGTATCTTTAGTTAGAACTAGACACAACTAGCACAACTGAGTTAAACTAAATAACAACTCCCATAACTACTCTTCCAACTCTGTCACAACTTACCACTATCAGTTATAACTGAATCCTCCATGCATGAGTCACCAACCACCCTAGGAATTGTGTAATTCCTTCAGCCCACTCATTTTCCAAATATGTTCACTGGAATAAAGTGCTCCAAGAGAATAAGTTGATATTTATTGTCAGATTATTATTAAGGGCTAATAATAATCGACATGCATCTATTTTTAGATTAGCGATTTATAAATAGACTTCGCCCAATATTCTAAAAATAGAATCTCATCTATTTTTCCAACTTGATCAAACATCTACAAATAGCATCCTGCAACTTATAGAATATGCTCACCATGTCTAAAAATAGACATACACCTAAAAATAGCCTGCGGGCCCCACTTAGTGAAGGTGCTTAATTTTCACTAAGTTCATCATCTTGTTGAATCTCAACATGACTTATCGCACATATAACATGTTGCACTTCGCAATTTTAACTTTATACCATTAAATCTTATTCCTTGTGAACTGCGAAGTCGCTGCCCGTGCGCTACAATCTCCACCATTGGTTTGGTCCTTAATATGACGATCCTCGTTATCTCTCCACCTCCTTATTTCGCATCGCGGGTTAAAAATAATAATTTTGAGAAACTCTTTAATGGTAAACTCTATTCTATGCGATGTGTGATGTTTCTCCACTGTGATGAGATCTCTCTCGTTGATCTCCCACTGCTGCTTTGGCGATCTAATCGCCACTGTTCAACCCTCGTTGTTGACTGGATCACAGCCACCCATTCCACCTGCAATATTTCCACAGCTATTAAATCCCTAATTCTATATGCAGAGTTTAAGACTCTATGACAGCCACCAATTTAGATCCCACTCTGTTGGTCGATCCGGTTCTGAACCTGTTTTGGAAAGCAAACAGTAGGCCATAACTCATTCATACAAACTCAGAGTTTGATGAAACGAGTTGCGTTGGAATCCTGGTGACAAGCTCTACGCTCTCGTCTTGGTTTGAAGCATTTTTTAGCACTTTGAAATTTTAGCTAATCCTTAGGCCCTGATCCCAATCTGATCATTGAAGCTCCAGCTCAGGTGTGACTCAATATTGAGAGAAAATGAGTAGTGTGGTTTATGGCTAGGAGAAATTTCTAAGGTATGCAGTCAATTGGTAGCTTTTATCAGATAAGTGCTATGGCTAATATATATTTGAATTATATTGTAAATTAATTATGCATTTTTCCTATGGTACGTGTAAACTGTAGATTAAACAAAATTATTATGTAAATATATCCTTGTAGGTGAATTCATTGCATTAATATAGAATGAACTATACATGCATAAGAGATTTCATTATAATAGAATTAAATGAAAAATTGTCAAATGGCCAAGTTACAGAGGTTGCAGGGTTAAGGACATGTCCCAATAAGTGGACGAAATGCTCTAGCTAAATGATTGGAGGTATTACGGAAGGTAATAGAAGTATAGATATGCATCAGCAGTTGGTTGGGGGTGTTATATCGCCTTTGCACCTTAGATGGACCGATGCTCGAATAGGTGGCTCCTCCTCTTTGACCGATCATGGATTTGAATCATAGATCTAAGTTAAATTTTTCTAATACAAATCTCACCTCAATAATCTCTCTTTCACACTCATAACAAAATTTTTGACATTGTTTCTCACATCTCATGCCCTTTCATTTGATTCCTTTGATATCAAATCAAAAAAAAAAAAAAAGACATGCCAGAACTGTCGCAATAAGAGATTTGATTAATTGGATCTCACACACAAAACACATAATAAAGTCACATTTTATAGTTGTGGGATCAATACATTAGATAATCACAACCTACAAGATAATGATGCCTATGCACCTCCAATTCACTCTTACAATGAAAACTAACAATTTTCTAGAAATCTACAGTGGAATTATAATAATCTAGAAGAATGCATTGGAGCAATACATTTCTCCCATTAAATTTAACAGTAAATCTTAGTGGACGTTAATCATCATCATAGATTTTAAATATTTATATGATTTCACATTTACTTTATAATTTTTTATTCAATGTAATATTTAACATATTTTATTTTAATATTACGTGAGTATTTATTATTAATGTAATGAATACTATACAATATCTTATTTGATTTTTTTTAATTTTTTTTTTTTAATCAATATTTATTTATTTATATATTTATTAGGAAGCATTTTTTTACATATTCACTTGTGTTATATATATATATATATATATATATATATATATATATATATATATATATATATATATATATATATATATATATATATATATATATATATATATATATAATCAGATTTCTATGATCCATAATGATTGTTTGAAACTAACTTTCGAATTAATCACAACTAAATTATTTTATGGTCAACCTTTCAAACCTACTTATTAGGTTCATTTTCAAGACCAAGGTGAAAAATCCGATCAATCAATAGAATTAAATAGTAGTGAGATGCATCAAGTGTTAGAATTAGTCGTTAGGATTATAATATTATTTAATAAAAGCTAACATTAAGGACTAGTTTTTTTGTTAAAAAATTATCACTAATTTATACTAATTATTAATTATTATATTATTAATTCTTAATTCTTAAATTATTAATTATTAATTATTAAATTATTAAATATTAAATAAAATTTAATCAAAACTAACCTTCATGTCTAGTTTTATAACTAATTTGGTCGTAAGAAATTATTAACTAATTCCCATGAGCTTTGGAGTGAGATCAGGCTATGGTCTATTCCCAAAACCCCTTGGAACGTTAGAATCTGTCAGATTTGTGATTCTAAGCAAGTAGAAGATGAAAAACAATTCCTTTTAGACTGCCCGACTCTTACCCACATACGTTATCAATTCCCTAACATTTGTCACACTTCCAATCTTCTTGAACTATTAAGCCAACCCACCTATGGTGATCTTGGAGCACTTATTTCCCTTCTCTTTGATCACAGAAACAAGATTTTGAAGAATCAAACTTAGATTCTTTCTCCTCTCTTAAGGTCCGATAGACCACATTGGTCTTAACGGACAGTAACCACCACCACCACCACCACCATCATCATCATCATCAATTATTAAAATAATTATTTTAAAAAAAAGAGAGAGAAAAAGGAACAATAAGATTTTTTTTGTTTAAGTTTTTTCATTACAATAGCAAAGAAACAAATATATATATATATATATATATATATATATATATATATATATATATATATATATATATATATATATATATTTCCAACCCACTCTTACTTAATTTCCAACCATCGTCCCTATTGATATTTTTAGCCCGCTTCTCAATTTCAATGGTCTCGCTCAACTTCCTATGGTGGAAATGATCAATCTTTGCAATGACTTTGGAATCCTCAATACAGATATAGTGCTTATGTTTCTCTGTATGTTCAGCGATAGCTGAGGAGCAGGAACGATTGTGTATGATGTCTACTGCATGTTCTTGAATTCTCAGATTAAGTCATTGCAAAGATTGATCATTTCTACCATAGGAAGTTGAAAGAGATCTTTGAAATTGAGAAACAGGCTAAAATTCTCAATAGGGACAATGGTTTGAAATTAAGTAAGAGTTACGTTCCTGCCCTTTCTGTATGATTATTTATTTTTAATTTTTTATATTTTTATTTTATTTATCTATATATGTTTTGCTATTGTAATAACAAAAAAATTAAACCAAAAAAATTTATTTTTGTTTTGTTGGTTGTTTTATTTTTTAAATAATTATTTAATAATTAATAATATTTTAAGAATTAATAATTTAAATAATTTATAATTTAATAATATCTTATGACTAAATTAATTATAAAACTAGCCGTTAAAGATAATTTTGATTAAATAATATTATAATCCAAACAACTAATTCTAGAAGTTGATACATCGCATTGCTACGTTGGCAAAAAATAATTTACATATGATTAATCCAAAAATAAATTTCAAACATACAACTACTTTACTTTTAAATAAAACATAATTAAACATTTTAATATATTTTAATAATATATAAAACGTAAGTAACAAAATAATTTTTTTTTTAAATTAAATTGATGGTAATAGTTAAAATATTATACTCATCTCCAAAAGGTAACATAACAAACTATTCGGAGACACAAAGGTGACAAGTGACAAAATGCTTCGATTTTTAAATTTAAGTGATTGAAAATTGTAATATAGTCTATGGTATAGAAAAACTATCATAACAAACCGTTGAGAGACCTAAAGGGATTTATGAATTGAAATGATAGAAAATTTAAATTTAATATATTCCACTGGCATAGAAAAGGTCACCTAAAAACCTATTCAGACACAAAGTGGACTTACGAAAATTATGGTGTTTAAAGAAACGTTTTGAATTTTAAATGAAATGTACAAGGAGATAACTTTTGGAAATAGTTTAATTCAACTAGTGTTTAATTCCAATGTGGAGGGATTGATATTTGAATTAAAATGATAATGGTTGAATTGAATTTGGTATTTTTTTTTATTTTTAATTAAAAGTTTAATTTAAGTATAAGAAACTAGAATAATAGTTGTGATGTAGTATAGTTTTTTTCTTTACCATGAATTAATTATTCTCTTGATACAAAGTTTTTCGCATAGAAAAAGATTATCGCACAAATATTTACTTTTCGTACATGTTTTTTTCACACAACCATATCTACACAAATTCTCTTGCACAATCACCTCAGTACAACTTGTAACAGATCCTAGTTGATTTCCATGTTAAAAAATATAAGACCAAGGTCACGATACACGTATTCCAAGTTGAATGGTTGGCCAAACATCCTAATGGGTGTCACTTCGGTTTATTATGGCTAAGGGAAATGACAAAGACTTTGAAAAGGCAAGAGGCATTAATTGGCATTTTATTTATGAAAGTAATGGAAAATAGGATAAAATGAAGGTGAAAGGTCATAGGTTGCATGTGAGGAGGAAAATGAAGGAAAATAATGGAAAATGAAGAAAATAAAAGCCCCATTGAAAAAAAGGTTGTTGAGGATCAGTTCACGACTTTTCTAGTATTACCTTTCGTCAGTTTTAGCTTGGAGCTCTCTCTATTCTTTCTCTCTCTCATTCTCTTAGACACTTCGAGTTTTATTGGAGCACTCTTGGAGGAGTGTGGCGTACTTGGGATTTGGAGCAAGAGAAAAAAGGAAAATCAAGAAAGTGCAAGGAAAAAGTGAGACCAACAACTACAACAAATTTACTTTGCAAGTACTGAGTTGCATGTATGATTTCCTTGCTATTTTTGGCATGCATGGCACATGCATGTGGTTTCTTGGCTATGATCTTTCATTGGCATGAAGGATTTCCTGGATTGACAGTGGCTTTGCCTAGCCTTTCCATTTCCTAGATAGTCATGGTGTTGTGGGTTTTCCCATTTTTTTTCTAATTGGTTCTCATGTTCCATATGGTTGGGTAGAGTTACTAGTTCCTAGAGCCTTCGTTTGACAAACACCCTAGAAGCCCTATAACAACTTGGGTTGAGTTACTAGTCCTAGAAGCCTTGGTTGGACAAATTCTCTAAAGCCCAATGACAATTGTGGGTTGAGTTACTAGTCCTAGAAGTAGGGTTGGAACAAATGCTCTAGAGCCCTAAACAGATTTGATAGAGACCGATCATGTGATGGTTAGTGATGTCCAGCAGTGAGGTGGAATCACTGGTTGAGGGTTGAGGCGGTTTGGCCTTTGGAAGTGTTGGTTTGGTTTTCTCGGTTTACTACATGAGATCCCACATTCATGCTTGGAATATGGCGTGGGGGTGATTGTCTGAAAGAAAGGTTTCGTTCATATCAATATATCGTCGGATGGCACGTGGAAGTTTCTGACTTTGTTGGTTTGTGCATATGTTAATAAGAGCTCTTTTATCCTTGTATTTCATGAGTATTTATACTTGTTATTATGTGGCTTTAATGGTCATTCTGTCCCTGATATTATTTTGGTTATCTATTGGTTATAAGCATGGTTTCATGAAAGATTTTAGTTATGTCTCTTAACATGTTTTGATTGGTAAATGAATGGATATTGAATGCATGACCTAATAGATGTTATTGTAGATATTATGAGAAGGCATGATAACTTCTTGGTGAATTTCAGATAAGTATCAGACCCTCATGTTCATATATGCACTTATAGCTTATAGACTGCATGTTCACAATGTGTTCGACAAAATGTCTATCATGGTTGGGCTTGGTTAGGTCAAGTCCTTGATCAAGCTTTGTGTTAGAAGCTTTGTCTTTGTGTCATTTATTGTTTTGGAATTTTTCATCAAGTTCTGGACAGTGACCTGAAGTCGAACACTGAAAAGGTGGCACAGATTTTGCAGTCTCAGGCACAGAACTGGCTGAAAAGGATTGTAGTCTCACCCTTGCAGTGGTTATTCATGTGACTGGATGCATACAATCGCATGGATTCATGCTTGTCCATGTGACATGGAGTCCAAATCAATGAAAAGGAAAGTTAACTTAGGTTTTGTACACCTGGAAGGGTGGTTTAGCCCTTGGGGGTCTTGTAGCACCTAAGGAAGGTCAGTAATATTTTGTTTTGTCGATTTCGCTTCCTTAAGGTGATCTAGGAGGTTGAATCATATCATAGTAACTCTTGGTCACATATTTACCTCGGTGGACCAGTAAAATTGGGTAAGTGTGGGAGGAGGGTGTTACAGGGGTGTATCAGAGCATGGTTTTGTTAGCTTTGGGTGATGTCTAGTTTACATTCTCTTTATGTGACATATGATACCACTGAGTGGTATCAGAGCATGGTTCAACTCTTGGACTAGATGGGAGGAATGTGTTTGTCATGCATGCATGTAGGTTGTATATGTGCTTGTTATGCATACATGGTGATAGTGATTTTTACAGTTGTGTTGTCATGTATAATTTGTTGATGATGTTGGTGTTGGGATGCATTTTTCGTGAATGTATGTTGGTTGTATATGCATTTTTTACGCATGTCAATGTCTATATGTTGTTATACATGCATTGACATGGTTATGGTTATTCATGCATGGTAGGTTAGCCATGCATCATCATGGTCATTATGTAGTTTGTATCATCATAATGTTGTTGGTATGTTATGTTGCGGATATGTTGGTTGAGATAGAGCAGGCGAAGAATATTATTAGAGTGAGGTTTCAACACTGGACCTCAAGGTAAGAGCATATTGTCATAAAAAAATTTATGTTGGGAGTGCAGGTATGTTAGTTAATGGATTTTTATATGAATTAGGGTTATATACATGTTTGTCATTCTATTGTTGTTGTGGTTAAATTCATGAGAGATGCTAGTTCATTGGTGTGGTCATATGCACGTGCGTCGGATAGTCATGAATGGTAGGTAACCTATTGTTATATGCATTGGGTCATTGAATTTAGGATCTTGATGTTATATGTATCGTGCTAATATGGATAAGCATGTGTAGATGGTTAGGGTTATTAAACTCATGTATGAATTGATATATTTGTGATATTGTGTCATACTAGTTTGGACTGACTTCTGCAAATGTGATAAGCCTCCCCTGAGATACATTAAGGTATGAGTTTGATTTTTTCATCTATTTGGTGTTTGAGTAATTGGTGTTTATTATTTTGTCTATCTATTTGAATGCTTGAATAATTACATGATATGAGTATGTATCTATAAGATCTCATGCATGAATGATCTTGTTTTAAGATGGTTGTACTAACTCATTATGTGTTGATATAGTTGATATGTATATGAGTGCAAGTAGGTGCTAGTTTTAGTATTATAGCTATGATTTTGAGTCGAATTTTGATTATCACATGACTTTTAGTCTTGCTAAAGGTTGATTTCCAATTAATATATAGGATGCCTTGATATTTGGAACATATGGCTAACATGTGTGAACAATTGCGGGAAACATATTTGGCATTAGCATGACAAGGTAACAATAGATTTGCTTCTATATACTTAATAGCTGGGTGATGAGATAACACATAGTAAGACTCAATTGTAGCAAGGAAAAAGTTAAAAGAAAGGAATTGGGTGAGAACTCCTTTGGAAATGTTTAGAAACCGTAGTTCTGAATGAATGAGTGCTTTGCATGAATACAGGAAGTCTTCTTAACCTTGATTTTGTCTGGCATTATGTGTATATGTGTTATATTCATGAACATGTATTTGATAGGTATAACATTTGGTTTCAGTTCTGGCTGAATTCTTCAGGGAATTGGAGTCCCTTGAGAGATGATATATGTACGTGTTCAGTCACAAGGCAACGTGCCTGGCATAATAAGGTAAGATAACTGGTATATGGTTATGTTTATTTATGCACTTACAGTTGTGTGTTTATAGTAATATGATGTAGGGGATTACATGGAAAAATAGACTGCAATGAAATCTTGAAGAAGGCTCAGTTCAAGCTTTCCCTCGGAACCCATGGGTTGAGTCATGGTGTTTGATGCTACTCTTGTGCTTTTGGTATTTTGTGATTTTTTGCGCATGACTGTGGTTTTGTTTATGGCCGGTGCATGGCTATGCCACTTTTTTTGTGGTGTTGTATTGTTATTAGTTTTCCATGGTTTCCTTCTTGTATGTTTTTTGTTCCTTACTTTTATTTTTTAAGGGTATTTAGATTGGTTGAGAAGGGGGAAAGTTAATGGAGCTCAGGGAGAGATAAATGAAACCCAGCAAGTAATGCAAGGATTGGATGAATCTCAGTGCATGAATACAGGATGGCTAAAGGCGTGAATATGGCAACAAGTTGGATTGGTTTGGTCCATTGGTGTAAATGGACAATGGAAGAAAATTCATGAAAAGATAAATTAAATGAATTTGAAGCATCATATTCCTTAACTATGTTGGGAATTGTTCTTTTTGATGTTGTGCATGTTATACACGGATAAAGGGCGTTCTCTTAACCTTAACCTTATGATATATGTTAATTATTTCATGATCATGATTATGTTGATGATTGCATGTATATATATGTATGTATGTTGTTGCCTGACATGGTCATCGGGATAATGATTATTTTATGTTGATTTTTACTTATATATGCATACATGTATGTCATTGTATGACAGAGTCATCAGAATCATTCTTGTGGAGGAATGATTTCTTATTCAAGTGAATGACATGAAGAGGTTCCTGGTCTTATGAAGAATCAAGTGGGAAGAGTATCCCTGGAAGATCTATGAGGTCAGTATCATGTGGATATTAATTGATATTATGTGATTATACTATGTTTATTTTTATTTTATGGACATGCTATGTTGAGGTATACATAAGTGGAATGAAAGAAATGTAATCTACGACATGTTAGAACAAGCATGCATATTGGAAAGACACTAGAAGAAAGGTTGCTTGGTAGAGTCAGTGTGTGGTCTTTGGATGTGCAGTACTACTATTGTATATATATTGTACATCTGGCACCTGTGATGTTGTGTGCATGTATTGTTGTTTACATATGGTGTTGTGTGCATGTTGGATATGCAATGTTGTGTACATATGGTGCTTTGTGCATGTTGCCTATGCAAGTGTTTTTTACATATGGCGTGGTGTGCATGTTGTACATATGGTGCTATGTGCATGTGGTGTTGTGTGTATGATTGTACATGTGGTGTTGTGTGCATTTGGTGTCGTGTGCATTTTGTACATGGGGCGTTGTGTGTAGGTGGTGTTATGTACATTTCATGCATGTGGTGTTGTTTTGTCAATTCCACTTCCTTAAGGTGATCTAGGAGGTTGAACCATATCATAGTAACTCTGCGTCACACATTTACCTCGGTGGACCAGTAAACTTGGGTAAGTGTTGGAGGAGGGTGGTACAGGGTGGTATCAGAGCATGGTTTCATTACCTTTGGGTGATGTCTGGTTTTCATTCTCTTTGTGTGATATCTGATACCACAGAGTGGTATCAGAGCATGGTTCAACTCTTGGACTGGATGGGTGGAATGTGTTTTTCATGCATGCATGTAGGTTGTATATGTGCTTGTTATGTATGTATGGTGATGGTCATTGTTACAATTGTGTTTTCAGGTAGAATTTTTTATGTTGATGTTGGGATGTGTTTTTCATAAATGTATGTCAGTTGTATATGCATTTTTTATGCATGTTAATGTCTATATGTTTCTATGCATGCATTTCCATGGTTATGGTTATGCATGCATGGTAAGTCAGAAATGCAACGTGGTGGTCATTATATAGTTTGTGTCATCATAATGGTGTTGGTATGTTATGATGTTGATATGTTGGCTAAGATAGAGCAGGAGAATAATATTATTAGAGTGAGGTTGCAACACTAGACCTCAGGGTAAGAGCAGATCATCATACATTTTTATATGTTGGGAAATCGAGTATGTTAGTTAATGGATTTTTATATGCATTAGGGTTATATACATGTCTGTCATTCTATTTTTGTTGTGGTTACATGCATGATAGATTCCAATTCATCAGTGCAGTCATATGGATATGCGTCAGATAGTTATGAATGGTAGTTAACTTGTTTTTATATGCATTGTGGTCATACGCATGATTATTATGGTCATTGAATTTAGGATCTTGATGTTATATGTATCTTTCTAATCTAGATCAAATTGTGCAGATGGTTAGGGTTATGACATTCATATATGAATTGATCTATTTGTGATATTGTGTCATACTAATCTAGACTCACTTGTGCAGATGTGATAAGCCTTTCCTGAGATACATTGAGGTATGAGTTTGATTATGTCATATATTTGGTATTTGAGTGTTTGGTGTCTATTATGTCATTTTTCTGTTGTTTTAATGTTTGAATAATGACATGATATGAGTATGTGTATATAATATTGCATGAAGGAATGATCTTGTTTTAAGATGGTTGTATTAAATCATTATGTTATGAGATATTTGATATGTATTTGAGTGCAATTAGGTGCTAGTTTTAGTATTACAACTATGATTGTGAGTTGACTGTAGATTGTGGCATGAATATTATTCTTGCTAAAGGTTGATATCAAATTAATAGATAGGATGTCTTGATATTTGGAACATGTGGCTAACATGTGTGAACATTTGTGAGAAACATGCTTGGCATTAGCGTGGCAAGGTAACAATTTATTTGCTTATATATACTTAACATTTGGGTGATGCGATAACACATAGTAAGACTCAATTGTAGCAATGAAAAAGTCAAAAGAAAGAAATTGGGTGAGAATTCCTTTGACTATGTTTGGAAACTGTAGTTTTGAATGAATGAGTGCTTTGCATGAACACAATAAGTATTCTTAACCTTTATTTCGTCTGACATTATGTGGATATGTGTTATATTCATAAAAATATATTTGATAGGTATACCATTTGGTTTTCAGTTCTTGCTGGATTCGTCAAGGAATTGGAGTCCCTTGAGAGATTATATATGTACGTGTTCGGTTACAAGACAACATGTCTGGAAACACAAGGTAAGATAACTAGTATATGGTTATGCTTATTTATGCATTGATTGTTGTGTTTTTATGGTAGTATGATGTAGGGGATTGCATGGAAAAAGAGACTACAATGAAATCTTGAATAAGGCTCAAGTTGAGCTTTCCCTAGGAACCCATGGGGTTGAGTCATGGTTTTTATTACTAGCCTTGTGATTTTAGTCTTTTTTTATTTGTTGTTCTTGATTTTGAATTTTTTTATGACTAGTGCATGGTCGTGCCACTTTTTTTGTAGTGTCGTATTATTATTATTTTTTCGTGGTTTTCTTCTATTTTTTGTGTTTCTTCCTTTTATGTTTTAAGGGTATTGGATTGGTTAGGAAGGAGGAAATTTAATTGAGCTCGGGGAGATATAAATGAAACCCAATAGGTAATGCAAGGATCAAATGAAGCCTAGTGCATGAATACAGGGGGACTAAAGGCAAGAATATGACAGTGAGTTTGATTGGTTGGGTCCATTGGTGTAAATGGATAATGGCAGGACAGTCATGAGAAAGGAAAAGTAAATGGATTTGAGGCTTCATATGCCTTAAAAATGATGGGAACTATTGTTCTCTATGTTTTGCATGTTGTACACAGATAAAGGAAGTTCTCGTAACCTAAACCTTATGATATATGTTAATTATATGGAGATCATGATTATGCTAATTATTACATGTATATATATGTATGTATGTTGTTGTCTGACAAGTTTTTTAGGGATCATGATTTTTTTATGTTGATGTTTATATGTATATATGTATGTATGCATGTTTTTGTCTGACAAGGTCGTCTGGATCATTTTTGTGGAGGAATGATTTCTTATTCAGGTGAATGGCATGAAGAGGTTCTTGGTCTTATGAGGAATCAAGTGGGAAGAGTAGCTCTGACAGGTCAATGAGGTTAGTATCATGTGGATATTAGTTTATATTATGTGATTATACTATGTCTATGCTTATGTAATGGACAGGTTATATTGAGGGATACATCAGTGGAATTAAAGAAATGTGATATGCAACATGTTGGAACAAGCATGAATAATGGAAAGACAATAGAAGCAAGGTTGCTTGGTAGAGTCAGTGTATGGTATTTGGATGTGCAGTACTATTGTTTTATATATGTTGAACATGTTACACATGTGATGTTGTGTGCATGCGATGTTGTGTACATATGGTGTTTTGCACATGTTGGATATGCATTATTGTGTACATATGGTTCTTTGTGCATGTTTCATATGTGGTTCCTTGTACATATGGCATGGTGTGCATGTTGTAAATATGGTGCTATGTACATGTGGTTTTGTGTGCATGTGGTGTCATGTACATGTTGTACATGGGGATTTGTGTGTAGGCGGTGTTATGTACATGCCATGCATGTGGTGTTGTGTACATGTCGTGCATGTGGTGTTGGATACCTATGGTGTTGTGTACACGTTGTGCAGGTGGTGTTGTGTACATGTTGTGTTGGTGGTGTTGTGTAGAGGTGGTAATGTGTACATGTTATATGTGCGGTACTATTGTACATGTGTTATTGTATTCATGTCGTACATGTTGTGTTGTGCACATGTGGTATTGTGTGCATGTTGTACATATTTTGTGTACATGTGGTATTGTCTATGTTCATTGTGTAGTTGTGGTATCATGACATGTGTATTCGTTGTGTAATACTTTGGGTATCTATATGTATTGTGTTGTACACCAGGTGTAGGTGTATGTATTGTGTTGTGTTGTACACCAGATGTAGGTGTATTTATTGTGTTGTGTCGTACACCAGATACAACCGTATATGTAGTGTTGTACGTTGGATGTAGGTGTATGTATTATGTTGTGTTGTACACTGGGTGTAGTTGTATGTGTTGTATGTCAAGTATAGGTGCATGTATTGTATGGCATTGTATGTCATGTGTGGTTGTATGTGTGTAATGCACACTATGTGTGTGTGTACATTGTTGAAGAGACGAAATTAGAAGTTTAACGGGTGCGGAAATTGATCCGGTGTGCGTATGGAAAGGACGAAGGATAAAGGTAAAGCTAAGGATCGATTAAAGGATAAGTATCAATATCTTATTTCAGATTTTATTATGCATGTGATCTATGATTCTGGTTTATGATGATTACATGTGATCTATGATTTTTATTTACGATAGTTACATGTGATCTATGATTTTTATTTATGATGGTTACATGTGATTTATGATTTTGATTTATGATGGTTGTGTTTTGAGCTAACCAGATATGATATGTTTATTCATGATGATTTGATCAAACAACTAGTTTGATTTGTTTTGATAGGATGTAAACAAAATTTCAAGTGCACCTTATTGATGGGCCATCGATGAGGTATGATGTGAATTTATTTCAATGTAGTTTGAATCTAATGGAAATTATGTACTTGGTACAGAAAATAATAAAAAATATCAGTTGGGTGGTTGGAATTAACTACAAGAATTAACAGTAGTAGCAAAAGGAATTGGAATAGGCAACATTTTGCTAGTAAAGTATTCAGGAGTAGGGCCATTGTGGGAAACTAGTACCCAATAGTGACCATTTAATTTCATGAGCATGTTATGTTCTGTATGATGGTTTTAGGTAGGGATATGCCTTAGTCATTGGACCTTACAATGCAAGGAAACCTTGCCAAGGGAGGGGTCACTTGAGGGACTGTGTAGCAGAAAAGGGGATGCCCACGGAAATTGGAAGGTGAGTGACCACATGGAAGGGGGTGACTAGATTACCCAAGGGACTATGTATTAGAGAAGGGAATGATGGGGATGGATTGTTTTTGTCATTGTCATTTCCATATGGAATCAGAAGCACATTGAGAGTGTTCCCTAGAAAAATGAGATGGAAATTGTTCACTGAGAGGACAAGTGGTGCAAGATCATAGCACTGGACATTGGATGTAGGTTTGACTTTGGTAGTGGATTCTAGAATTCTTTGGAAGGAGGTGAATCTTGGTACTACTTTCGAGGGTGGAGGTTTGAGCCTTTGGATTCCCTTGTTGCTAATGCAGGAATCATATCCTTTTATTTGTTGGTTGATAAAATGTGCATATGTGTATATGTGTATATTATTGTAAATATTGTAATGAGTTGTATTATAAAGATCAATAGACAGTATGGTTATTTTCGAATTGAAGAAAATGTGCATAAGTATATGTGGTTGTTATTGTAAATGTTGTAATGAGTTGTATTATAAAGCTCCAGTAAGTGGTATTATTGTCATGTTTTCAACATGATGCCATTGTAAATACTCCAACGCGTTGCGTTATAAAGCTCCATGAGCAGTATGTTTTGTTTTAAGTAGCTTGTTATTTTATAGATGTCATTGAACACCGAGGATGGTGTTCCCCCAAGGGGGATGGTTTTGTAACAGACCCTGGTTGATTTCTATGTAAAACAATAGAAGACCAAGTTGCATGTATGATTTCCTTGCTAGTTTTGGCATGCATGGAACGTGCATGTGGTTTCTTGGTTATGAGTTATCATTGGCATGGATGATTGATTGGATTGAAAATGGTTTTGCCTAGCCTTGCCATTTTTTGTACAACCATGGTTTTGTGGGTTTTCCCATTTGTTTTCTGATTGGTGCTCATGTACCATATGGTTGTGGGTCGAGTTACTACTTCCTGGAGCCTTGGTTGGAAAAATGCTTTGGAAGCCCTATAACAACTTGGGTTGAGTTACTAGTCTTGGAAGCCTTGGTTGGAAAAACGCTCTGGAGTTGAGTGACAATTGTGGGTTGAGTTACTAGTTCTAGAAGTCGGGTTGGAAAAAATGCTCTAGACCCTTCGACAACTTTGATAGAGACCAATCAGGTTATGGTTGGTGATGTCTGATTGTGAGGTGGAATCAATGGTTGAGGGTTGAGGCAGTCTGGCCTCTAGAAGCCCTAGTTTGGGTTTCTTGGTTTACTCCATGAGATCCCACATTCATCTTTTGCATATGGCATGGGGATGATTAGTTGAAAAAAATATTTGGTTCAACCCAACCTATGGTCGAGTGGTACGTGGAAGTCCCTGACTTGGTTTTCTTTTTCATATGTTAATAAGAACTCTTTTCCCCTTATATTTCATGAGTATTTATACTTATTATTATGTGGCTTTAATGGTTGTTCTATTACTGATATTATTATGGTTATGTGTTGGTTATAATCATAGTTTCATGATAGATTTTAGTTATGTATATTAACACATTTTGATTGGTAAATCAATAGATATTGAATGCATGACCTAATAGATGTTATTTCAGCTATTATGCGAAGGAATTATACCTTCTTGGTGATTTTTGGATAAGTATCAAACCCTTAAGTTCAAATATTCATTTCTAGTCTGTATATTTCATGATCACAATATGTTCGAAGAAATTTCTATCATAGTTAGTCTTGGTTCGGCCAAGTCCTTGATCAAGATTAGTGTTATAAGTTTGTTATTTGTGTCATTTACTATTTTGGAAAGTTTCATCAATTTATTGGAAATGACTTGGAGTCTAGCTCTAAAAATGTGGCACAAATTTTGTGGTCTCAGGCATAGAACTAGCTAAAAAATATTACAATCACACCCTTGCAGTGGTTATGCATGTTACTGGAGTCCTATAGTCGCATAGATGTAGGTTTTTGCATGTGACTAGGAGTCTATATCATTGAAAAGGGAAGTTAACTCAGGGTTTGTACACATGGAAGGGTGTTTTAGCCCTTGGGGATCATTTCACCACTCGAGGAAGGTCAGTAAGGTTTTGTTTTATCGATTCCACTTCCCTAAGGTGATCTAGAAGGTTGAATCATATCATAGTAACTCTATGTCACATATTTACCTAAGTGTACCAATAAACTTGGGTAAGTGTGGGAGGAGGGTGTTAATCAGCTCAATAATGTTTTTTGGTCAATCATTAACATTCGAAGTTGTTATTAATTAATGTGGTTCCCAATGGTGTGTAGAAGGATAATGTGTGGAGCAAGGAACATAAACCTCTGGACATACACACCTCCGCACATCAACGAGGCACGATCACTCAACAACTTTCAAACATTAATTAGTGGTGGTCGTACATTGTATTCATATAACTTCTTTGGATATACATTTTATAATTTTTAATATAAACAATTCGTGTGAAGTAGAAATTTGGATCGACTAGTACAGGCAACAAAGTAATAATTAAAAATATATATATTTGTATAGTATAGTATGGAAATATCTTTTGCTAATTGCATAGATAATTAAGATATATGAAAACACTCACTCTTCATTGAAAGATACTACAAAGGTCCTAAGTTGTTCCTCTAATTAATTAACAAAGAAAAATATCTTTTGATAGAACTGTTCTCATGATATTTACATATATTAACCCAAAATGTTACACATTAAACCAATGTCAAAATAAAACTAAATAAAAGTAATATTCCAGTTAGAACCTCGCAAATATCAAAGTTTCCACTCACCTAACAACAAACTTATCACTAAACTAAAATATGTTTGGTGGATAGTGTTTTTTGGACAAAAGAGTCTCATGCATGAAAACTATCGGCTAACATAATACTTTTGCCTTCAATTCAAAGTATATAAAAGTGTATTTTCCAAAAACGTCTTTTACAGTTTGCACAAAAAACTCCAGTACCTTTAGTAAACTTGAAATTTATAATTCAATATACGTGCCACTCTCTTGAAGTCATCTCATTGTGTGGAAGTCAGTCTTTGTGCAGGGATATCATTCTTTCCTAGGTGGGAAATTTCATTCACACTTTTGTGTGGAGCTTTCCGCTCAGTGAAATCTTTCGCAAGTTATCAATGAGGTTTGTTTTTGTTCTATTGCATGTAGATAGTTTCTGTGTGGCTTTGGTGGTTTCGAATGTCAATTGGGTGTTGGAAAATTGTCGATTGGATATCCTTGTTATTCTTTGAATAACATTCCTTCCTTTTTTAGTAATAGAGTAGCATTACAACACCTGGCCTCACTTAATATAGTTTTATTCCACCTCGCCTCTTTATCAACAAACCAATCAATCTTTCAAAAATGATGACTTATTCACACAGTCATTCTTCCCTCCAATGGTATTCCTCCCAAACCTAATGGTGTAGTCTGCAAGTCTATTTCTTTTGTTTTCCTAATATAGATCGTAAAGCCAACCTTCATCTTTTCGGTTCTTTATTCCGCAAGACAAATAACTTAACTCCCTTCTTGAACTATTAGTACTTATGTAATACAGTCCATCAATTAACATTTAATGTTGTAGCCATATTACATTACATGAATTAGGCCCATAACAACTTGAAACAAAAAAACTCATTATATAATTGCTTCGATAGAAGCAATAGGCAACAATGCTAACCCAAAATCAGAAATGGCGAAGGAGATGACAACGTCTCTCTTAGCAGGCATAGAGAAAAGATCTAAGTTGGTAATCGAGATATGACAAGAAGTTCAATGAAGGCAGTTCGTCAGGTTGGAACATCTCAATTAGTTCTATGTTTCGTTGATCCTATAAAGCGAAGCATAATAATTGTTGGTTGGGTTATTTTGCCATAGCATAATCCTTGGGTGGTTTCAACAAGCCTTGAAGCAAGCACGTCAGTGCTTCTCCCAACCCAATTATTTCTTGGATTAGCCTATGGTTCTCGATCTCAAGTTGGAACCACGACCCTTGCTTATGATGTGTATGGATATAATGTTGGGTATAAATAATAAGGGACTAGCTCATATGCATCATAAGCTAGGTCTCGATCTAGAAAGGCATAATCTAGCTCTCAAACAGGAGCTAAAACCGAAAGGGGCGCTAAGCGTGGTGGTGGTTATACAAGTTCTATTAGTATTGCATCTTACATTGCTCGTGCATCTTTAGATGGACCAGGAAATGCTACTACTAGGTATGGACCTACTCCACCTGGGTTATTCGACGACCTTTTTACCATTTTGGTCGCTTTTGCATGTTTCTTTAATGCAGGTTGTGTTGAAAATGGGACCAAGAAATGGTTCTAATTTAATTTTCCCTTGAATTAAATTAGAATAAAATTTGAATTCCATATCACAAGAAAACCTGTATGAGTTAAATAAGTTAGTAGGACTTATTTGGTTCAGTTAATTTGAGTTGAGTGTCTAATTTGAGTCATGTAGAGTGTCTCCTACAATAAGATCCATGGTTGAGTTTATTTTGAGTTGTAATTAATTAACTCAATTTATCTGAGTTAAAATCAATTTAACTAGTTCTAACTGATGAAGGAACTAGTGAGAGATCAAAGGGTGGAACTTGGACTTGAACCATGTCTAGTGATCAATCACATAATTGATAATTCACTCATAAATAACTCATGCATGTTCGTTATGAGAATTACCCAATTGAGATTGGAGTTAAAGGGAAGTTTACTATATGTTGTATAATCATCCAAATTGTACAGGTGGTGCATGCAGTCAGAAGAATTCCCCTAATGGATTGTGTAGTGTGGATTGAGAATTTCCCAAATTAATAGGGCCTAATTACACAAGGAAACAGTGCAATAAAATAGGGATCCTAGAGGGCAGAAAATTGGTTAAGTATTGAACAAATTTTGTTTAGGAATGAGTGAGACAGATAGAGATAGTGCAGAGGTTTCTCAGCTTGGAGAAAATCATTCTAATATTTTCATATTTTATGACTTATGAAATATATAGATAGCAGGGTTTTTAGCTGAGGCTTTCCATAGAGAATACTTGTGTACAGTGCGATTGAAATTCTTTACCTTTCATGTTTTGTGATTTAACGATCTAAATTGGTTTCAGCAATTGGTAGAGTAGATTCAAGTATATTGTTTTAGGATATTAAAATTATTAGTTTGAATCTACATGGATTTTCTACCTGGTGTTGGAGCACGAATCACTATATAAGAGAAGAATACGATTTTTTTTGTGCAGGTGAATCAAATTTGCAGATATACTCTTCAGGACTAGTAGCAGGATCATGAATTATTTCTCTGGATTGAGACTCAGATATTCCCTTAAGGGTAGTTCTAATTACATAGCTTGGAAGGAAAGGATGGAAGCAGTTTTGGAAGACAATAGGTTGAAGGAGTTGATAGAAAGATATATTCCTAATCCTACAACGAAAAATGCTCAAGATCTTGTTGAGATTCAACAAGAAGATTCAACACCCACGCCTAGTGCATTAATCACCTGGTTGCATTAAGCACCGAGACTAGGGTGGTGCCCACAGTGTCATTTTTGGGTGCATGTCTATTTTGATTATCCCTTAATTAAAATGGACATTAAACTGTAATATATTCTCAATGTGGACTTCAATGAGTTAACTGAAAGTGATAAATTCAGTTAGCTAGTGGATTTCGAGTTAGAGGTTGTTTGTGAGGCATGCAGAGTAATTCTAGTTGTAACAGAGTTCGAAATGCAGTGGTGCATGAGATGATGCAAGTAATAAATCAGTTTAACTCAGTTAAGTGAGTTAAGCTCAGTTGTTCTAGTTTTAACTGAAGATACACTAGTGATATATCTAGTGAATTAAATATTAATTAATTCACAATCAGTGATCTCACATGCAACTGAGGATTTACTATTATTAGCTGCATGCATGTCAAATCCAATGGAGACCCATTTGAGTTCTAGGTGAAAGGGAAGTTGACTATCAGTTGTACTATTATCATCTTTCACACTTGCAACCAAACCCCCATTGGAGTGTCCATTATACTTGCGCAGTCAAGGCAAGCAATAATTCCTATCTTTTAGGGATATTTACCATCAGAGATTGCACAAGAAAGGCAAGCTGTCTAGAGGCTAAGAATTGGCTATGTGTTGGTCAGTTTTTCATATGACAATGTGAGACAATTAGTTGAGTACTGAAGGGCTCTTGTGAGAAGAGTTTTATATGTAATTGTTTCATGATCCATGCTCAATATGCAATAGAAGATAATTTCTACATGGTATCAGAGCATGGGAAATTGCAAAAGTGAAGTAGGATCTGAGTTTGTGACTGGATAGAATTCAAATTTGCAAAAAGACTTTCTTGGTGCTACATCTGATTCAAGATCGAAATGGATTTCAATGCCTTGAGGTTAGAGTATGAACTCGAGGGCAGCTCGAACTACATTTCTTGGAAGGACAGGATGGAGGCAATACTAGAAGAAAATGGGTTGAGGGAATTCATTGACAAAGGTGTTCCTAAACTTGATGCTACAGATGTTGCAAATCTTGATGCATGGAAAAAGAAAGTGGCAAAGGCAAGGAGGATATTATTGGATGGAGTACGAGACCACATTATCTCAAGCCTCCATTGAAATCCACACTATATGCAATGAGAAAGGCTTTGATGTATCTATTCCAAAGCAACAGTGGCCATAGGAAATTGGCACTCAAAGATAAACTCAGGAAGATCAATATGGAAAAGGGCGACACCATTCCAAAACATCTAACAAATTTTATCCAATGTCGGGATGAAAAAAGGAGAGTTGGAATAACAGTTGTTGATGATTATTTGGTGAGCTTGGCTCTCCTAGGACTTCCCAAGAGTTGGCACAATTATCAAGACTCTATCAATGGAAGGGAAAATTTTCCAGATTGGGAATGACTGTGGTCATATTTGGTGTAGGAGGAGTTCATATGGAACACCAGAGATGGAAAGTTCATCTAAGAATGAGGATGAAGAGGATTGTGCTTTGGTTTCCAAGGCGAGGAAGGGGAAGGGGAAGAAATTCCATTCTAAATCTGAGTCTAAGAATGGCAAGAAGCAAGATATGTCCAAGGTGAAGTGTTTTCATTGTCACGAACATAGGCATTTTGCTACTAATTGTCCATAAAAGAAGAAGAACAAGAATGGTGGAGGATCTACAGCTGGTGAGGCCCTTGCCTCGAAATTTGAGCTTGACTTCTCATTGATCGCATGCATGGTGTCTAGTGCATTGGGATCTGTGTGGTATTTGGATAGTGGTGCTTCCTTTCACATGACAGGAGATAAGGAACTTTTCAATGACTTGGGGGAGAAAGATCTCCAGATGCATATTGAAATGGGCGATGACGGAGGGTAAAATGCTACCGGGATTGGTACCAATACCTTTTAGAGGGACTCAAGTAAACTATTTCAATTAAAATATGTAAGGCATGTATTGGGTTTGAAGAAAATTCTAGTCTGAGTCGCAATGTTGGAGGATAGAGGCTATGATGTTGTTTTTAGTGATGGAAAATCTTTCTTGTGACATAAAAAAACTGGACAAGCCAAGAGGATAGGGATTCGAGTTAAGAATCTCTACAAGCTGGAGGTATATGGATGCGCGGCAATGATGGGCAAGGCATATCAAGTGGTGAGTCAGGATGAGGGTGAATTATGGCACAAGCGATTGGGCCATCTTCACCATGGAGCCTTGAAAGTCATGCAACAGACTTTTGCTGGTCTTCCCAGGGGTAGACTTGCGTAATCAGACACATGCAAGGGATGTACTATGGGAAAATATTTAAAGGTCGCCTTTCATGAGAAGGAAAACCAAGCTTTGGGGATCCTTGAGAGAGTTCACACAGACGTGTGTGGTCCTTTCTCGGTTGCTTAAACAACAAAACATAAGTACTATGTAATATTTGTTGATGACTTTTCTCATAAGAGATGGATCTTCTTCATGTAGAAGAAAGATCAAACATTCTCTAAGTTCTGTGAGTTTAAGGCACTGGTCGAGAAAGAGTTGGGGAAGCAAGTGAAGGCTCTTATGAGTGATAATGGTGGAGAATACATCTCTAATGAATTCAAGAACTTCTGCAGCAAAGAAGTAATTCGAAGAGAATTCATAGTGCCTCATAACCCACAACAGAATGGGGTCCCGGAGAGGAAGAACATAACTATTGTGGGTGCATCACGACTGATGTTGCATGATCAAGGCATACCGATGCATCTATTGGCGGAAGCATGCAATACAGTGTTACATGTGAAAAATTGTTGTCCTCATAGAGTACTTGGCATGAGTACACCTGAAGGGGCTTTCACTAGTAAGAAAATTGATGTTTCACACTTTAAGATTTTTGGCTCATCTGTTTATGTGCATGTGACCAAAGATGCCAAGAAGAAGCTGGAATCGACTGCTAAGGTTCAGATTTTTGTGGGGTACACTGAAACACCCCATAACTATTGTGTGTATTTTCCAAATAGTAGAGTGATTGTTTTGTGACGGGATATCAAATTTGATGAGGAGAAATCCATGTGGTTGTCCCTTGAGAGGGAGCTGGACTTGCATGTAGAGGAGGAATTGTTGGTTCCCAAGGATGAGTCTCAAGATGTGGATCAGCCACATGAGGAGGTTCATGGAGTGGAGGAAAACACTCATGCAAATCCATCCATCGGAAATGGTGGAAGCTGGCACACCACGGAAGATAATAGGTTGAGACTTGATATTGCACAGAATGTGGGAGCCCCTACTTCACAATGCATACAGAGACAGTCTCCTGACCAATTTACTGGATACATGGCTCTTATGAGCAAATGTATTGTGACTGAACCATCTTCCTTTCAGGAAGTAGTGCAATAGCCTACTTGGTTTGATGCAATGGTGGAGGAGTATGAATTCATTGTTAAGAAGAGTGCATGGGAGATAGTCCCAAGACCGGTCGACAAATCAGTGGTTGGATCGAGATGGATCTACAATGTAAAGCAAGTTTTCGATGGGAGTGTGGAGAAATACAAGGCCAGATTTGTGGCCTGGGAATTCTCACAAATTGAGGGGATAGATTATGATGAGACTTTTGCACCTGTTGCAATGTACTCTTCCATAAGATTCATCCTTGCACTCTCAGCGCAGATGGGATGGTGCATTCATCAGATGGATGTGAAAACTATGTTTCTCAATGGGATCATTGAGGAAGAGGTGTACATAGAGCATCCAAAAGGTTTTGAAATCGTCAATAGTGAGTCGCATTTGTGCTGGCTCAAAAGAGCAATGTATGGGCTAAAGCAAGCACCCCGTGCTTGGTACACTCGAATAGACAACTATTTCACCGGACTGGACTTCACCAAAAGTGAAGCAAATGCAAACCTGTACCATATTTTGGTTGAGGGTAAGCTATTTATCATTGTTCTTTATGTTGATGATCTAATTTTGACTGGTGATGAGTAGTTGATACACTCATGTAAGGAGGATCTTGCAAGGGAGTTCGAAATGAAGTACATGGGACTCCTTCATTATTTCCTTGGATTGGAAATATGGCAGTGGGATGGTGAAATTTTTGTGTCTCAAGGAAAGTATGCATAGGAGATACTAGGTAAGTTTAACATGGAGAGTTGAAAACCCATGGATACTCCTCTTCTAGGAAATTGGAGGAAAGAGGATGCTACTTATGGAGAGGTAGTGGATGCTACTATCTATCGACAGTTAGTGGGTTCACTAATGTATTTGGTGAACACAAGACCAGACATTTTCTAAAAAGTTAACTAGCTGAGTCAAGCTATGGTTAAGCCTACCAAGTTCTTTTGGAAGGGGGGGAAGCATGTCCTGAAGATTTTTTCGTGCATCCTTTGTAACATGACAGTAAACTGATGAACCAAAAATTCTAAAGTGCGCCACATCTGGCTTCTTACCGGAAAATTATTCTTCGGGTGTACTCAGCCCAAGGATATGGTGAGGAATTTTTCTCTGCACATACACAGTTGTGTTCCATGCTTCCGCTCCACTTTTTCCCACAATTGTAATGGTAGGCCCTGATCATGTAACATCACTCATGCATCTCCCACAATTCTTTTGTTCTTCCTTTATGCAACCCCATTTTTTTTTGTTTATGACGTGCTATCAACTCTCACCGAATGCCTTCTGATGCACAGAAGTTCTTGAATTCATTTGACACATATTCTCCACCATTGTCTCTCTTGAGAGCCTTCACTTTCTTGCCTATGTCTTTTTCAACAAGTTCTTTGAACTCAACAAATTTTAAGAACATCTGGTCTTTCTTCTGCATGAAGAATATCCAACACTTGCATGAAAAATCATCTACAAAAATAACATAATACATGTGCTTGCCTATGGAGACTGTCGAGAATGGTCCACACACATCTGAGTGAAATTTTTCAAGAATGAATTTCGCTCTACTATCCTTAACATGAAAGGAGGCTCTGGTGTACTTCCCCAATGTACACCCTTTGTGTGTTTCAAGCTATTCAAGTGCACCCTTGGGAAGTCCTGTAGAAATATTTTGCATGATCTTCAAAGATCCATGATGTAGATGGCCCAATATTCTACGTCATAACTCACTTATGTCTCGGTTCTCCACTTTCTCTTCTTTCATGCTTAAGGAAACACAATCTTCTACATCCAATTTGTAGACGTTCTATACCCGAACCACAATATTCTTCACCCATCTCGTGGCTATGTGACAAAGGAACACATTTATTTTTCTAAATATAACATCGTAGCCACAGTCTTCCATCATAGAAACTGGAACTAAGTTCTTCTTCAAACTAGGAACATACATGACAAATTTTAATGTGAGAGGAGAACCTGACTCCCTATGAAAGGTAACAGTACCGATGTTGGTTGTGCTATACCTCCCATCATCTCCCCTCTTGATGTGCATCTGGAGGTCCTTATCCTCCAATTCACTAAAGAAATATTTGTTGTTGGTCATATCGAATGAGGCTCCATTATCGAGGTACCACACAAAACCCATCACCGATGACACCATGCATGCGATGCGATTGAAATCCAACTTCAATTGTGAAGCAAGAGCTTCACCATCCGCTCCTCCTGATGGATTCTTATTGACCTTCTTGTGCAGACACTTCGTGGCATAGTGTCCCAGCTCACGATAGTGAAAAAAATTTAACTTCGACAAGTCCTTCTTTCATGCCTGAACAAAATCTTATTTGGAATGGGATTACTTCCCTTTCCTTTTCTTTTCCTTTCTAGCCAAGGAACAGTCCTCCTCATCATCATGCTTTAATGAGGATCCATCTCTAGCGTTCTGCTGAATCTCTTCTTGTACCAAGTCATACCAAAAACACTCCCACTCGATAGCTTGTCCCTCCCATCTATCGAATCTTGGTAGTTGTGCTAGCTCTTGGGAAGGCCTAGAATTGCTAGGCTGACAAGATCATCTTCGGAAACCATAACACCAACACATCCAAGCTCATCTCTACATTGGGTAAAATTGGTCAAGTACTTTGGTATTGTTTCTCCCTTCTCCATCTTGATTTTTCTGAGTTTATCCTTCAGTTCCAGCTTCCTGTGATCACTATTGTTTTAAAAAAAAATTGTTAATGCCTTCCACATAGCATATGGAGTTTCATTTCCATGGAGGTTTGAGATAATATGATCTCGAACACATTTCAATAGAATCCTTCTTGCCTTTTCTACATTCTTCTTCCCGACCGCCAGATCTATATAAATTATACAATATGCATGTATATCTCGGATTCACCCGATCTAACAATGTACTAAAGTTAAATACTGAATCGCTTCTAAAAATATTTTGCGGAATTAAAAACACAATCGTTAATCACATGAACATGAAGAAAGATAAATCACACACAACACATATAATTTCCCGGGGAAATATTACAGCTAAAAACCCCACTATCTTCTGTTGTATATTAAGCATGGATCATGAAACAATTGCATACAAAAATCTTCTCACAAGAGCCCACAAGTACTCAGATAATTGTCTCACATTGTCAGATGCAAAATTGATGCAGAATCCATTCGACAGGAAGAGCACATTAGGGGTTATCTTCAATATTGGGTCTGTTGTAGCTCCTAGAGACAGCCTTGAGTTGTATAAAGACCAGTGCCTAGGACATCTTAAATGCAAGGAACATATGACTCAACTGACTGCAATTGGAAATGTTTGGCTCTCATGCAACTATCACTCAGATGAATGGTTTTAATAAGGGTGGAACCAAAACCCCAAATTTAAACACAATAACTAGGAAAAATGCAGAAACTGAGTACAAACTACAATAAGTAAATGCATCAGACAGCTCTAAAACAGAATGTTGTAAAAGGGGGCCAACTTCTAAAATAAATACACAGTTATCAACTTATATGTGAGCGATGACTATGGCAGAAGATGGAGTAAGATATCAACTATAATCGGGCTTATTCAAGGATAAAAATCCATATATACTGGGCTTATTCAAAGATAACAATCCATATATCTAGGCTCGTTCAAAGATAAGAATCCATTGTAGTTAGTATCAGAAGAATGGCAAAAGGGATAGAAAATGAATAATGTATCAGGCCTGGGCCATATTTAAAGTGTTATGGATGTATAAAACATGAGTATCTACTATGATAAATTCACGTCCAAACATGGGAGCACTTGCATTCCAAAACCTGTAGATATGAGAAGTATGGAGAAATACAAAATGAACACTTATATTAAAAGACACGGAGAGAGAGAGTTACAAACTGTGAATCATCTCGAGCAGAATCCCCGATTCCAACAAAACTTCTTATTACCGAATCCCTACGGGATCTTCAAACATCCACTATCAAAGTTCATACAAAATACATACAGAATACTCGAGCTAGTGAGTCCTTTGGAAAATCTAGAACCCTCTATTTGTTTTTTCTTCCTGTTTTTATAACCTCTGATTCCTATGCGCGAGAAGACATTTTGGGAAAACATCCTCCCCGCGTGCTTGTACTTTGTTTCAGGTCTAAATCAAAAACATAAATGATTATGAGGTAGAATTTCCTCTCATCATCTTACAACACATGCCTAAATCCGTTTCTAACTGAAATGTAAACAATTTACTAACTGAAAGTAAAAACTACAGGAGTGAACTAAAGATTTCACCCGAAATGACAAAGTGAAAAGAACATAAGGTAAGAGGCCATGCATGCCCAATCATGAATTATCATTGCTATTTGATGAGGCGGAGCCACTGCTGCTACTGGCGAAGGCAATACCGTTAGTCGTGGGAAGGATTGGCCTTCTGCGCTGGAGGGTGCGGCACTGCTAGTAGTGGATGAGTTGACCTTCTACGCTAGAGGGTCTTATAGAATGGCCAATGGTCATGATCCATTGACTGAGACGTGAAAATGACCCTTATTATTACTTTTCTTTGCTTTCTTGGGCATGGAGGATCGTCATCCTCGGCCTCAAGCCGCTGTGATTAGCTATGAGATGGCCTGTGTACTTAAAATGCCATGAAAACCTGCACAGACAGCAAACCAGTTAAATAAATCCTACGATGAGGGGTAGACTGCTTCAGAAAGCTCGGGTGAAGGCGGAGGAGCAGTGCGGAGGCAAGGAATGCAGTGGAGGTGTTTCCATGGCAAAAACATGGTTTGAATCCAATTTGGCACGAAATTGTGCGAAAGGCAGTTTTGCGGAAAACTAGGATGGTTTTCACGAGGGAGCTGAGCAATAAGCGGTATCGAGCTAGGGGCATGCGATACGTGTTAGGGAGCGATGCGTGTCTTAAGAAAACTACTTATTTCATGTGGAAATAGCGCGATCAAGTATTTGATGAAATGAACGCGAAGAGGAGCGTGGACCGTCTGATCAGAACAATCTAGATCAACGGCGGAGGAAGAATGCGACGGACGAACCTGCGCGCTTAGGTGGGACCAGCTATGACGTCAGAAAAGATGTCGCGTAGCAAGAAATTCAATTGTGGGGTTAAAAAGTATGGTTATGCGCGAACCATTGGATGGCAAGGATCAACGGTGAAGATTATCTCGGAGGATCGGCATATCGGCGGAGAAAAGGAATGCGCGAGATGGAAACGGGGAAGAGAGAGGCGAGAAGTGTCGATAAGCGATGGGGCAAGGACCGTCAGATCATTGTGGAGATCAACAACTGAGATATAATCAAAGCCACACACATCGGGGGTCCAGACGGACGGGAGGAAAAGATGTGGGAGGAGCAATGCGCGATGCGCCGAAGAAGCAAGAACCATTAGATCAAAATCGAGATCAACGGTGAAGATTTTGTGCGGGGAAACGCATCAGCAGAAAAGAGTTTGGGAACGAGAACTTTGGATGAAGCGAAGTGTGATGTGCAATGGATAGGTGATGCGCGATGGTCGTTGGATCTGCGGAGATCAACAGTCAGGATCTCTTCGGCAAAGATGAACCTGGGTGGTGAAACAAAGAAAAAGAGTGGAGTTAGGAACCAACGAAGTTTGATGGCTGAAAAGGGCTTAAGGACTTTTAGCCGTCAGTCACAGAGCGGGGTCACATGGGAAATGAGGGCTAGGGGCTTAAACCGAAAGGCGCTTAGAGGCCCGATATGTTAAAATGAGCGCTTTTAAAGCTAAAAGGTGGATTTTTAGCCTTTTCAAGGGTTCTGATAGGTAAAAAAGGGGCTTTGACAGTCCATACAGTCCTTGTTGTATTTGCTTTGCAGTATAAGGCTCCTTATTATTGGACATCCCAACTCGGTGAGGGATGTCATAACAGCATTGGCTCCATTTGGGGACGACCCGTTTGTCTTCAAACACATCAAGAACTCCGCAGACCATCTGTTAGCCTTCTTCTTGCAAACACAATCTCCTTGATGCCTTCTCTTCTTCCTTCATGCCAACTCAAAACAGCGAACATCATAATAAAAGCAATCGAATAATGTACAATATCATACAGTAGACCTTTTGGCCTGAATCAATACTGGAAAAAGGGTTTTAAGAATTTCCCATTCACAGGGGCTTCGAGCAGATCACCCTGCAAATTTTCCAGTCTGAAAGTGTTGTTTCCTCCCTCTTCAGCAATTTTGAAAGGTCTGAACCGTAGAGGATCGAACTTCCCATGCTTTCCTTTCTTAGCCCTTCTTATATCCCATCTTAGCACCAGATCTCCGACCTGCATCTCTTTATCTTTAGCATGTTGATCGAACAGGTCTTTCATTTTCTCTTGGTACTCAGTCAACCTTTGATTTACTCGACTTCGAGTCTCTTCCAGCTCTACTAACTGATTCATTCTTCTGGTAAGATCGTTTGGTTCCTCTTGACAATCTTGCATGAACCTAGCCACAGGTAAGGCCAATTGTATCGGGAAAACCGCCGCTCTACCATAGACCAATTCATATGGGGATTTTCCTGTTGACCTCTTACTAGTGATTCTATTTGCCCATAGTGCAAACTTGAGCTGAGAATCCCAGTTCTTCTGGTTTTCATTTATGGCCTTTTTCAATGCCCTTACCAATGTCTTGTTTGAGGATTCTGCCAATCCATTTCCATGCAGATAGTATGCAGTAGAGTGTCCTAACACAATATTATATTGTTGGCGAAAATTGATAAATTTGACGGACTTAAAAGCCTAAGCATTATCTGTGACAATCTTAGTAGGGCAGCCAAACCTTGAGATGATGTTATCTCCCATAAACTTGATCACCACTGTGTCTGTAGCATTCCTTGTTGGCACGGTCTCTACCCATTTAGTGAAGTAATCGGTGGCTGTTATTATCCACTTGTGTTTCCCACTTGAGGCAGGATGAATTTCGCTAATAAAATCGATTCCCCGTTGTTGGAAAGGTTCTTCTATGTGCGTCAGGATCATAGGAAAAGGTGCGAACTTCTGCCTTTCAGAAAATTTCTGACATTTTTCACAGGCCCTTACCCGAGCATCAACATCTCCGAAAATTTTGGGCCAGAAAAAGCTTGCTTTCAAAATCTTGTGTGTCGTGGCCCTCCAGCTGTAGTGGCCACCACAAATGCCCTCCTGGAATTCCGCCATCACTTCTTCTACTTCATTTTCTGTGAGACATAAAATTAGTATTCTCGATGGGTCTCTCTAGTACAAATGGCCATTTTCTACGATGAACTTCTGAGATTTTAACCCCAACGTCTGGTACTTCGTCTTGTCATAGCTTGGAGGACATCTAAGAGTCAAGAGGTACTCTACAATTTATTTTTACCATGGACTGAGAAGGTACTTTATGTGGTTTTTTTGTGTGGATGTTTCTATTCCGCGCTGCTTATCTGCTCTTTCAGGCTCTTCATTGGCCACCATAGATAAATTTATCCCAAAATCCTGACAGTTTGATTCGGAAAGGATCTTGGCTAATCCCTATCCCTTTATTAGCTTAGTGGGGCATATTTCCAACTCATACTCCTATATCTTCGCTATCCATTTGCCTCTTTTTCCTTCACTATCCCCCTGAGTCAAGATGTATTTTACAGTCGTTGTGGGTACTAATGCAATTATAGCTGACTGCAATACATACATCTGAAAAGCCTTTAGGGATTTGACCAAGGCATAAGCTTGTTTCTCCAGGATGTTATATTTTATCTCAGCGTCGCCAAGCACTTGGCTGAAAAAGGCGATGGGTTTTTCATGACCTTCCTCTTTTTTCTGCAATAATATAGCTGCGACAGTGTGGGGAGATGCAAACTAAAATATCATGAAGGGTTTTTCATAATCCAGTCCTGCCAATACTGGGGCTTCTGCGAAAGCATTTTTAATTATGTTAAAAGCTTCCCATGACTCAGTAGTCCATTTTACTTTGTTATCCTTCTTCAGCATCTCAGTTATGTACCGGACTATCTCTGCATAGTTCGGTATGAATCTTCTCAATAAGTTTATACGTCCAAGAAAAACTTGGACCTCTTTCTTGTTTTTGGGCAAGGATATACCATTTATGACTTCTACCCTTTTCGAGTCAATTTTTACCCCTTCCTTTGTTACAATATGCCCCAACAGTTTACCCTCTTCTAAAGCAAACAGATATTTTTGTGTGTTTAAAGACAAACCATACCTGTAGCACTTTTCAAAGGTTCTGCACAAAGGCTCCATATGTTCAGCATTGTCCTTTAAGAAGACAGTGATATCGTCCAGGTACACCACCACGAATTTCTCTTGTTCCCCCACAAAAGCAATGTACATGGCCCTTTGAAATTTAGCCCCCGCATTGATCAATCCAAATGGCATTCGAGCATACATAAACGTTCCCCAAGGAGTAGGGAATGCAGTTTTATTTTGGTCCTCTGGAAGCACTACTACTTGATTATACCTAGAAAACCCATCCATCATTTCGTGAAGATCCTACCACCTTCTGCAATCTATGGCCCATCTTTGGCAGCAGATAATTATCTTTCAGAGATGCTCTGTTCAAGTTCTGAAAGTCAACACAATCTTATCTCTCCGTTCTTCTTTTGGACTGGGACCAAGTTGGCCACCCATTCAAAATATCTTAATAGCACAATAATCTTAGCCTTCAACAGTTTCTTGATTTCCTTTTCTATGGAGGGAAGGAGTAAAGGATTAATCTGTCTTAATTTCTGTTTGTGTGGCTTAGCATCTCCTTTTAATGGAATCTTGTGCTGGATAATGCTAATATCAAAGGTATTCAAATATTGATAGGACCAGGAAAAGACGTCTTTATATGTCTTAAATAGCTTCCGATATTTCTCTTTGTATTCTTCGGGTACCTTATTAGACAATTTCACAATCTTGGGATCAGCCTCCATGCCGAAGGTCAGGTCATCTACCTAATTTTCTTCAACAACCTTACTTGGCCGGATTGGGACATCATTCTTATCAAATAGTCTCTCCAGAGGGACCAGTCCTCTGGGTATTACATTCCCTTTGAGATGCAGCACCTTGTGCCCTGCCATGGTATCCTGCCATTTATTTTGAGGAAGGTCCTTAGTCTCCTCCTTGCCAACATCTATGACCAAATTAGAAAATTCCCCAACAGTCTCCATGAGTCTCTTCACTTTCTCTTCATCTTCAAACACCTGCCATTGTTTGACATTGTTAGGGATGGAAGGACGGTGATGGACCTCTATCTCGTACCTCAGGAGGGGATTCTGAGGCAGCCGAAAAGTGCTTGCGGCTACTGCAAGAGAGTCTGCCATTCTGTTTTTCTCTCTTGGCATGAATTGAATATTAAATGCTAAGAAGAAATTCTCTACCAAGTCCCATACCTCATTTCTGTAAGCCCTTAGTCGTGGGTGCTTAGCTTGGCATTGATTTCTTACTTGTCTCACCACCAATTCTGAATCTCCCAAAACCTTCAAGCTATGAATATTCATATTCTTTGTTGTTTGTAGACCCAGGAGAAATGCTTCATATTCAGACACATTGTTCGTGGCTTCGTATTCCAATTTGAAATAAAGTGGGACTAGTTGTCTGATGGGCGAGATCAGGAGAACTCCAGATCCATTCCCTTCCCTTGAGTTAGCTCCGTCAAAGTGCAAAGTCCAAACCCCACCTTCTTCATTATTTGAAGATTGTTCGGTCTTTACCTGACAAAAAGATGGCTCTTGCAGGTAATCTTGGTCTTCTTCAAGCATCAAACATGAAAACTCCCCTTCTTTGTTGTACACCGACAAATTTACTGAACTATCGGCTTTAGTGACCATCTTCACAAACCTTGTTTCCCGGTATAATCTCCTTTCTTGGCCTCCAAACACAGGGATGGCTGCATAGGTTAGGTCCAGCTTTATAGATCCTCTGATTTTTGTACCCCATGATCTTGATAACAACATCCCAAACTGAGATGGGATGTCGGCCATTACTATGTCCATTACCACGTTTTTAGCTGGGATTTGGGCTAGATTTACCACCAACTCCTTGATCATCCCCAGGCATTTGACTCTCTTGAAATCAAAAGAGTAGAGATCTTTGTACGGGCGAGTGATCTGTAGCCCCAATTGTTCCATCACTGATAGGGGCAGGAGGTTATGAGAGGCTCTAGAATCTAGCATACAGTTATGAAATAACAGGTCATGAATTACTAAGGAGACATAGAAAGGGGGAGTTGAACAATCTAGTTCCTCAACATGGGGACCTAACATAACCATGGGCCTTTCTTCTTGGAGGTTTAAACTGTCTGGGATTGGAGCAGCTCCTTAAGGAAGCATGAATGATGACACTTGAGCCTGATAGGCTAGTTGCTTCAGGAGTTCAGTCAAAGGGACGGGAATTTTTACTTTTTCCAGCTCTTTCTGAAGGCTAAACATAGGATGAGGCTTCTCTACGAGACATTATTTTGGCTCTTTACTCTTGGCTGGAGGTTTTTCCTCCTTTGGGATAGGCCTGAATTTTGCAATTGAGTTGGGGACTATATTAGAAGAAGACGGAACAGAGACATTAGGATGCAAAGGTTCGGTCACAGGTTTCTTACCTTTATCTTCAATTTTCTGAACGACGGGCTCCTTTTGAGGTGTCTCTTCTTCTTGTTCTTGTGTGCGGGTTCTCTTTCTAGAGGACCTGAGATCATATTTTCTATGAAATTGTGCTTGCATGAAGTCTACAAATTGTTTATAGTAATCATCGATCTCTGTATCTTCAGCAGCACATGTTTTTTCTTCTTCTTCTTGCAAGGAGAGCTCCACTCCTTCACCTTCTTGCAAACAATATTCAACTTCATTACCATCTGAGTAAGCAAGATATTGATCATCTTGCCCGTCGGGAATGTCTTCGGCAGGGCCATCCATCTGCCCTTCCAGATACAGCAAGCGTTGTATGTGGTCTTGCTACTCCTTCCACTCTCTCTACAATATTTAAAGAGGAGGCTTTCTATATTGTGCGTTAAATCCCTTGTTTGGAGTAGTTTGGAATGGCTTGGAGGATGATTTCTTTGCCTCGAGCTCAAGCTTTACCAGCTTGCTCGAAAGGTTCTTGATCATTTTACTCATCTCCTCTATTTTTTAATCTGCTACCTCTCTATCTTGACTTGAGGTAGATGCTTCTTCTTTCCCTCTACATCTAGCATCATGGTCTGACATCCCTTTTGATTTAACCATAGAATCAAAGTTGGCTTCCAATTCCAATGCATCGGTTTGGGCTTCATCCAGAGTAGCAGACTTCCTTTCTCTTAGAGAGAATCTGAATTCTAACTCGAAGGCTACTACAAACACCACTTTAGCAGCGATATGGTGAGGCTTCATTTCGGCTGGGAGACTTGTATATAATTTATTAAACCTCTTGATGAATTCAGACACGTCTTCATTATGTCTCTTTCTAAGTGCGTTGAAATATGTAAGACAGTATCCGTGGTCCTTCTCTCCCCATTTCCTGGTGAAGGCATTTTCCATTTCCTCCCAGTTATTAATGGAGCGGTCCCCCAAGGTCTTGAACCATTTTCTGGCCTCTCCATCTAGATACTGGACAAACAATCTCAACACCACATCGAGATGTTCAACATTGAAATTTTCGGCGAAGGCGCAGAAAACTTCTAGGTGTTTCTGAGCAGCAGTATTTTCTTCCCCATTGAAACGAGGTAAGACCTTTAGGTAATCCTGAGGCATGTCATTCAGGACCTGAGGCAATGCCAGGGGGGCATATTTGTTCAGTAGGAAACCAGGGACAGCCATTGGAGGTTGTGGGGGTACAGGAGGATTCTGATGAATAATAGGAGGTGGAGGAAGAGAGGTATGTATGAAAATAGGGATGTACTGCACGATGGCCTGTGAGGTCGTTTGGACGGATGGAATATGTGAGGTGGAAAACTCTGTGACTTCTTTAACTTCTTCGGCTTCGGGAGTAGGAGGCAAAAAGGAGCTCATAGTATCTATAGGCTCGGCCTCATCTTTTACTTCAATATTTTCAAAGGAGGAGCTATCAGAAGTATAATCAAGGGTTCTTGCAGTAGAATCAGGACCTTGATCTTGAGCTAATTGAGAGGATGATGGAGAGTCTTCCAGGGAGAATCTGGGAATATCTGTATACACCGATTATCTTTCTCTCCCACTTCTCTTGTGCAAAATCTTCTCTAGATTGGACACCAAAGGTGTTCTCAACTGGGATGTATCTGACCTCAAATGGGGCTTTTGGGAAGCCAGGACTGCAAACAAATGTATCCTTTAAAAAACAGTGGAGTTGCCAAGGTGAGGGATCTACAACTCCCAACCCTTCCTGCTCACCTATTCTGAAGGGTGGATGAATATTTGTCAAGGCCCAGGGATTTAGCTCTTCAAATTCTTCCCTGGAAACTGCGCCAAAAATATGTTGCAGCTCCTAGAAACAGCCTTGAGTTACATAAATACCAGTTCCTAGGACATCTTAAATGCAAGGAACATATGACTCAACTGACTGCAGTTGGAAATATTTGGCTCTCATGCAACTATCACTCGGATGAATGGTTTTATTAAGGGTGGAACCAAAACCCCTAAGTTAAACACAATAAATTGGAAAACTACAGAAACAGAGTACAAACTACAATAAGTAAATGCATCAGACGGCTCTAAAACAGAATGCTATAAAAGGGGGCCGACTTCTAAAATGAATACACATTTATCAAGTTATATGTGAGCGATGACTATGGCGGAAGATGGAGTAAGATATCAACTATAACCGGGCTTATTCAAGGATAAGAATCCATATATACTGGGCTTATTCAAAGATAAGAATCCATATATCTGGGCTTGTTCAAAGATAAGAATCCATTGTAGTTAGTATCAGAAGAATGGCGAAAGAGATAGAAAATGAATAATGTATCAGGCCTGGGCTATATTTAAAGTGTTATGGATGTATAAAACATGAGTATCTGCTATGATAAATTCACGTCCAAACATGGGAGCACTCGCATTCCAAAACATGTAGATACGAGAAGTATGGAGAAATACAAAATGAACACTTATATTAAAAGACACAGAGAGAGAGAGTTACAAACTGTGAATCATCTCGAGTGGAATCCCCGATTCCAGCAAAACTTCTTATTACTGAATCCCTATGGGATCTTCAAACATCCACTATCAAAGTTCATACAAAATACATACAGAATACTTGATCTAGTGAGTCCTTTGGAAAATCTGGAACCCTCTATTTGTGTTTTCTTCCTGTTTTTATAACCTCTGATTCCTATGCCCGAGAAGACATTTTGGGAAAATATCCTCCCCACGTGCTTGTATGTTATTTCAAGTCTAAATCAAAAACAGAAATGATGATGAGGTAGAAATTCCTCTCATCATCTTATAATGCAAGCCTAAAGCCGTTTCTAACTGAAATGTAAACAATTTACTAACTGAAAGTAAAAACTGCAAGAGTGAACTAAAAATTTCACCCGAAATGACAAAGTGAAAATAGCATAAGGTAAAAGGCAACGTAGGCCCAATCATGAATTATCATTTTTGCTTGATGAGGCAGAGCCACTACTGCTGCTGACGAAGGCGATACCATTAGTCATGGGAAGGACTGGCCTTCTATGCTGGAGGGTGTGGCACTGCTGGTAGTGGATGAGTTGGCCTTCTGCATTGGAGGGTCTTATAGAATGGCCAATGGTCATGATCCATTAACTGAGACATGAAACTGACCCTTATTATTACTTTTCTTTGCTTTCTTGGGCATGGAGGATCGTCATCCTCGGCCTCAAGCCGCTGTGATTGGCTATGAGACAGCTTGTGTACTTAAAATGCCATGAAAACCTACACAGACAGCAAACCAGTTAAATAAATCCTGCGATGAGGGGTAGACTGCTTCAGAAGGCTCAGGTGAAGGCGAAAGAGCAGTGCGGAGGCAAGGAATGCAACGGAGGCGTTTCCATGGCGAAAACATGGTTTGAATCCAATCTGGCGTGAAACTGTACGAAAGGCGGTTTTGCGAAAAACCGGGATGGTTTTCGCGTGGGAGCTGAGCGGCAAGCGGTATCAGGCTAGGGGCACGCGATACGTGTTAGGGAGCGACATGTGTCTTAATAAAACCGCTTATTTCGCATGGAAATAGCGCGATCAGGTTATTTGATGAAATGAACGTAAAGAGGAGCGTGGATTGTCTGATCAAAACAATCTAGATCAACGGCGAAGGAAGAATGCGACGGACGAACCTGCGCAGTCGGGTGGGACTGGCGATGACGTCAGCAAATATGTCGCGTAGCGAGAAAGTCAATTGCGGGGTTAAAAAGTTTGGTTATGCACGAATCGTTGGATGGCAAGAATCAACGGTGGAGATTATCTCAGAGGATCGACATATCAGTGGAGAAAAGGAATGCGGGAGATGGAAACGGGGAAGAGCGAGGCGAGAAGTGTCGATAAGCGATGGGGCAAGGACCGTCAGATCGTTGTGGATATCAAAAACTAAGATCTAATCGGAGCCACGCACATCGGGGATCCAGATGGACGAGAGGAAAAGATGTGGGAGGAGCGATGCGCGATGCGACGAAGAAGCGAGAACCATTAGATCAAAATCGAGATCAATGGTGAAGATTTTGTGCAGGGAAACGCATCGGTGGAAAAGATTTTGGGAATGAGAACTTTGGATGAAGTGAAGTGCGATGTGTGATGGATAGGTGACGCACGATGGTCGTTGGATCTGCGGAGATCAACAGTCAAGATCTCTTCGGCAAAGATGAACCTCGGCGGCGAAACAAAGAAAAAGTGTGGAGTTAGGAACCAGCGAAGTCCGATGGCCGAAAAGGCCTTAAGGAATTTTAGCCGTCGGTCACAGAGCGGGGTCACATGGGAAATGAGGGCTAGGGGCTAAAGCCGAAAGGCACTTAGAGGCCCGATATGTTAAAATGAGTGCTTTTAAAGCTAAGAGGTGGATTTTTAGCCTTTTCAAGGGTTCCGATAGGTGAAAAGGGGGCTTTGAAAGTCCATACAGTCCTTGTTGTATTTGCTTTGCAGTATAAGGCTCCTTATTATTGAACATCCCAGCTTAGTGAGGGATGTCATAACAACAGGGTCGACAACAATTTCTTGGTACAACAAGAAGCATATATCAGTTGCACTCAATTCAACAAAAGTAGAGTACATGGATGCTAGTCAAGAAGCTTGTGAGGCTATCTGGATGAGGAAAATCCTTGTTGGGTTGTTTAGTCAACATATAGAACCTACGGTGATTTACTATGACAACTAGAGTTGCATCAAACTCACAGTTAATCCATATTTTCCTTATAGGCCCAAGCATATAGACATCTGGTATCACCATCTCAGAGATTGTGTGCAAAGGCGGATCATGATGCTAGAGTACATTCTTAAAGAGGAACATGATGCAAACATCTTGACGAAGGCACTGTCAAGAGGAAAATTTGAGTTCCATAGAGGCAATATCGGGGTATCAGATAATCCCTTTCTTGTTGAGAGGGAGCGTTGAAAATGGCACCAAGAAAGGATCCTAATTTAATTTTTCCTTGAATTGAATTAGAATAAAATTGTAATTCCACATCACAAGACAACTTGTACAAGTTAACTAAATTAGTAGGACTTATTTGGTTCAATTAATTCTAGTTGAGGGTCTAACTTAAGTCATGTAAAGTGTCTCCTAAAAAATAGGAGCCATGGTTGAGTTTATTTTGAGTTGTAATTAATTAATTCAATTTTTTTCTGAGTTAAAATCAGTTTAACTAGTTCTAACTAATAGAGGAACTAGTGAGAGGTCAAAGAGTGGAACTTGGACTTGAACCACATCTAGTAATCAATCAGATAATTGATAATTCACTCATAAATAACTCTTGCATGTCAGATCTGAGAAATACCCAGTTGAGATTGGAGTTCAAGAGCAGTGTACTATCAGTTGTATAATCATCCAAATTGTACAGGTGGTGCATGCAGTCAGAGGAAGTCCCATAATGGATTGTGAAATATGGATTGGGAATTTCCCTAATTAATAGGGACTAATTACCCAAGGAAAAAACTCAAGAAAATAGGGATAGAGGACGGCAGAAAATTGGTTAAGTATTGAACCAAGCTTGAATAGGAATAAGTGAGAAAGATAGAGATAGTGCAGAGATTTCTCAATTTGAAGAAAATCATTGTAATATTCTTATATTTTATGAATTATGCAATATATAGATAAAGAGATTTTTCGCTAAGGCTTTTCCCATAAAATACTTGCACATTGTGCTATTGAAATTATTTTTCTTTCATGTTTTGTGATTTTGTGATTTAAATTGGTTTCCACAATTAGTAGAGTAGATTCAAGTATTTTGTTTTAGCATATGCACTTATCAATTTAAATCTACATAGATTTTCTTGCCTTCTGAATACGCTTAGATGTTAAGTGTCGATCAAAAAGCATCGAACTATGTACCTCTACAGAATCCAAAGGCATAAAAAAGAAAATGCTTCATGGTCTTTGAGAGATGACTGCATTATTCCTTCATACAACGGATAAGGAAACACTTCACAGTCTTTGAGAGGTAAGAGTAGTATTCCTCATAAGCTCATAAGCAACTCGGGCATTGAGGGGTGCATTCAGTTTCATAGTCGTACCTCCAGAAACAATTGGGGCTTTCAGGAATACATTTAGGGATGAAGTTCTAGATTGCCTTAGTGTTTGGGAATCAATATTGAGCATTCATGGATCCACGCCTATAATTCCACTAACAAGAAGAACCCTCGATGACATCTGCCTATTTCATGTGCCATTTTTTCTTCTTTGGTAGAAAATTCTTGTTCGACTTCCCATAGAAGGAAATTTTCTGGCGTCCTTTGTGAATACATTGTGGACGTTCTAGCGCCATTCTTATCACGATTCCCATCATTTTTTGCAACTTGGCTCCCAAAAATATTGATATCCCCTCTGTTTGGGGACTTTTCAACACTATAGATTTCTATTTTATTTTATTTACTGAAACACATCTTATCGTTAAAATCATCCAGCTCATCATAGATACAGTTTGAATATATTTAGTCTTGTCGACATGTAAGGGCTTGGATGATATCTTTCTCTTCCCAATAATGTTGAATTTCTTTTCTGTAATAAAATTTAACGCTTCATTCATTTCCATTTCTCCACTCTGATTTAGGATTGCATAATAGAGCCCTCTGGTTGATCGCACTACTGCTGATGGTTGGCATAATTGAGAATTTGCATATGTGACAGAGATCATTCACATATGCTATGGAGCCATATTAGCATGTCCAACAGATGTAATTAGAGATAAAATGGTGTGTCACATACTTGAATGACTTAGATAATTTGCATAAATCGCATATCTTGTTGATAGTTTTGATTTAAAATATAGCGTTGCTAATCTGCATACTCAAAGTATATAATCATGTTCATAATTAACTTATCTAGTAAAGATGAGTAGTCGATCACATTGATAAGTTCACACATCTGGCACCGATATTTCACATATGGTTTTGATAGTTTATATATTACGATGTAGAAGTTGTCGGAAACTAGTTTATGTAGGGAATTGTAATGGTCGTAGTCTAAAAAATTCATAGAATAATTTAGAAATTTCGGTAAGATTTTGAAAATTTCTGGGAAAGATTTATCAGAATCTTGTTTATAGTTGTTAAACTTCATTATTTTGGGTGTTTTAAGAGGTTTTGATAGTGCTGAATCTATTTCTACTATCAAAAATACAATTCCAACACTCCAACTATCTGATTTTGAATTTTTTTTACCAGATTCCAACAAAAAACTACCATCCAAGCTATTATGTTGCGTCTACAGACAACTCCATTATAACGTGCAAAAAAACCAGTATACAAAGCTTTGCTCTTCAACAATTTCTCCAGACAAATATGTTTGATAACCCGCACTCAAATCATTCTATTACCATATCCAATAGAATATTACAAATGAAGAATTGTTTAAATATCAATTTGATTGAATGAAAATTTAAAATAAATTTAAAATTATAATTTTCAAACAAATTGAAAAAACTGATTACTTCAAACCCAAATGCTATTTTGTGTTTTTAGTTGTTTATATAGTAAAAGATTGCATACAAAGTTGAAAAGATTACTATTGTTTACATATTAAAGTTTTTTTTTTTTTTCAACACAAAAAATACACTGGTCTATATTAATACATACCAGGACAACATTATAAGCCAAAAAACATTTTTCGTTACATTACTTTTTCTTCCGCTTTAACATTGGTTCTAAACATGTCTTAGTGACTAGGACAAAACTAGACCTGCCCATCTTTAACAGAAAATAAAGCAATAAGCACAATCTTCTCAGGCATACCCTTCATTACTGTAAAACATCAAAATGTTCATTCAGCAATTTCAGAAAACAAAAATTACATCATAAACTCAAAAAAGAAAGCTCCCGATCATAGAAAGTTTACTGCTCCATTTTCTCCACAACCATCCGACCTATATAGCTGATAATACATTACACAAAATCTGCCATCCAGACCTTTCTTCGATAACCGGTCAGCTACGTTGTTCTTCTCTCTGTAGACATGTCAGAAAGTGATATCCAAAAAGGAGTTCTTCAATGTATTTGTTCTCTCCAACCAGTGAGCAATCGATCCCAAATTGATAGAAACTTTCTGATTCATGTAATCAATCAAAAATTTTGAGTCCCCAATTATCCAGATCTTATCCATGTATAACTGACTGGCAAACCATAAAAGCCCCCAAAGAGCCAAAACTTCAGCCTTCATGTTCGAACTAGTGCCATCGTTCTAGAAGATTTTGTAGTGACAGACAGGAGAGATCATTAACCAAGCCCCACAGCCACACATAGATTGTTGTGAAGCCCCATCAAAAAAACCTACAGGAAAATGAATCTCGTGGGGGTGGAATCTTTTTGACAGGTCTCCGGGAGGCTTTTGAACGATCTTCAATTTGTCCCAAGAGCTAAAAATCTAAAAAGCTGTATTAATGGGATGGCAAGGAATGCCCTCAAAAAGTTTCCTATTTCTTGTGCACCAAATGTACCAATGAAAAAGTATCGGAATAGTCCTAACTAATTCTCGTCTGTTGATCCACCATCTCAAACAGTCCACCATAGAATGATAAACTAGTGTATTAATCTGTAACTTTCCACAAACAATTGCTAAAGTTTCGAGAGCAAAATGACAAAAGTAAAACATGTGAAGATTATCCTCCTCTTCTTTCCCACATAGAAAACACATACCAGGTCCTTGCCACCCTTTTTTCTGTAAATTACTCCAAGTTAAATTTTTATCCTTCCAAACTAACCATAAAAATAAGATCATTTTTATTTGTGCTCTAGTTTTCGATATTATGTTAAACTAGCAACCTAGTTCCTGCACCACCTTGTTTTTTATCAAAATAGCATAAATATCCCTTTCTTTCAGACCTTCATCAGCTTTCTGGCCCTCCCATAACATTCGGTCTCCTTCAACCCTCCTGCATAGTCCCATCGAACTTAGTCTATTTGTATACTTCAGCCAAATACCCTCCCATATTTGATCCAGACCCAAATCAGCAAAACTCTTCCATCTCGGAGCCTCCCCGACCCAATCTTTAATAACCTGTTGTAAGAAGAAAACCCCACTTTGATTTAGAATATGGACTAATTGCGCTAAAAGATGTTGATGTTCTTCCAGCCCCAGCATCATCCTACTGCCAATTAGTATTTTTGACCCATTCCCAAAATACCATTTCATATGTTCCCTGACAATGTACCATAACTTGTCGAAACCCTTCCAAATATAGGATCTACACCTACACACTTTCTAGCCCGATATTACCATTTCTTCCACAGAAACACCAGCCAAATACTTCTGATTGATAATGTCGTGCCATTTACCTTTTCCTTAGAGACACCGCCATAAAGATTTTATGATGAGGGAGTTCCCAAATACTTCCATATATAATATTCCCCAACCCCCAGTTCCTATAGGAATCATCAAACAATCCCACTTGGCAATATGAATGGCTCTTTTATCTCTCCCTCCTCCCCAAATAAAATTAGCCATAATTTTCCTTATTTCCCTCAAAGTTTTGTTTGGCAGAAAATACAGATGAGCCCAATAGACTGTAATTTGTTGAAGGACGACCTTCACCAAAATCAATCTACCACCTCTAGATAACCACTTTGTTGACCAAATATTTAGCTTGTTCCTGTATTTTATTATCAACCAACTCCAATCTTCTGCAGTATAATTTAAAGCCTTCATTCTAAATCCAAGATAAGTCAACCCAGCCTGCAAAGGAGTCCTTTTAAAGTTGAACAAAGCTGCTAAATCTCGAAACTGTTCATCGTCCCCCTCTGCGCAATATATGCATGATTTCTCATCACTGGCCAACATCCCTGAAGCATCAAAAAATAGTTTTATAATGTCATTCATGATCATCCAGCTATTCCTTATCATCATACTGAAGATAAGTATGTCATCTACAAAGAAACTGTGTGTAGCCCTCATCTGTGGACTAATATCAATACCTCTAAACCATCCATTCTCAGCCACCCTATTGATTTTAATACTTAATGCATTCATTACTAATATGAATAAAAGTGGGGACAGGGCACACCCCTGCCTTAAACCTCTGCTAGGATGAAAAAACTTCGAGGCCGAGCCATTAATTATCACAGCCATGGAGGTATTATAGATGCATCCCATTATCCAAGCTACCGCTTCCCAGACAAGACCAATATTATACAGAACAAGACGTGGGAACACCCAGTCGACACGATCATAAGCTTTCTTTAAATCAATCTTCATAACAGTTGCTTCCATCTATTTAGATTGAATAGTATGTAAAGTATCTTGAGTCATTGCTACGGCATCATGTATATTTCAATTTTTCAGAAAACCATATTGCTCCGGTATGATAAAGAGTGACAACACACCCTTCATTCTCTCAGCAATAACTTTTGAGACAATTTTATAAATAGTGTTACATAACGAAATTGGTCTGAAATCATCAAAAGAAAGACTTCCTTTCTTTTTAGGAATTAGCACAAGGAAAGTTGAATTAATAGCTCCACTGATCCTTCTGGATGCTCTCACTTCCTCCACCATATCCGTCAAATCCTCAATAAATTCATCATAAAAATGAAGGAAAAAGTTTGGGGTCCAGCCATCCGGCCCCGGACTTTTATCAACAGCAAAAGATTTCAATACTCTCTTAATCTCTTCAGGTGATACCTTTTCAAGAAACCTTTTATTGTCAGCGTCATTAAACATAACAGGATACTCCCTAATCATCTCCAAGTGCGCCTCCGAAACAAGAGCCTCCTTTTGTTTATACAGAGACTCAAAATAATGAACTACAGGCGTTTTAATATCCTCCTTAGTGCATAAAGACCTTCCACCATGCTCAATGTCGCAAATCGCATTTTCCTTTCTTGTGTTTTTGTCACCTTCTTCCAGCCATGTGGCCCTACTTTTCAATCGCTAATATGACTCCTCGTTGATTAAAAAAGTTCTATACTCATGCTTCAATGATTTTAAGCTTGTCCCAGAAATCATCACTCTGATTTCCATCTGCCACCTCCTTTAGAATCCTTGCCCTCTTAGAAAGGATGACCCGAAACCTTTCCTTTTCCTTCCTTAATTTATCCCTTTCCCACCTCCGAACCATAATCTTCAGATCCCTCAGCAGAAAGGAGAAATTTGACATAGCAGAAGATCCCACATTCCTCCTATGATGATTTATGTAATCCTTTATCATAATATTAAAATCTTAATCACCTAGCCATCTTCTATTAAATTTAAAAGGAAATCTGGGAGACTTCCCCTCGAAATCCCACACCAAAGAGATCAGTCTGTGATCCGATAAAATGACATCCTCAACATTAGCCCTGATACCCCTCATACGCGATCTAAGTCCCTCACTGATCACAAAGTGATCGATCTGCTTCCCTATGAACTGCTTCCCTTGCCGACCTTTCATCCAGGTAGGGAAATTTAACATTGTGCGGGGATGCGTTTGTGTGGAGAATTATAATGTGTGAGAAGCCAATGTGTTTAGCTTTGATCTAATGTGCTGGAAACCAATGTGTCTAGTTTTTCTTTTCAGCATGTGGAGCTTTGTTCCTTGTGCCCATGAAGAATCTGTAATATTGGGAAGAGTAGTAGTAATGTCAGAAATAACAAGGTTAGGTATAACAATGTTAGCGTTAGGGCACTCACGAGCTAGTTACTCAAAAAATTAGTTTTAAAATGAATTGTTAAAGATTGAAAAATACTGAAAAGAAAATGCTCTCCATTCCCATGAGAACTAGTTGAGCCAATCAATATAATGTTTCCATAAAGAAATATCAAGCATTTTCATGAAATTTTGGTTAAAAATACAATAAACTCAGAAAAAATGTTGAGCTTCGCAAGTGAATTCTATAGTCCATGACTAATAAATATTACAACTATTTTATATTAAAAAAATCATTTTAATTTTAGATTTATAAGATTTATCAAAGTGCATCCAAAGATTAAATATTTTAAAATGCAAATTTTTCTTGAGTATAAAATTTGAGAAAAGCTTCTATCTCAAAAGATTTGGTTACTCTTAGCACTTTATAGATTTATGGCTAACATGAATTTATGCTTATTTATAAAATATAATATGTGTCTGAGAGAGAACTATGGAGATTGTCTTGAGAATGGTTGTAATGGTTAAATGTTTTATTATTAAAAAATAGTGTAATTCATTATGAAGATGAAATTGAAGCAATATTTTTAAATGCTTTTTTATTTAAAAAACCAACATAGGTCCATTTTAATATTGGATATATCTATGTTAATTCTTAATAATAATATTTATTATATATAAATTTCACATCTATGTCTAAAAATGTTATATATATATATATATATATATATATATATATATATATATATATATTATAGTTTATTTTTAATAGTATATAAAAAAATTAAATCAATATTATTATTATCTAATTTTAAAGGCATAGATACTCTAATTCCTCTAGTTTTGAACATGTAACTTTTTAGGAGGAAACACATACTCTTAACCATTAACCCCACTCAAGTTGTATATATTTATGTTGTCATTTTTTTAATACAATATGTTTCCCTCACTAAATTCAATAAAATTAGAAATTAATGCCATATATGTTTTTAATATTAAAATCATAATATAAAACTCTTTCTGGTTACTTATTAAAGAGAGACTTGAAGTTCCATTTTAGTATGACATGAGAATATCTCAAATAAAATATTCACATATTTAAGATTTCCTTAACAAAAATATTCCAAGGATTTCTCTTGTATGGGAAAGTTTAAGAAAAAAGAAAAGTTATGGAATTTACATATTGATTCATGAATCTTAGTATTATGATTATAATGAATCAACCTTAATGTTATGATTATAAATATTATAGTGTTAGTGTTATGATTATAAGTATTATAGAGATATGATAGTTTTGTAATAGTACTTTATTATACCAAAACAAATAGTTGGATATTAAATATGAATTATGTTCCAAATGTTTATTTGGAAATCGTGTTCGCTGATGGGTTCATCAATTTTTTCTTTTCATTTTAATTTTTCGTTAACTCAATTGGTTCTTTTTCATGTAATTGTTCAATTTGTTTCTTCTCATGTAATTGTTTGATATTTTATTTTATTGTGGATATTTTTTTATGGGAGATTAACTAAAATATGTGTTTTGTGTGTGTATTTTTGGAGCTAATATGTATTTTGTTAGTGTAGTTTATGTAGACTTGACTAAGTCATAGTATTAATGGTTTTCAGCTCTAAGTTTATGAGAACCTATAATTTTTCCTATAATATTCAGAAATATAATTTATTTAAAGACAAAAACACTAAAATAAATTTATCTTTATGATTAATAAAACCCCAACAACAATATCTTTAAACACTGCCACTTCGATCAATTTTAGTATCTCCAAACATATTTTTAATCAACTTATATTTTTTTCTTAATTTAATTTTTTAATATTATATTTTTTTATGATTTTTAATATTATATTTTTAAATTTAACATAACAACCTATCAATTTAAAAAATAAAAATAAAAATTATAATATTTTTTCACACTAAAAAATAAAAACCATTTAACAAACTTAAAATACTAATGTTATTTAAACCACAAAAATAATTAATTAATTTCAACCATGGAAACTCATAAAAAGTTAATAATTAATTTCAGCCATATCATTAAACCATAAAAATAATTAATTAATTTCAACCCTAAATTATCTAAACCTATAAAAATAAATAATTAATTTCAACCATAAACTCTAAAAACCCTTAACTTAAGATCCCATTTATATATTAACATGTTTTTTCCATAACTATGTTAAAAAAAAAAAACCTAAAATACCCTTTGGGTAATGTCCCATTTATATATTAATAGTTTTTTCGTCACGACTCTGTTCAATGAACCTAAGATGAGGTTTATTTTCTATTTTCTCGATATCTCTGCTCTCATATTGTATATTCTCTACTCTGACAAATTTCCATGGATCATTGAATTATAAGCAATTTACAACTTATTAGAAGAGAAGTCATATTCTTTCATTTGAAAATGAAAAAATTAGATTATTAAAAAATTTCCAAAGAGACAAAAGATTCACATAATATATTGATGAAGAACATCTACAATGTATTAAAAATTGGATTATTAAAAAATTTCCAAAAGACAAAAGATTCACATAATATATTAATAAAAAATTGGATTATTATAGAATTTCCAAAAAGACAAAAGATTCACATAATATATTCATGAAGAACATCTACAACAATACATCGACAACTCGATGAAGTCCATTAAATACTCTTAGTCGAACCGCTGGATGAATATTGATTAATATTTTTTTTAAATAATCTATCATATTGCTAAAAAAATTTAATGGTTTATATATTTTGATGTTTTATTTTTATTTTTATTTTTTTTTAATACTCAAAAAAATTATTATAATTTAATTTGATAATTTAATTTTCAAATTAATAGTGAGAATATTTATTATTGATTATTATTAGTGAATATAAGATGATTTATTATTGCTATAAAATCATGTCACTTACCAAATGTTTATAGATTTTGGACTATTAACTTACTTACTTATAGATATTTGAAAAAGAAAAATTCTTATCTAATTAAAAACAATTTTAAAACATATTCCAAATTCATACCTTTCTATGTATAAAATTAAAATTTAATTTCTATTTTTATATAATATAATTATTAAATAATATATAATATAATTATTAAAATAAATTAATATTAAAAATAATATTAAATAAAAAAATGAATGATGTATTGAGTAAAATAAAAGCGAAGAGAGATGAGTAAGAACCTTATAATTAAAAGTTAGGAGCGAAAGCGAATTCAGAAGGACGTAAAGCTTGAGAAACAATCTAACATATTTATCAAAATATTTTCAGTAATAATGCATGAGTTGATATGATATTGGACTAAATAAATGCTTCTCATTAAGGTTACTATAATGATGATATTTGATGATATTTTAAGTCGCGTTATTGGACGTAAAGCTTGAGAAACAATCTAATATATTTATCAAATTATTTTCAGTAATAATGCATGAGTTGATATGATATTGGACTAAATAATTGCTTCTCATTAAGGTTACTATAATGATAATATTTGATGATATTTTAAGTCGCGTTACAACTTAGCAATAACTTCTATGATTGATTGTGTTCATTGAATTTTAGAAAACTAAAGGTTTGGTAGTGAAATAAAGACCATCCATGTGGCATAGTTCCGTGTTATGTTACCCATAATAATGAAATGATTGCACTCTAGACCTTGCACATGGCTCAATATATAAATTAATAAAGACTTTACATTAATTTCATTATTAACACATTATTTTGATAAATCATTTCTCTCTAAATTAACTCACTTATGTAATCAAAAAGGAAATATATATCTACTCTTTACCATATATTTAGAATATAGGAATTTTAAAATAAAAATAATATTTATAAAATGTATTATAATAAATTGAATTTAGAAAAGCAAAATATTGTCCAATTTAAATTGTATGTTATATATAATATCGAAATATGTGATTATTTATAAATAAGAATGAATTTCAAAAAAATATTATGTGATTATTATGATTGTGAATAAATTTTTCAAGAGGCAAGTGCAAGAGAGGTTATTTTAAGTTATGGAAAGTAGGTGCGAATGGATTATTTTTAAATCATGGGAAAAGATACACACCATTGAATGTAGTTTGGGGAACATGACAAACAATAGAGTTGAAGCCTATTGTCTCTTGCAAGGACTCATCTAAGCCATCACTTTACAAATGAAAAATCTCACGATGTTGGGGGACTCTCATCTCATTATAAATCACATGTTATATAACAAAAACCTAATAATATTACTCTTGTCTATCTTCTATATTGGACAAGACTAGGGAAATTAGTTGAGAAATTGACAAGGAAGATTGGTATCATATCCTCCAAGATTGTGACATCAGGATGGTCTCCAAAGAAAATAATGCCATTAGGTGAAAAGGGGGTACTTTATATGTCAATGATTAAATTTAGAAATACCTAATTCCATAATCTGTCTTCCTCATCCTGCTTCAAAGAATCATTAAGGAAGATGGCAACAAGCACGACAAGCCTTTCTTAGGTAGCTCGAACGAGGGATAAGTCTTTGTTATTCCCATCAAACAATTTTAGTATTTTTCTGTCTATTTAATGAATTCCTTCAGTTGGATATCTGGAATCGAGGTGTGATTATGGCGTCATCTCATAAGAATGAATCCACTACCCTTCTTCGACTTCAGGAGAGATGTGGAAAAATTGTCTCAACGAGCTTCAATATTTTGGTTTCCATGATCTCCATCATGGGTAGGCTCCTTATCCTTCCCTTCTCAGAGACTATTTTTTCTTGTTCTTTGCTTCAATTTTAGTTTTAAAATCCTAATTCTAGAATTTGATAGCAATCCTAGTCTAAATGTCAACCCAAGTCTAGCTAAATTTGGTCTTAATTGATTGACTCTTTTTCCCTATAAGCCTACATCTTAGAAATTGAAAATTTACACACTATTTCAATAGATGCCAAGTACTTACGGGAAATTATCCTTGTCTTATAAAATCGTGAAAATATAGTCACAACCTTAAACTCCCATTTCATGTCTTTACTGGAGACATTAAATAATCAGGAGTGTTAGGTCCCCGTAATTTGCAGATTGGCAAGAAAAAATGAACAGGGGTAACATCAAACCAATCTTTGGAGTCCTAGGACCTAGCCTTCCTAGACTCAGAGAGGGCTCTCTCTAATGTTTGCTTGTAAATTTTTTTAACTTGATAGCTTTTAGGCTTTGATTTTAGGCTAGTTGTACGGATTAGGGTTTTCTTGTTGTTTTGGTTGGGTAGGTTTTCAAGGGAAATAGTTAAAGTAAGAGAGGATAAATCCATTGGGCTATGGAGTCTGCAAAGGTTTTTGAAAAGTATAAAAATGAGTCAAGGATAGTTCAAAGGGCAAGTTGACAAGGCCAAATGGATCTAAGTAGGTTTTGAGTGAGTGAACTGAACATGGAGAAGTGAAATATAGTAGTTAAGGGGAAATCAGGGATCCTTTAACAAACTAATAACAAGGAAAATCTTTCAGCATGATTAGCATGGTAAAAACTTGAAGAGAAATGAAGGATTCTTCAACCAAACAATACCAAGCAGACCTTTGAGCAACAGATGAGTAAACTTAGAGAGCAGTTAAGTATTCTCTGAAACTTACTTGCAAACAATTAGATTTTTAACATAACATCTCAGTAAAACTAAAGAGCACTGAAGAATTCATTAGTTAAACTTCAAGGAAGAAAACATAAATATCAAAGGATCCAGACAAAGAAGGGTGCCAAAAGACATATCCTACTCTAAGATTTCTATCCCATGATCAAAGAAACATAATGAGAACTGAAAAAAACATGTACAAAAGGTGGAATACATCACCATTCAACAAAGGTTTATGAATCCTAAGAATGAGTTCAATCCACAGATGCTCAGTCCAAAGCCATCACAAGACACCAAAGCTAATTTCACAAATAAACTCAGAATCTATATCATATTATGCTCAGCAACCAACCCACAATTACAATGAGGCGTCAAGGCTCTATTTAACTAGAAAATGAGGAGGTGGAAACCCTAAGAGGCTTCTAGAAAGCATAAATACACCATAAATGTCATTTATGTCCAAAGAGGCCATGCAAGGCCCAAGGCACATAATAACTATTGCAATAAATGAAAGATAACTTAAACATAACTCCTTAATCAAAGTTGGAGTGATTTGCCCAAAAAATTCTCGAAAATATCCTTGAATGTGTTTTGTTTACTTTTCTGCAAGGGGTAGCTTCAAAGGTCTGAAGGCGCAATGCCTGCACAGGAAAACTGGGTCCACTTGCAGCCAAGTTTTGATGGACTTCCCGATGTCAAAATTGGCTCTGTGATGGCTCGTTGGAAATCCTGTTGAGTATACTTTCCAAAACTGCCTTTGGTTTTTTTATTGGGCTTCATTAACCTATTCAAAAAAGTAAATCTCCCAAGGCTGCTCAAGGCGCAGCGCTAGCCCTGAAAACGTGGCAGAAAGATGAAAATTGGCATGTTTTTAGGCCTTTTGAGGGACCAAAACTGCTCCAAATGCTCTGACATTTTGTGTCCATGATTTCCTTGGGCTGATGAATCCAAAAATATAAACTTTACCTCCATTGGATGCCTGTAGGAAAAGCGTAGCGCCAAGGGTGTTGTGCTTTTAGCCCTTAATATCAGTCAAAAAACCAAAAATGTCAAAAATTTGCCAAAATTTGCAATTATCTTCCTCATGGGGTTTGGGAGGCCTGTAGAGAAGCTTGAGCAAGGATTACAAGGTTTGCTTGGTCTTTTGCCTCCTTGAGTGCTTGTATTTCAGTAAGGGCTCCTTTGAGCTTGGCCCTTGCAAATTTGTTCTTCAAGGTATAGTGCTTGGCCATGTTTTTCTATAGCCCAAGGTCCCTTTGTGTCTTCTTCAGCTACTTGTGTTCATCCTTGTAATACTCAATGATATACTTTTCCATGCCAAGTTTTCTTTGTAGGTCTATGATCTCTGCATCCTTTATTTGGAGCAAGATGCTTGTAATCCTCTCCTCATCTTCATTTTCATTGTCAAGGTCAATGAATTCAACACTCTCATTTAATTTGATGCTTGCTTTTATTATCTCCAACAATGACCTTTTCCTTGCCTTTGTCAAGTTTCTTTGTAGATTTAGAAGGCATGGCCCCTTGCCTTTTAGAGGCAGAAAACACATGCCTTTCTCCTCTTTGGTATGTCAAAGAAAGAGGTTTGATTGTGGTCATTTTGGTTTCCTCATTTTTGTTTCCATCTTGATTGCTATTGCCAGTGATATCCATGATGTCCTTATGGATTTCACGATTGCTTTCCTCATTGGAATCACCAATGTCATGAGCCGCACTGTGTTGAATATCATCTATGTTGTCCTTGTTGTTTTGATCAGTGTCAACATCATCCTCATCATCATCATTATAATTGTGAGCCTCATTTTTTTTACTATCCTCATGGCCATCATGACTGTCACTGCCTCCCTAATTATTGATGCTTTCATTATTGTTGTGATTTTCACTGTTATCAGCAGCCTCTTCATTTTTTCACTGTTATCATCAGCTTCACTGACATTTTGGTCCTTGGTATCACTGCTATCATTAGCATCATTATTTCTATCAATTTCCATGTTTTTTGCCTCATCACTGTTCTCTTTGCTTCCAACATCATCACTGGCCTTGTCACTACTAGGAGCCTCACTGTTTTTACTATCATTGTGGCTCTTAGTTTTACTGCCACTATCATCATCATCTTTCTCTTTATCACTTGCTTCATTTGTGTCCATGTTGTCTTCTGCTTCATTGCTGACCTTTGCCTCTTCACTTTCCTCATTACTGCTTGTTTCATCCTTATAGCTTGATTGATCAGTACCTCCTCCTTCACGGTCACTTGCTTGTTCACTGCCACTTCCCTCTTGATCTGATGCATTGGGAGAGGCTGAGGAAAGAAGGTTTTATTGAGGTGAGGATACATGTGTAGATGATGAAACATGATATGTAGGAGATGATGGGGGAGTAGGGGGAGGAGGATGAGATGATGAGAGAAACTTTTTTTGAGGATGGGGTTGTGGGTTTGTGAACACTTCATGAGTAATGAACACCTCCCATGGTATTTTGTTTTTCTCCAACTGATGTAGCACAACCATCTTGATTAAAGAGTGATGAAACAAACTTTGCATTTGATGGGAATAGTTCCTCTTTTGTACAACAGAAGACATCTTGTCAATACTCCTATAGAGGTAGTAGGGTAAATGAAGCATCTTAACCCTAGTAAAGTGCATGAGTAATTTGATATGATAGGAGTAAATTCTAGAGTACCTTCCCTCACATGTAAAATATTTCATGATGACCCTCATCAAGGGTGCATACCTCTGTAGCAAATGTGAAAAAGGGAAGATATATTTGCAGCCTTCTTTGTACCTAGGTTTAAGAAATGGCTCATAGCAGCTTATGTCCAAATTGGCTCTTTTGAATTCACCAACATTGGGTATGCCTGTAGCATGGGCAATGGCATCTGAGGAGAGTTCAAAGGTCAACCCTACAAAGTTTGATTGTTTGTCATGTAGGTTAAGGATGAATAACCTTGTGAGCTCTGGGTTACTTTGTACCTGTTGTAATCTTTCACAAAAGTGAAAAAATCCCACATTTTGGAAACATGTGACAATCATAGGAGAGGGATTAAGCTCCATAGTATATTGGGGTTCAAACCTATTAACCTTCCCACCTCTGTGTTTCTGCCTCCTAGGAACTTAGCCTTATTCACTACTACCATTTCCTCCTTCTCCTAACATTTTGATTACTATTGTTTTGAAACAAACCCTAGCTCTCCTTGTGAAGCTTATATGAGAAGTGATGGAATGATATCAAGAAGGCAGCTTTTTGCAAGTGAGTGAGAGGGATGAATGGTGTAAGTGTATGGAACATAGCCTTTAATTTTTTATGGATGGCCAACTTCAAATCACTGCAACCACACTAATTTATCCCTATTTGACTAACATCTCCTTGTTTGCAGGTGATGGAGGTTTAAACAGGGCTTTCGGGATGAATATTAGGGTTTTCACTTTATGGTTTGTTCAATTTCTCTTAACATAAAACCATCAAAATTCACTGGAGGGAAAAGGTATGACATCCACCTACCAATTTAGAAATGCTTTGAAGACCCTTTGATGGAAACTTTGGAGGTATTTTTGATGTTTTTGGACGTTTGCAGGTGCAGGAGGAGCTTCAGGCCGAAAGTGCAGCGCTTGCACGGGGTCGGGCCTGTCGGGTTGTGAACGCGTAGCGCTTGCACGCCTTTGTCGGGCTTCCCTGCGAAAGCGCAACGTCTGCACGGGGTCGAGCTTGTTGGGCTATGAACGCACAGCGCTAGAACGCCTTTACACAGGCATGTCGGGCTTCCTGGGTGAACACGCAACGTGCCTCTGAACGCGCAGCGCGTGCCTCCGAACACGCAGCGTAGTGCAAATTTGCACAGGAAAATCCTCCAAAGGCGCAGCGCCTGCCCCTGAACGCGTAGGGCCGACATGAACATGCAGCGCCGGGTGGACTTGCCCAGATTTGACTAAAAACTCACAGATTTCTTTCTTGGAAGCTCCAATGATCTTTGCAAGTGCACAATAAGTTATGAGGAGAACAAAATGATCCTTTATAACCTAAGAAATTAAATTGAACTTTGATAACCCACTCTGCTAATGTTTTTTACTCCCTTTCTTTTAACCGATATCCCTTTGACCCTTTTTACTTGTAGGAGGTAAAAAACAATAAAATGGTTTTTCCCTTTGCTCTTTGAATCATGAAAAATTCACCATTGCGATTTTTTAGAGAGGGTTTCACATAGTGGCATTTTCAAGGCAGTTTTTTTTCAATATAATTTTGAACTTGTCTTTCTTCCATTTTTTCACTAACAACGTTACAGCGTTGGTATGCAGGTTTACTAAAACATGGTGAATTTAACCTCTTTAATCTTGGAGGCTTGATATGTCTGCTTTTGACACCTTTGAGACAATCATTCATTTTCCACTACCATGGGTTTTAAACAATGCCTTTCACCTCCCTAGGCCACTTATGTTTTGCAAGTACCTAAATTTATAATTTAAAACTCTACTTACTGATACTCCTTACCTCCTTTCTCTGCAGGTTTTGTTTAAGTCACAAGGCTTACTTTCTTTGGCTTGTTTATGTCCCTGAACATTTTTCACTTAGTAGGTATTATGAAAACCTTGAAGTGGCTCTTCCTTTTATCTTTGAAGCCTGCTAACTTTATTTTTGACAACTTGAGAAACTTACGTAGTGACAGCACTTCCAAAAATTCTTTTGTCCTTACCTCGAAACTCAAATCATATTTTACCTGGTAGGGGGTTGAAAATTTTGTCTTCACCTCCTTCACTAATCCTCAGGCAGGGTAAACTTACATTTGACAAATTCTGGGATGTGACACATAGCAATCTCTTCAAATCTTCTTTTTTTTGTCATCATGGAGGCCTAAACTCTTCATTTTACCTCCTTTGACTATATTTCCAAAACCCTAGGTTTTTGGGCTGCTTGAGAACAATTATTAGTGTTGTCTTCTAAGTTCTCTATAGCCCTTTCAAGTTCATTCATTTATGTTCAGTTCACCTCACCTTTTTCCCCTTTTCATTTATAATTTCTAAAACAAACTTCTTCCATGTTTGGTTTCCTTGGTGTGCCTCCTTCATGTGGTTTGCTGCATTGGATCTTTGCTTGGCACACTATTGGCCCATTAAGCCCAAAACCCTAGTTCTCTTCAAGCACAATTTCTTCCCTGTCTTCTTGCCATGATTTGTCTTGATTCAGGATCAGACCTCCTACCTCATCAAATTTCTGCTGATGGATCTCTTAACACTCCTGCAAAAGTGTCAAAATATTAGCATTCACAAAACTTGAATTTTGACAAGGTAGTCTTCTTTGGGGACTTTTAGATCTTCTTTGAATAACCATTTCTCAGTATTCCAATACATTTGAGTCAGACTTTTGTACAAGAAAAACAATATTTGGAACACCAATGATGACCTTACAACCTATGAAACCCTAATAACTTAGTAGGAGGATCCTTTGACTTGATCTTTGACTAAAACCCGATTTAGGATCTTTAAGTGAAAAACAGAGTTTTTGAAAAATTGATATATTGGAGATCCAAAGTCCAATGTACTTGATTTATCTAAAGAGCCTACAGAGATGGTTTTGAGATCATCAACCCTTGAGGAACCTGGTGAACATGGAAAGGAAGGGTTGCTTGGTAACCCTAGATGGGAAGTGGAGTGATGGGAAAAAAGAAAAATAGGATAATGAGGTTATAGGTGGGAAAATAGGATATAGATGAGTGGCACAAGCCCATGAAGGGTCTTTTAGGAGTGGTAGGTTAACCATGGAATAGAAAAATAGTAGAATAGTGAAAAATTTGGTGTAAGGATAATGAAGGCAGTGAGATTTCTAAAACTCACAATATTCAGGAATCTTGTTTTTTAGAAATATAGAACTAATATTTAGTCATCTACAAATAGTAAAAATTACTGATGACTAACAGTGGCTCCACTTGGGGAGGGCAGCTCCTTTTCAGGAGGTGTCCAGGACCTCAAAGCTCAAATCTCTGAGTTTTAAGACCAATGCCTTACTTGCACTTTGCATATTTCTTTCCTTCATTTCTGATTTTTTCTCTTTGAAGCTATGATCTCAAAATCAGAAAGACATGCTTGCTTCAGCTTCATTTCTACCTACACATCATACCTTGACTAACATTTTTTCTTCTTTTGGGTGCACTTGGACTGGAAAACCCTTGACATTCTTTTTCTCTTGAAATAAAAACAAACTATCTACTTATACCCTTATCACTTCCAAGAGTTCAGATTATGTTGATGAACTCTTTCATTCTCTACCTAATCTATTTATCTGTCAAGATTAAGTTGTTTGACAGATTTTTATTCTCTAGCCTACTAACATGAAATTTAAAACATGATCATACCAGGATTAAGCAATCCGATTTGTCATGGGCTGTGGCATTTTGGACAAGCTGCACACAGATGTTTATTTTGTACAATCAAAACTAGAAAACATGAGAGTTGTGATTTAGAATTTGTTTAGGCATCCCTCTCTTTCTCCTTGGTTCAAATTTTGAGCATTGAGAACCAGCAATTTCTTTTCCTAATCTATCCTACTGACAAGTCAAGTTTAAATAGTCTGACAAGTCTTCTTTCACTAATCTATTAGCAGAAATTTAAACATGTATAATCATGATTAGGCTGTATGATTAAACAAGACTCTTTTTCTTTAACAAGTAGTGGCATTTAGGCTTGCTGCACACTTTCGGCAATACTCTTTTTTGGGTATGGGGTTGTACCTATTATTTTCCTACCCTCTTTTACTTCTTTTTTCTGTTTTTGTGTTTTTGGTTCTCTTATCTTTCATCAATAAATGTTATGTACAACGAATGAAAGTTTCAAATTAGGAAGTTTGACAAAAATAGTGCTTGAGCATCCTGCCATTGACAGGACCTCCAAAAAACTCAGTTCCATCCAACCATTCCAAAAAGAATGCATTGTTACCTCTAATTAAATGAATGATGTAAGGACCCTTCCATAAATTTTCAAATTTGCCATGTTTTCCTTTGTCTTCTCTCTTTCAATCCCACTTCAGCACTTTGTCTCCAATGTGAAAATTACTAGCCTTGGTCCTTCTGTCAAAGATCTTCTTAATACTTTCTTGCGCTGCTTGTGTTCTCTTTTAAACTTCTTCCCTTAACTATTGTAAATGAATGGTTTGGTTCAGCCTTCTTTGCATATCATTCTCTTCTGATTGCACCTCTTGGAGGAGCTTCATCACTGGAACTCCCAAGGATGTTGGGAAAACTGCATCCATGCCATACACTAGTTGATAGGGAGACATACCGATTGATTTCTTGGTGGTTATTCTATCAGCCCATAGTGCATGCACTAGTTTTCTATGCCATTCCTTTTGGTTTTATTCTAGCAGCTTTTTGATGATGTTCACTAAGCTTTTGTTAGAGGACTTAGCCAACCCATTACCCTGAGGGTAATAAGCTGTTGAATGCCCCAGTGTGATGTGGTACTTGTAGCAAAAATCCACCATCTTCTTAGACTTAAATGCAGCAGAATTATCGATGATGATCTTTCTTGGGCAACCAAACCAGGATAAGATGTTGGTTTCAAGGAATTTGATGATGACTAATTCAATGGCATTCCTAGACGGGATGGGTTCTATCCACTTAGTGAAATAGTCTGTAGCAGTGAGGTTCCACTTGTGTTGGCCAGATGAGGTAGGGTGGATTTCTCCAATGAAGTCGAAACCCCATTGTTGAAAAGGAGCTTCAACACTGATAGGATGCAAAGGTAAAGGTAGAATTTTTATCTTTTCATCAAAGATTTGGAAATTATGGCAAGTCATCACTAGCTTGTGGGTATCACGGAAAAGGGTGGGCCAATAGTAGCTAGCTCTAAGGATCTTGTTGGTAGTTGTTTTTCAGTATAGGTGACCTCCACACTCTCCCTCATGCAACTCATGCATGATTCTATCTGCATCATCTTCAAGCAAACACTTAAGCAAGATACCAACAGAATTTTTTCAATACAAAACTTTACTATGATGCAGAAATTTAAAGCATTCTACTTCAAGAATCTAGCTTTTGTTTTGGACAAGGTAGGAGGAGCATTAAGATAGATAAGTACATATAAAATATCAGCATACCAAGATTAATTCAGAAATAATTCTTCAATGGGTGGAGCTGTGAATTCTTCTTGTTCTTATAATGCATCAATCATATTCATGTCTAGTGCTTGAAAATTTGATTCAGCCATGAGTTTTGCAAGTCCTTGTCCTTTAATCAGTTTAGTGGGTCTGATTTCCAAATCATATTCTAAGATAATAGCAATCCATTTACCCATTTTACCATCCGGGTCCTAATTTAGGATGTCTTTAACAATTGTATGTGGAACAAAAGCTATGATATGGGAATGCAAAATTTAAACTCTAAAATATTTCAAAGCTTTTACCAAGGCAAAGGCTTGTTTCTCCATGATGTTATATTTTAGAGGTGCATCCCTTAATGCTTTGCTGAAGAAATCTATGGGATGTTCTCATCCCATTATGTTATTTTGAAGCAGTACGGCAGCGATAGTATGTTCTGATGCAAAGGAGAAAATGAAGAAATCTTTGGTAAAGTCGGGGCTAATTAGAACTGGTGTATGAGTAAGTGCTTGTTTTACCAGTTCAAAGGATTGTTTGGCTTCCATGGTCCACTTGACTCCTACTCCTATTTTCATCATTTTCGTGATGTCTCTTAGGAGTTCAACAAGGTTTGGTATGAATCTCCTTAGGAATTTTATCTTTCCAATGGAAGATTGCAGCTCTTTAATGTTTCTTGGGTGGCTGATTTGTAAGATATCCTCAATCCTTTTAGGGTCTAACTTTATCCCTTTTCCGGAAATGATGTGTCCTAAGAGTTTTCCTTCTTGAATACCAAACAATATTTTCTTAGGATTTAAAGATAGGCCATACTTCCTACAATTTTCAAAGACTTTTCTCAAGTGGACTAGGTGTTCTTCATCAGTTTTAGAATAGACAGTGATGTCATCAATGTATATGACTATGAAGTGGCCTATGTCTTCGGAAAAATCTATGTCCATGGCTCTTTGGAAAGTAGCCCCCGCATTCATTAACCCAAAAATCATTTTGACATACATGAAGGTGCCCCAAGGTGTAGTGAAGGTAGTTTTGTGTTGATCACTTGGAAGTACTAGTACCTTATTGTAACCTGAAAAACCATCAAGTAATGAGATTCTTTTAGAACCTACCACCCTTTGCAGTATATGATCCATCTTGGGTAAAGGGTAGTTGTCTTTCAGGGAAGCTTTGTTCAAGTTTCTAAAGTCTATACATAGCCTAATCTCCCCGATTTTCTTCCTAATTGACACAAGGTTTGAAACCCATTCTGAATACCTGATTGGGACTATGATCCCAGCATCATACATCTTTTTTATTTCTTTCTCAACTAAATGGACTAGGATGGGGTTTATTCTTCTCAATTTTTGCTTGAAAGGTTTTTTATTTTCTTTGAGAGGAATTTTATGTTGAATAATGCTTGTGTCATAAGACTTCAAGTCCTCATAACCCCATACAAAAACATCTTAGAATTCTTTGAACAACTCAATGTATTGTTGTTTTATGTGAGGTGGCAGAGTTTTGGACAACTTGATCATTTTGGGCTTTTCTATGTTGCCTATGTTGCATTCTTTTACATCAGCCTCGGTGGTTTCCATTTTTGGCTTCCTAGCAACATCATTGAAGTCAAACAGCTCTTCTAATGGGGCAAGACCTCTTGGTAATGAATTATATTTTCATTGTAAAACCTCAAGGTCTTTCTGAATTATATTTGCATTGTAAAACCTCAAGGTCTTTTAGCATGTTTATATCAGCAATACAAGGCAGCTCTATTTTGTGGGCTTGTTTTTCAACAAGACAATCTTCTTGATGGATTAAGTCTGATTTTGACAATTCAAACTTATTTTTAGGCTACAAGAACTCTTCAATCTCTTTGTCATTTTCAAATACTTGCTAATAATTAATGTTATCCGGGACTGCTGGTCTGCACTTGACTTCTATTGTGTATTTTTCATTTGTATGAGGTGTTTGGCAAGTGCTGGAAGCAAAGGAAAGTTCATTAGCAAGGGTGTTTTGAGCTCTAGGAATGGAGGTAAGTTCATACTTCTCAAAAGTTTTCAGGAGGTCTAAGGCAGCATTCCTATATTCTCTTAGGGTAGGATTTTTGGCTGAATACTCTCCTTTGATTTTTCTAATGATCAACTCAAAATCTCCTAGAACAGAAATTTTCTTAGCTCCTATGTCTTTTAGTAAATGTAAACCAAGGAGAAGAGCCTCATACTCTACAATATTGTTAGTGCATTGAAAATCTAGTTTGTAGGAGTGACCCTCATTTGTGTTGTGTATCCGAACACCAGCTCCTCAACCAGCTTTGCCACAAGAGCCATTAAAGCTCATGTTCGAGAGTGTTTCAAGTTCAGATTTTCCATTATGAGGGCTGCTAGAGTTTTGGCTATTATTTTCTTCATTTAGTGATTGATTTGACTGTACTGGTAGGCCTAGCTCTTTCTCATTTTCATTTACTTGTTCATTAATGTCATCTTCATTTTACAAGATAAATGAGTCAAGGTCTAAGTGGATGGAATAGAGAGGGGTGTTTTTTGGCCTATCTTGGTTGCTTACCATGTATTTCATGTGAGTTTCCCAGTACAATCTCCCTGTTTGGTTAAAAACCGGGATGGTAGCATATGACATGTCCATTTGGAGATTCCTTTGAAGTTTGGCTCCCTATGATCTAGATAAAAGCATGTCATACTTCGGGGGAATATCAGCAACTACAATGTCCATGACTAGGCTCTTGGCCGGTATTTGTGCAAGAGTGACACACAGATCCTTGATTAGACCCAAACATTTGACTCTACTTGAATCAAAAGGTCTTTGAAAGGTTTGGTTATTTCGAGGCCCAACCTTTCCATCACTACCTTAAGCATAAGATTGTTTGAAGCACCAGGGTCTAGCATAGCATTGTGCAATATTTTGTCATGTATGTTTAAGCTAACATAGAAGGGAGGTACAGCTCCTTCTTGAAATTTTCCCTCCACCTCAGGTCCAAACAACAGCTCGGGCTTTTCATCAGTCAAGTTTAGAGTGTCGATGGCATTTCCTATGTTCAGAACTTTCAAAACTTGGGACCTATACACATATTGAGTTACTAGTTCAGTAAGAGGTATGGTTATCTTGATCTTGGCAATCTCTCCCTCATAACTGAAAGGTATTTGTGTTTTTGACAGATTTACATCAGTTTTATCAGCCATGAATTTTTCTGCAATTTTAGTTTTCTGATTCTGATTTGGAACCTTAGTCAAAAGATTTTTTTCAAGGCCACTAGTTGATGTACTAGGGCAGCTAGGGTCACCATTTTTCGACTATTTTTGTCCTTGTTTTGGTCAAGTTTCTTAGCCATGGTGTTTGTGTTTTCTATTGTCCTTTTAGGAGGGTTTTCAGGGATCTTCCTAACATTAGTGTCTGATTTTTTTTTTCTTGGAGGCATCTTGGTTTTTCTTACTCCTAAGGTCATACTTCCTATGAACCTCCATGATGGCATTCTCAAATCCTAATCTGTAGTCTTCGGAATCCTCATATGTCCTTTCATTTTGATTTGAGGAAAATAAACTTTGTTCTTCTTCAGTGAGAAAAGTATTGTCCTTGTCATCAAAGCCTATCACATTTACATGGCTTTCTTCCGGCTCTTCAGCCTCTCTTTCCTCTTTATCTACAAAATTTTCTTGGAAAGGAGGTCTGATTTGTTGGTCATTCTCTCTTTTTCTGGTTTGAGGAGGGTCTCTTATGAATTTTTGGTTCCCATTTCTGTTTTGAGGATTGGCTTGGTTTTCCCTAGGAGGTGTTCTTTCATTCAAGCTGATTTTCTCCATCATTCTTCCATTGTCCTAACTAGGTTGTCAATTTTAGCATCAGAAGAAGAGGTTGAGGGCACAGTGTCCTCTTTGTATGTAACTCTCTTTTCTGACCTCATCCTAGCCCTCTTCTCAATTACACTGGCTTCTACAATGATGGCTCCCTTCTGCATGTCTTCTAAGGTTAGGGGTTCTCTTTCTCTCAATTAGTAGGCCATGTCTGGATCAAAGCCTTATGGAAATTTTACTAAGGCTAGGCCCTATGGGGGTTTCATGTGAGGTGGGAGAGGATTGTATACACTATTGAACCTAGTGCAATAGTCTTGGACACTTTCCCCAACATTTATTTTAAGGTTGTTATACTTTGAAAGGATTTGGAGGGGATTTTTCTTAATCTCCCACTTGCTTATGAATGTTTGATAAAGAGAAGAGAGGTCATGTATGTTGTTAGGAGTTAAGTTTTTGAACCATTTCTTGGCTTCTCCCCCTAGACTTTGGGCAAACATCCTCATTTGCATGGTCTCCTCTTCTACTTCCATGTAGTCAAAAGCATCATCCATTTTGTCTACATGTTGTTGGGCAATGGTAGACTTAGCTTCAGTGAAATGAGGGATTCTGGATCGGTAGTCATTTGGCAAAGGTAGTAAATATTGTTGTAGTGCCAGAGGGGCATACCATGCTACCATGATGGGAGGAAATGGAATCCAAGGAGGATTTACAAGGGGAGGGTTTATGAGAGGAGGTGGAGGATGAAGTGGAGTGGTTTGCACAGTGGATGTATGAGTGGGTGTGGCAGAATTACTTGGACCAGCAAACTGATTTTGAGCAAACTTGGAATGAAATGAGCCAAAGTGATGGAGAAGCAGAAAATCAAGAGGAGTAGAAGGAGAGGCTTCTCTGCTAAGACTTTGGTGCATATTTGTAGGTTCAAGGTCTGTCTGGTCTATCCCACTTTGGGACTTGGTTCTAAATAGGTTTATTTGGTGATGCAATTCAAATTGGGTATCTTACAAGGTTGTGAGATGTTCAGGGGAAGAACTTGATCTATGGATTATTCTAACACTAGTTTAAACTTCAGCTCTAGAAATCTTCCACAAAATCTTCTCTGGGTCATAAACTATGATAGGAGGGTTGGGGTCAGGGTGAGATCTGGTGTTAATTCTTCGTGAAGCCAGATTTTAGACCTACAATATGGAGAGGCTGAAAGTTTTGTGAATTTTTTTGAAAGGCGGACCTCTCTAAATGTTTATTGAACTTACACAATGTGTGACTATGCCTTTAAACCACTTAGGACTGATTTGACACAATCCTAGAGGAGTGTAGAAGAACTAGTAGAGCTAGTAGGCCTACTGGGACTAGTGGAGTCTCCAGGTGGATGTTTTTTTTGTTGTTTTGAGGATATGTACTTGTGGTCCACCACCAATTATTGACAAAAAAAAATATAGAGATGGTTTCAGGGGTTTTTGAGTTTCTCTATGTAACACTAAGGTCTCTAATGAGTGTGGTCCAGTTGAGTCATCATGTTGCCAGCATGGTGAAACAATTTGGTACTACTCTTGGCTAACATTTCAAACTTTCTAAGTTTAATAGATATTTTCTGAGGTCTTAAGGAGTACTTAGGATGTTACTGTTGTGTAACCAGCTCCAAAAATAGAAGAAAAGAGATATCAATGCCTTAGAAATAAGCCACTTCGAGGGGGCAACCTCCAATACATTACATAAATGAACAATTCTTGGATGATACAATTTACAAAACCTCCTTTCTATGTATAGGAGTCCATGTGGCCATAATGTAATCCTAGCCGACCTAACAATAATAATTTAAGGGCACAATAATAACAAAATGGGGGTTACATGGGTACAATAATAACAATAAGGGGGTTACACTAATAACAATAAGGGACTATACTAGTAATATAGGGACCTAACATGCCCCTCTCCTTCAAAAAAGTGGTGTCCTCAACGCTTGAGTAGCTCTGGGTGCTTCTGTATAAAATTCTCATCCTCCCATGTAGAATCTTCAGTGGGTAAGTTCTTCCACTTGATGAGATACTCTGAAATTGATCGATTCTGTAGTTGTCGAGTTCTTGTTTCCATGACTGCTTCAGGTTCCAATATGATTTTCCCTTCCTCATCAAGTTCTGGAAATACTATTTGAACTGGAAGATTTTCACCTATAACCTTCTTTAAGCATGAAACATGGAAAAGTGGATGTACTCGCAAAGAAGCAGGAAGCTCCAATTTGTATGCCATAGTACCAATCTTTTGCAACACCTTGTAAGGACCATAGTACTTTGGCGATAATTTATTATCCTTCTTTGCTTGCTCGAGGGACATTTGTTTGTATGGTTGTAGCCGTAAAAATACCCAATCTCCTACATCAAAACTTCTCTCGCTACGATGTTGATCTGCCTGTTGTTTCATTCGATTTGTGCCAAATTCAGGTTATCCTTTAAGAGTTGGAGAACTTCTTGCTGATGCTCGATGTGATCTTCCACTGCTTGAACCTTCGAATTTTCCCTTAAAGATGATGTGATGGATGGTGGATGATATCCATAAAGTTCCATAAATGGGGTCATTTTTGCTGCAATATGGAAGGAAGTGTTGTACCACCATTCAGCGAGAGGTAACCACTTCACCCATTGTGTTTGTTTATCAGATACAAAACAACAAAGATATCCTTCCAAACATTTATTTACTATCTCAGTTTGACCATCAGATTGAGGATGATAAGATGAGCTATGAGCTAATTGAGTACCCAAACAAGAAAATAACTCGGTCCAAAAATTTCCAGTAAAAATGGGATCTCTGTCGCTCACAATAACCCTTGGGCTTCCATGTAGCTTTTGAATTCTGTCCATAAATGTAGTAGCAAGTGTACTTGCTTTAAATGGATGAGATAATGCACAAAAGTGTGCATACTTGGTAATTCTATCAACTACCACCATGATGACACTCTTTCCTTCGGACTTAGGTAAACCTGTGATAAAATCCATTGAAATCTCCTCCCAATGTTGACTTGGAAGGGATAAAGGTTGTAGAAGTCCTGGGGTCTTAATTGTCTCAACTTTATTCTGCTGGAAATCCAAACATTCCGCCACAAAATTTTGAATATCAAATTTAAGGCCATCCCAAAAAAATTCTTTCTTCACCTTGTGGTAAGTTTTTAAAAATCCTGTGTCCTCCTAAAGGAGAAGTGTGCAATTCCAGAAGAATATTTTGTTTTAGTTGGGAATTCTTACAAAGATATAAGCGATATTTGTACCATAAGGAATCATTTTTCCAACTAAATGTATTAGATGTACTAGGATCTTGTTGCAACTTTTGAATGTGTGTCCATACATCTTTGTCCTTCTTCCATTCATCTCTTGCTTCGGTTATCCAATCTGGTTGGATAATAGAAATGGCACAAAGCAATGCTTCCACCTCTTCATTCTTTCTTGAGAGTGCATCTGCAATAACATTAAGCTTTCCTTTTTTGTAGATTATTTCAAAGTCATAACCCAACATCTTTGTGACCCATTTTTGCTGCTCTTCTGAAGATAGTATTTGTTCCAAAAAGTGTTTAAGACTATCATGATCAGTTTTTACCTTGAAGTGTCTTCCCATTAGATAAGTTCTTCATTTCTTTAGTGCATGCAGTATTGCTAACATTTCCTTCTCATAAATGGGTTTCTGTAAATACTTTCCTTTGATTGGACGACTTTCAAAAGAAACGGGTCTTCCTTCCTGCATTAAAACAGCACCAATTCCATTTCCTGAGGCATCACATTCCACAATAAAGGTTTTTGTGAAGTCTGGCGTAGCTAAGACCGGTGCTAGGCACATTGCCTCTTTAAGATGTACAAAGGCCTTAGTTGCTTCAGGAGTCCATGAAAATGCATCTTTCTTCAATAATTTTATTAGAGTTGCTGCTATTCTCCCATAATTCTTAACAAACTTACGATAATACCATGTTAACCCGAGAAATCCTCGCGACTGCTTTATGGTTGTGGGGACTTTCCATTCCTTAATGGCTTTAATTTTGTTAGGGTCTACTTTAAAACCCTCGTGAGATACAATATGACCCAGATATTCCACCTCTTGTACTCCAAAGAAACACTTGGATATTTTTGCATATAATTGTTTCTCCTACAATAGTTTGAGCACCCTGTCAACATGTTCAACATGATCCTTCCAAGACCTGCTATAGATTAGTATATCATCAAAAAATACCAACACAAATTTTCTAAGGAAGGGTTTGAAAATGGAATTCATCAACCCTTGAAATGTAGAAGGTGCATTGGTAAGGCCAAAAGGCATGACCAAAAATTCATAATGACCCTCATGAGTTCGAAATGTTGTGTTTGGAATATCTTCAATCTTCATTCTAATTTGATGATATCCTGAACGAAGATCCAACTTGGTAAAATAAATTGCTCCATGTAATTCATCCAATAATTCATCAATCACAGGAATGGGAAATTTATCTTTAATGGTGAGCTTATTGAGCTCCCTATAATCCGGACACATTCGCCATGATACATCCTTCTTGTGTACCAATACTACAGGAGCAGAGAAATAACTTTGACTAGGTTGAATTATACCCGCCTCTAACATTTCTGCAATCATACGTTCAATTTCGCTCTTTTGGACATAAGGATATCTATAAGGCCTGATGTTTGGAGGAACACTTCCTGGAATCAAATGAATAGCACGATCATGATCATGAATAGGGGGAGTCCTTTGGGAGTTTCAAACACCTTGGAATGATTTTCCAAGACTTGTTGGAGATCTGCAGAAATAGATGATTTTGATGTTGGAACTTCTAGTGAGCATAATTGTGCAATTACACCTCGTTGTTCGTTCTTTAGAAGCTTTGTCATGAAATTAGAGCTTATTATCCTTCCTGGCTTCCCCGCAATACCCCGTAATTCGACTTCCTTTCCTTCTGAAAAAAATTTCAAGAAAAGTTCTTGAAAATTAAAAGCTACCGTCCCCAAAGATTGTAACCATTGTACTCCTAGTACAACATCGGCACCTCCCATAGGAATGGAAAGCATTGGACTAGTCAATACATATTCCCCCATGGTTAGCTTGATATTATGGCATTTTCCAGAGAAATTTATAGTTCCTCCATTTGCAACCATCACTTGACGTTCTGGTGCTGGGTATAGGAAACAATTCAATTCCTTGGCTACCTTACAATGAATAAAATTATGGGTACTACCTGAATCAATCAACACTATTACCTTTTTCTTCTTGATATGTCCTTCTATCTTGAGAATTTGAGGAGTGGTAATTCCTGCCAATGCATTACATGATATGGTCGGACTCATTTCTTCCTCTTCTAGGGTTGGTTCCTGGTGTATATCCTCTTCTTGTTCATTTTCTTCTTCCTCTTCACAATCTATGTAAAATAATTTCTTCTCAGCACACTTATGACCTTTAGTGTATTTGCTATCACAACTGTAACAAAGCCCTTTTGCTCCTTTTTCTTCCAATTGTTGTGGTGTCAACCATGTAGGTTGTGGAAATCTAGGCATAGAAACAGTTCCTTCTTTATAGAAGTGAGTGGTAGGCTTCCTTGTCGCCATAATTTTACATTCAATTTTTCTTGCCAACCTGAATGCCTTCTCCAATGAATCAGGTTCCAAAACGCGAACTTCATGTTGGATGTTATCCTTTAAAGTACCTATGAAGAGATCAATCCTGTGTTCCTCTGGAATATCGGTTACCCTTATATTCAATTTTTGGAAGTCCTCAATGTGCTCCCCCACTAAACCCTTTTGTTTGAGATTTATCAATTGGCTAAAGAAGGTGTTGCTCTTTGTATCCTCATAATGTGCTATCATTTCCTCCGTAAAAATTGACCAAGTGACAATTTTTTTACGGGAAGAAAGCCATCGATACCATACAAATGTATTTTGTTCTAAATGTAAAGTTGCAATGCGTACCTTTTGTGTGTTTTGCACGTTATGGAGATCAAAATATTGCTCCATCTGTAGTATCCATGTTACAGGATCCTTTCCATCAAACTTCCTCATATCCATTTTTGGAATATCGTGGTTCTTCCCGCCAACATTAGAGTTTATGAAATCACGATTAACATTTATTTTGTTCTCATCATGAGTTTCCTCTACTATCTTTTCACCATTAGGAAACATTTCTTGTATCAACTTTTTCAAACCTTCTATGTCTACTTTTAGATCATTCTTCATGTTTTCCATTTTAGCTTCCATGTCATCCATCTTAGATTCCATGCCAGCTTCCATGCCATCTATCTTAGATTCCACGCCTTTCTTAAAACCATCCATATTATTCTTCAAACCATCCATATTATCCTTCACACCATCCATCTTTGCTTCCACGCCTTTCTTCAAAACTTCCATTTCATTTTTTTCTGCTCTTTGCGAGAGCGAAATTTGGTGCACTTGATCTTGTAATTTTGATAGATCATGTTGCAATTCTTCATCTTCATGAGTCATAGTAGAGCCTTCTGAAGGCTTAATGGGTGTTGAATTATTTTTACAGGGAATTTTTTAGAACCCAATACTGATATCTATTCTACAATATAACCTTGGAATCAATTCAAATTGATTTTTCAAACAAGACTTATACAATTTGGAAAAAAAATACACACCTTTTTCTTGATTTTGAGGAGCTCGATATTGAAATTGGATTATCTCTGTGATTGTGGCTCTTCAATATCTAAAATTCAGCACTAAAGTATCCCTCTAAATTCTCTTTTGAATGCCACAAGTATGACCTGATTTTGATTCTCCAAGACAAAGTTATGTCCAATCTCCCACAATGACCTAATTGTGGACTGGTTCAGTAGAGCGAACTTGTACGACTTTACACGTGTCACTATTTCATACTTCGCCTCTGAAATTGATAACCAAGAAACTACAGTCCGTGTGCTTGCGACAAATTTTTACGGCACTCCAATCCGATGCTCATAGAGAGAGTTATTGAACTTTTCCAACGATCACCTCTTTGAGATGAAATTCGGGAGCCTGAAAAAACACTACCTTCCACAGATCATATCTCCAAAAATATTGCGAACCAAGCTCTGAATTTTGTGACGAGTTTCCTCGGGATTTCATCTTCACACCCTAAAAATTTCAGATTCTAAACCTTCGTAGAAAAAAAGTTATAGCGCAAATTCCACGATGACCTGTTTAGGAGCTTGCAAAAAGACCTAACTTCCACAGATCATATCTCCAAAAATATTGCGAACCAAGCTCTGAAATGTTTAGACAATCTTCCTCAGGATTTTGGCTTCCCACCCTAAAAATTTTAGCTTCTGAAACTTCATAGAAAAAAAGTTATAGCGCAAATTCCACGATGACCTGTTTGGAGCAGAAAAACCCTAGAATACAAAGCTCTGATACCAAATGTTGTGTAACCAGCTCCAAAAATAGAGGAAAAGAGATATCAATGCCTTAGAAATAAGCAACTTCGAGGGGGAAACCTCCAATACATTACATAAATTAACAATTCTTGGATGATACAATTTACAAAACCTCCTTTCTATATATAGGAGTCCATGTGGCCATAATGTAATCCTAGCCGACCTAACAATAATAAATTAAGGGAACAATAATAACAAAATGGGGGTTACAAGGGTACAATAATAACAATAAGGGGGTTACACTAATAACAATAAGGGACTATACTAGTAATATAGGGACCTAACAATTACTAACTCAGATGTCCCACCATGATCGCCACTATGTTAGGTCCCCGTAATTTGCAGATTGGCAAGAACAAATGAATAGGGGTAACATCAAACCAATCTTTGGAGACCTAGGACCTAGCCTTCCTGGACTTAGAGAGGGCTCTCTCTAGTATTTTCTTGTAAAATTTTTTAACTTGATAGCTTTTAGGTTTTGATTTTAGGCTAATTGTAGGGATTAGGGTTTTCTTGTTGTTTTGGTTGGGTAGGTTGTCAAGGGAAATAGGTAGAGTAAGAGAGGATCAATCCATTGGGCTATGGAGTCTGCAAAGGTTTTTGAAAAGTATAAAAATAGGATAGTTCAAAGGGAAAGTTGACAAGGCCAAATGGATCTAAGTAGGTTTTGAGTGAGTGAAATGAACATGGAGAAGTGAAATATAGTAGTTAAGGGTAAATCAAGGATCCTTTAACAAACTAATAACAAGTAAAAGCTTTCAGCATGATTAGCATGGTAAAAAATTGAAGAGAAATGAAGGATTCTTCAACCAAACAATACTAAGCAGACCTTTGAGCAACAGATGAGTAAACTTAGAGAGCATTTAAGTATTCTCTGAAACTTACTCGCAAACAATTATATTTTTAACATAACATCTCAGTAAAACTAAAGAGAACTGAAGAATTCATTAGTTAAACTTCAAGGAAGAAAACATAAAGATCAAAGCATGCAGACAAAGTAGGGTGCTAAAAGACATATACTACTCTAAGATTTCTATCCCATGATCAAAGAAACATAATGAGAATTGAAGAAAACATGTACAAAAGGTGGAATACATCACCATTCAACAAAGATTTATGAATCCTAAGAATGATCTCAATCCACAGCTGCTCGGTCCAAAGCCATCATAAGACACCATAGCCAGTTTCACAAATAAAGTCAGTCTATATCATATTATGCTCAGCAACCAACTCATAATTACAATGAGGCCTCAAGGATCTATTTAACCAGCAAATAAGGAGGTGGAAACCCTAAGAGGCTTCTAGAAAGCATAAATACACCATAAATGTCATTTATGTCCAAAGAGGCCATGCAAGGCCCAAGGCACCTAATAACTATTGCAATAAATGAAAGATAACTTAAACATAACTCCTTAATAAAAGCTGGAGTGATTTTCCAAAAAAAATCTCGAAATTATCCTTCAGTGTGTTTTGTTGATTTTTTTGCAAGGGGGCAGCTTCATAGGTCTGAAGGCGCAGCCCTTGCACAGGAAAACTGGGTCCACTTGCAGCCAAGTTTTGATGGACTTCCCAATGTCAGAATTGGCTCCGTGATGGCTCATTGGAAAGCCTGTTGAGTCTACTTCCCAAAAATACCTTTTTTTTTCTGATTGGGCTTCATTAACTTGTTCCAAAATTAAATCTTCCAAGGCTTCTCAAGGCGCAGTGCCAGCCGTGAAAACATAGCAGAAAGGTGAAAATTGGTATGTTTTTGGACCTTTTGAGGGACCGAAACTGCTCCAAATGATCTGAAATTTGGTGTGCATGATGTACTTGGGCTGATGAATCCAAAAATTTAAAATTTACCTCCATTGGATTCCTGTAGGAAAAGTGTAGCGCCAAGGGTGTTGCGCTTTCAACCCTTAATATCAGTCAAAAAACCAAAAATGTCAAAAACTTGCCAAAATTTGAAATTATCTTCCTCATGGGGTTTGGGAGGCCTGTAGAGAAGATTGAGAAAGGATTCCAAGGTTTTCTTGGTATTTTTCCTCCTTGAGTGCCTGTATTTCGGCAAGGGCTCCTTTGAGCTTGGCCCTTGCAAATTTGTTCTTCAAGGCATAGTGCTTGGCCATATTTTTCTGTAGGCCAAGGTCCCTTTGTGTCTTCTTCAGCTGCTTATTTTCATCCTTGTAATACTCAATGATATACTTTTCCATGCCAAGTTTTCTTTGTAGGTCTTTGATCTCTGCATCCTTGCTTTGGAGCAAGATTCTTGTAATCTTCTCCTCATCTTCATTTTTACTGTCAAGGTCAATGAATTGGCACTCTTCTTCAATTTGATGCTTGCCTTTCTTATCTCAAACAGTGACCTTTTCCTTGCCTTTGTCAATTTTCTTTGTTGATGTAGAAGGCATGGCCCCTTGCCTTTTAGAGGCAGCAAACACATGTCTTTCTCCTCTTTGTTATGTCAAAGAAAGAGGTTTGATTGTGCTCATTTTGGTGTCCTCATTTTTGTTGCCATCTTGACTGCTATTGTCAATGATATCCATGCTATCCTTATGGATTTCATGGTTGCTTTCCTCATTGGCATCACCACTGTCATGAGCCGCATTGTGTTCAATATCAACTCTGTTGTCCTTGTTGTTTTGATCAATGTCAACATCATCCTCATCATCATCATTATCACTGTGAACTTCATTTTTTTTACTATCCTCATGGCCATCATGACTGTTGTCATGACTGTCACTGCCTCCCTCATTACTGTTGCTTTCATTATTGTTGTGATTTTCACTGTTATCAGTAGCCTCTTCATTTTATTCACTGTTATCATCAGCTTCACTGACATTTTGGTCCTTGGTGTCACTATTGTCATTAGCATCATTATTGCTATCAGTTTCCACATTTTTTTCCTCATCATTATTCTCTTTGCTTCCAACATCATCACTGCCCTTGTCACTACTAGGAGCCTCATTGTTTTTACTGTCATTGTGGTTCTTAGTTTTAATGACACTATCATTATCATCTTTCTCTTTGTCACTTGCTTCATTTTTGTCCATGTTGTCTTCTGCTTCATTGCTGACCTTTGCCTCTTCACTTTCCTCATTACTGCTTGTTTCATCCTTATAGCTTGATTGATCAGTACCTCCTCCTTCATGGTCACTTGCTTGTTCACTACCAATTCCCTCTTGGTCTGATGCATTGAGAGAGGGTGAGGAAGGAAGGTTTTCTTGAGGTGAGGATACATGTGTAGATGATGAAGCATGATATGTAGGAGATGATGGGGGAGTAGGGGGAGGAGGATGAGATGATGAGGGCAACTTTTGATGAGGATGGGGTTGTGGGTTTGTGAACACTTCATTAGTAATGAACACCTCCCATGGTATGCCTTTTTGCTCCAACTGATGTAGCACAACCATCTTGATTAAAGAGTGATGAAACAAACTTTGCATTTGCTGGAAATAGTTCCTCTTTTGTACAACAGAAGACATCTTGTCAATACTCCTATAGAGGTAGTAAGGTAAATGAAGCATCTTAACCCTAGTAAAGTGCATGAGTAATCTAATATGATAGGAGTAAATTCTAGAGTACCTTCCCTCACATGTAAAATATTTCATGATGACCCTCATCAAGGGTGCATACCTCTCTAGCAAATGTGAAAAAGGGAAGATAGATTTGCAGCCTTCTTTGTACCTAGGTTTAAGAAATGGCTCATAGCAGCTTATGTCCAAATTGGCTCTTTTGAACCATTTTTCACCAACATTGGGTATGCCTATAGCATGGGCAATGGCATCTGAGGAGAGTTCAAAGGTCACCCCTGCAAAGTTTGATTGTTTGTCATGTAGGTTAAGGATGAATAACCTTGTGAGCTCTGGGTGACTTTGTACCTGTTGTACTCTTTCACAAAAGTGAAAACATCCCACATTTTGGAAACATGTGACAATCATAGGAGAGGGATTAAGCTCCATAGTGTCTTGGGTTTCAAACCTATTAACCTTCCCACCTATGTGTTTCTGACTCCTAGGCACTTGGCATTCTTCACCACTACCATTTCCTCCTTCTCCTAACATTTTGATTACTGTTTTTTTGAAACAAACCCTAGCTCTCCTTGTGAAGCTTATATGAGAAGTGATGGAATGATGGCAAGAAGGCAGTTTTTTTCAAGTGAGTGAGAGGGATGATTGAAGGTGTAAGCGTATGGAACAGAGCCTTTAAGTTTTGATGGATGGCCAACTTCAAATCACTGCAACCACACTACTTTATCCCTGTTTGACTGTCATCTCCTTGTTTGCAGGTGATGGAGGTTTAAACAGGGCTTTTAGCATGAAGATTAAGGTTTTCACTTTAGGGTTTTTTCAATTTCTCTTAACATCAAACCATCAAAATTAACTGTAGGGAAAAGGTATGACATCCACCTACCAATTTAGAAATTATTTGAAGACCCTTTGATGGCACCTTTGAAGGTATTTTTGATGTTTTTCGATGTTTGCAGGTGCAGGAGGAGCTTCAGGCCGAAAGCGCAGCGCCTACACAGGGTCGGGCCTGTCGGGTTGTGAACGCGCAATGCCTGCATGCCTCTGTCGGGCTTCCCTGCCAAAAGTGCAACATCTGCACGGGGTCGGGCCTGTCGGGTTGTGAACGCACAGTGCCGGAACGCCTCTGCACGGGCCTGTCAGGCTTCCTGGGTGAATGCGCAGCGCGCCTCTGAACGTGCAACGCGTTCCTCCGAACGTGTAGCGTAGTGCAAATTTGCACAGGAAAATTCTCCAAAGGCGTAGCGCCTGCCCCTAAACGCGTAGAGCCGACCTGAACGCGCAGCGCCAAGTGGACTTGCCCAGTCTTAACTAAAATCTCAAAGTTTTCTTTCTTGGAAGCTCTGATGATCTTTGCAAGTGCACAATAAGTTATGAGGAGAACAAAATGATCATTTATAGCCTAAGAAATTAAATTGAACTTTGATAACCCACTTTGCTAATGTTTTTTACTCCCTTTCTTTTAGCTGATATCCCTTTGACCCTTTTTGCTTGTAGGAGGTAAAAAAAAACTGAAATGGCTTTTCCCTTTGCTCTTTGAATCATGACAAATTCACCTTTGATATTTTTTAGAGAGGGCTGCACATAGTGGCATTTTCAAGGCAGTTTTTTTTCAATATAATTTTGAACTTGTCTTTCTTCCATTTTCTCACCAACAACCTTACAGTGTTGGTATGTAGGCTTACTAAAACATGGTGAATTTAACCTCTTTAATCTTGGAGGCTTGATATGTATACTTTTGACACCTTTCAGATAGTCATTCCTTTGCCACTACCATGGGTTTTAAAAAATGCCTTTAACCTCCCTAGGCCACTTCTGTTTTGCAGGTACCTAAATTTATAATTTAAAACTCTGCAATCAGATACTCCTTACCTCCTTTCTTTGCAGATTTTGTTTGAGTCACAAGGTTTGCTTTCTTTGGCTTGTCTATGTCCTTGAACATTTTTCACTTAGCAGGTATTATGAAAACCCTGAAGTGGCTCTTCCTTTTGTCTTCGAAGCCTACTAACTTTATTTTTTATAACTTGAAAAACTTACACAGTGTCAGCACTTCCAAAACTTCTTTTGTGCTTACCTTGAAACTCAAATCATCTTTTACCTGGCATAGTGCTAAAAATTTTGTCTTCACCTCCTTCACTGATCCTCGGGCAGGGTAAACTTACCTTTGACAAATTCTGGGATTTCACACATAGAATTCTCTTCAAACCTTCTTTTTTTTGTTGTCATGGAGGCCTAACATCTTCATTTTACCTCCTTTGACTATCTTTCCAAAACCCTAGGTTTATGGGCTGCTTGAGAACAATTATCAGTGTTGTCTTCTAAGTTCTCTATAGCCCTTTCAATTTCATTCATTTATGTTTAGGTCACCTCACCTTTTTCCCCTTTTCATTTATAATTTCTAAAAAAAAAACTTCTTCCATGTTTGGTTTCCTTGGTGTACCTCCTTCATGTGGTTTCCTGCATTAGATATTTTCTTGGCACACTACTGGCCCATTAAGCCCAAAACCCTAGTTCTCTTCAAGCACAAGTGCTTTTCTGTATTCTTTCCATCAGTTGTCTTGATTCAGGATCATACCTCCTACCTCATCAAATTTCTGCTGATGGATCTCTTAACACTCCTGCAGAAGTGTCAAAATCTTAGCATTCACAAAACTTGAATTTTGACAAGGTAGTATTCTTTGGGGACTTTCAGATCTTCTTTGAATAACCATGTCTCAATATTCCAATACGTTTGAGTTGGCCTTTGTACAAGAAAAACAATATTTGGAACACCAATGATGACCTTACAACCTATGAAACCCTAATAACTTAGTAGGAGGATCCTTTGACTTGATCTTTAACTAAAACCTGGTTTAGGATCTTTAAGTGAAAAACAGATTTTTTGAAAAATTGATATATTGGAGATCCAAAGTCCAATGTACTTGATTTATCTAAAGAGTCTACAGAGATGGTTTTGAGGCCATCAACCCTTGAGGAACCTAGTGAACATGGAAAGAAAGGGTTGTTTGGTAACCCTAGATGGGAAGTGGAGTGATGGGCAAAAAGCAAAATAGGACACTGAGGTTATAGGTGGGAAAATAGGATATAGATGAGTGGCACAAACCCATGAAGGGTCTTTTAGGAGTGGTAGGTTAACCATGGAATGGAAAATATTAGAAAAGTGAAAATTTTGGTATAAGTATAATGAAGGCATTGAGATTTCTAAAACTCACAATATTCAGGAATCTTTTTTTTTATAAATCTAGAACTAATATTTAGTCATCTACAGATAGTAAAAATTACTGATGACTAACAAGGAGCAAAATGTTAGCCTCAAGATAGAAATAGTAATGGAGACATTGTAGCAACCCAAAAAAAAAGATCAATTGGATGCTCTGGAATCACTGGTTCAAAAGCTCAACCATCAAAAGGACATATTCAAGTAGATAAAAAAATAAGTCTTCAACAAGCCCCCACAGAGTTCCATTAGTACTAGCACTAAACATTTAAGATGGGAAAAGCATCACAACCATTCATAGCTACTAGGCTCAATGATTTCCACTAATGCAAGCACCAAAGACCATGACACTCTTCTTAGACTCTACCTTAAACTTTTATTTGGCATGTTAATTTTCGTTAAGATTTTGTAGCGTGTATCTGTTTCCTCCTTATTAACACACATATTACAGTGAATAAATGTAATTTGTATCCTAACCTGCAAGATTTTTCATTAGTTTATTTTTAGGATAATTAATGGACCACATAATGGCCACATCACTAGAATGAGTGTCTTTTGTACTCTATTATAAGCCTTAGATTCAATCCTTTTATTAATAAAATATTTTCCAACGTGTTGAGAGGAATAGAGCGCTTTGAATTGCCTAATAAAAAATGTAATATTATCAAAAGTTTGACATAAATAATTTATTTATTATTTTAATATTTTTGTAGAGAAATAATGTGAGGTGCTATGGGAAATAAAACGCTAAGATTATACGTATATGAAAAATAAGTTCAAAGGATATGAAAATAATAATAATAATGTTTTGGCATAAATAATTAATATATTGAAATGGTTGGTTGGCATTCTCAAAGGTGTGAGAGAGATAATTAGGAAATTGTGTTATAAAGTTATTAATTCAGGAAAAAAAATAGGACTAGTATAGTTTTTATGGAAAAAATTTGGTTGGTTCAAGAGTGAGTGGAGCTGTGATTTAAAAATCCTTTCTTTTTCTCGAGAGGTATAGTTTCGAAAAATGTGTGGAAGTTGTTAAAGGAAAAGGGTCGTATGTCCAAGTAATTAAATTCAAGTACATTTCCCCAACCATAGTAGAGGATTGGGTAAGGAACTCGGAAAAACAAATTCCAATGCCTTAATGATATGGAAAGAAGTGAATTCAACCTTTCATTTGTTAAGTGATATGTTAGTTCTGAAAGTGGGAAAAGGTAACAAAGTTTAAATTGGGCTCGACTCTTGGATAGGTAACCAGGGATTGCACATATTACCTCCTCGATGGATCCAAAAAATTAGAAGTACAAGATTTTGTACTCTTAGCTAAATCATGCACTGAGAGAAATCTACAAATTGGAAAGACCATTGGCTTACCTAGGAGGAACTTAGTGTGAGAGAATAATTTATTGAAGCTTAAAAGGGTTATAGAAATGTTTTAAAAGAAAAAAATAATTAAAATAAGAGAAGATGATAATCAACTATTATGGTCCCTCAATCCCACTAGAACTAATGTGACTAATCTAGGGTATAAAGCATTTGTTGAGGAAGGAATGGAGGGGTAGAAAGCTTGGTGGTGGAAAACTATCTAGAAATGAAGGTGCCCTTCAAAAAAAAAATCATGTGGGTGATATTAAATAATAAGGATCCATGGGAGGTGCTTCAACAAAAAAAAAACCATGGCCCAAGTTGGTGTAACCTATACCTAAACACAAATGAAACCATAAAAAATTTAATTATGATATGTCCATTTACAAAAGAGGTATGGAAATAAGTGGAAAGCATGAGAGGGATAAAAAGTGTTTGGGAAGGAGGAAATATAGAAGAAGATTTCATATTGTGGTATTAAAGTAGGGACACAAAGAATATTAGAGTCGTTCCAGTCAACACTACTTGGGGAGTATGGCTTGCTAGGTGTTAGCACTCAAATTGAACCTTGGGCTGAGAGAGGCAATTCTGAGGTAACCTCAAAACAAACTTTAGACTTGGTATCTAGCCCTACCAAGTCAGAGAGGGCTCTCTCCGTATAGAACACAGTCAAGATGACTGAGGAAAGAATATTTTAGGCTAGGTATAGTAGCTCGGGGTTTTGATTTTGATTTGTAGGGTTTGCTGGATCAGGAGGAGTCAAACAGCTAGGGCAAGGAAATTAGGTCAAAATTTGTAGGGGTTCCCAGGGGCAAGGTAGGTAGAAGGTTTTGACATTAAAATATGATTATGGTGAGGTGAAGAGACTGGTGAGGAGCTAGGGAAAGCATTTGGAATGTATTTTCCCTAAACTGAGGAGTATGAACACAGTATACTAAATTTCCCAAAACATAGCATAAATAAATATGGATTCTGCCTTTCAAACTTGAAATCTAGTATATTATAGACATGAAATGGTTTATGAATTAACAATACATTCAATCAAATTGATAACAGAGAGGAAACTATGTCTAAAACTCATACCACATGGATCCCAAAGAAATAGCTGCAAATTTCTATTAATATCCAAGCCAAACTGATACAAAATGTCTCTTGAGATGCCAAAGCTCCAAGTGATTCCAACCATTACAACGACTGAGGAAATACATCAAATAGACCTCAAAACAACTCTTCCTAGCCTCAGGGAGTCGAATCCATGAGATAGGGATCAATTTCACCTACTCCAAAACAAGAATCTGAAGACTAGGAAAACTCAACAATTTGCCTCTAAAAGAGAGGAAATTGATTCATTTGACCTCTAGAGGACTTATCCAATGTATCTACCCTAGATGAAAGTTAAAACATTACATTTACATTCACCATGATCATTTACATCAGTTATTTTCTTCATTTACCCAAGGAAAAGGTCAAAAAGTCAAAAAATGCTTAAGTTGGTGAAAATGACAATTTCCTGACATTAGCACAGCGCCATGACAGAAAAATTGACCTATTTTGTAAGCCACTTTTGGAGGCCTTCCCCTTGTCCAAATCAGCTCCATGATAGCTCATTTGAAAGTCTCTGAGTCTAGTTTCCAAATATTCTTTCACTTTCCCAAATGGTGCCCATCTTCCCTGTCAACAATGATTTCTCCCAAAACTGGTATTAGCCTAGCGCCAAGGTGAAAAAGGTGACAAAAACATAAAAATTAGGAGGTTTTTTGTACTTTTGAGGGACTAGTTTTGCTCCAAATCTCCTGAAACTTACTGAGGTTGATGTACTCATCATTATGAACATGAGGATGTTGACCTTTTTTCATTTGGATGCTCCAAGAAAAAGCGCAGTGCCAAGGGCGTTGCATTTTTAGCCAAAATTATGTGTGTCAAATTGCTCAAAAAACCAAAATTTGCACCAAAAACATAGTTACCGATGAAACGGGAACTCTAACAAAAAAAACATCAAAAAACCATGAAAAAACAACTCGAAAATGAAATTTTGTATTCTGGAATAACCTTCTTTTTTCGGGGTAAATTTTCAACATTTTTAAAAAATGCAAGTAAAAGCCAAATTTTTTGGGTGCAAAAAACACTCTGAAAATGAAACATTGTTTTGTGGAATAACCTGGTTTTTTTTTTTAAGTAAATTTTCGACATTTTGAAAAATAGAAGTAAAAGCCAATTTTTTTGTGCAAAAACCACCCCAAAAACGGAAAGTGGTTAAACAAAAATTTTAGAAAATAAATAAATTAAAATTAAAATAAATTAAATTAAAATAAAATAATTGCAAAAAGAACAAACTTCATTATATTTTTTATAATTTAAAAAATAATAATAATAATTTCAAACTTTAAAAAAAACAAAAATTTTAAAAACAAAAATAAAATTAAAAAAAATATAAAACATTTTAAAAATTAAAATTTAAAAATATATAGAAATAAAAAATAATAATAATAATATTAAAAAAAAAAGCTTAAAAAAGGAAATTATAAAAAATAAAATATACATATTAAATTTAAAAAATAAAAATAAAATGTTTATTATATATATATATATATATATATATATATATATATATATATATATATATATATATATAATTTTAATAAATTTAAAACTTAAAAATAAAAAATAAATATTAAAAAAAATTAGAAAAAAACATTATTTAAATTAAAATTTTAAAAAGGAAAAATTAATTAAAAATTAAAAATTAAAATTAAAATACAATAAAAATATTAAATTTTAAAAAATAAATTAAATTTAAATTATAAAAAATTATATATATATATGAACTTAAATTAAATATATATATTAGATTTTATTAAATTTTTAAAAAATAATAATAATATTAAAATAACAAATTAAATTTAAAAACAAAATATTAAATTTTAATAAATAAATGAATAAACAAATAAATTTTGAAATAAAAAATAAATTTAAAATATAAAACAAAATTAAAAAAACATTGTTAAATTAAAATTTTAAAAAAATTAAAAATTAATTAAAAATGGAAAATGGAAAAAAATCTCTTGCTTTGTGGACTCTAGAAAGGTTTTCGATACGGTTCCTAGAAATAACCTATGGAATAGATTAGAAGAGCTAAATGTTCCTTTCGAGCTAAGAGCGGCCACTATAAGGTTATACGAGAATGTAATTACCAAGTCAAAAAGCAACGAGGGGTGGTCGAAAGATATTAAGTGTAATATCGGAGTTAAACAAGGTTGCCCCCTCTCCCCTACCCTATTTGGCATTTACATCGACAAGCTAGAAGGTTGTTTAGAGGAAGCAGGATGTGCTCACACAATCTTGGCTGGGATAGTCATCATCCTTCTTCTCTATGCTGACGATATTATTCTTCTCGCAAGGTGCCCATCTGATCTTGATAAGCAACTTAGACTTCTTAAGGATTTTCTAACCTTTTAAGATGTCAAAATTATAGTGAGCTCGAGAGGCTTCTCTCCAAGCTTTTTTAGCATAGGAATAAAATCTTAAATCAAATTACATAACTCTTTTCTTTAGGTCTGATAGACCAAAGATTGGTCTCAGTGGAGATTAACCACCACCATCATCATCATCATTATTATTATTATTATTATTATTATAAAATTGAAAAACAAATTAATTTAAAAAATAATTTTAATTAAAAATAAATTAATTAATTAAATAAGCTTATTTAAAATACATAAGCTTAATTCAAATATAAAATATAAAATTTTATTTAATTAAAAAAACAAAAAAATAAAAAACAAAAATCTAAAAATAAATATTAAATTTAAATAAATTTAAAAAATAAAAATAAAAATGTATTGAATTTTATAAAATTAAATTAAAAACTTAATATAAAATTTAATAATAAGGAAAATAATTTTAAAAAAATTTAAAAAAAAAATACAAAATACAAAATTTAATAAACAAAATATAAACAAAATTAAAAACAAAAACAAAATGATTAAAATTTTAAAAATTTTGATTTTGCATTGGGAAAGGGTGGTGCCACCCAGCGGCCGGCCTCCGCCCTTGCAGCTTCCCCGCTCACACAGCAGCCAGCCTCCACCGCCACCTGGGCAGCACCACCCTTTCCCAATGCGAAAACATTTTTTTTTTTCGTATTTTTTTAATTTACTTTAATATTGTATTTTAATTTTTTAATTTGTATTTTTATTATTAGATCTAATATTTGTTTTTTTATTTTTATTTTATTTTTTTTAATCTCAAAAAAATAATTTTTTTGGTTTTAATTATATTTTTATATTTTAAATTTATTTTTTATTTTTTTTAATTTGAAATTTATTAAATTCTAATTTAAAAAATCTTTTTTTTTTAATCTTTTATTTATTTATTTTATTTTTTTAAATTTTATAAATGGTTTAATTTAAAAAAACAAAACAAAGCAAACAAACGGACAACAACAACATTAAATCTATATATATTTATTTTTTAATTATTTGCAAATGTTTTTTTTCATTATTTTTTATTTTTCAATGATAGTTTTTTTATTTTAATTTTCGTTTTCAATTTTAAATTATTATTTTTTTTTTAATTTAAATTTTTAAATTTAAATTATTTTTTATTTTTGTATTTTAATTTTAATTTTGTAATTTTGTAATTTTTTTGAAGTATATGGTTTTTTTTAATAACTTAGAAAAAATGCTTTTGATGTTTTTTTTTTTTTTTTTGGTTCAATTTCTTTTTTCTTTAAATTGTGTGTGTGTGTGTGTGTGTTTCTCATTTTTTAATATAATTTTCGAATGTTTTTGTTTTTTTTGTTTTTTTTGTTTTTTTAATTTATTTTTTATTTATTTTTTATTTTTACAAGTTTATTTTATTTTATTTTTTACATTTTTATTATTTTTATATTTTTTTTTAATCTTTGTTTTGTTTGTCATGTTTTTCTTATTTTATTTTTATGTTTTATTACCAACATCAAAATCACCACTCTAAAAAAAAAAGGTTGATGCTGCATCAATACGTTTCAAAATTAGCATGAAAATGACTAACATTTTAAAACAAATATTCATACTTCATAAATAAAAATATTAAAGTGTCAAAAATATGCACACAAAAAAAAGAGTGATTCTACATCACCACTTTTCCAAATCGGCTACTTTTTTCGCTACCAAAAAAAAGTAGGTACCAGTTAAGTTACCTATTTCATTGGTAACCATGTTCAAAGGGCCAAATGTGCCAAAATTTGTCAAAAATGTGAGGTCACTTGTTGATTAAGGGTTTGAGGCATGAAGAGACACCTCAGCAATTATACCTAACTTCTCCTTCTCCTTTTGTTCAGTCAAGGCTTGAATCTTTGCATGGGCTCTTTTGAGCTTCGCCCTTGCAATCTTGTTCCTCATGGCATAGTGCTTTGCCATCTTCCTCTATATTTCATTATCATTTGTGGCCTTCTTCAGTAGATTCTCTAGATTTAAATTGGCTCTATCAAGCCATGATTCTCTATCATTAGTGATCTCAAGGGCAAGCAGCTCACTTGGAGTGAGTTTCTCTGCCAACTCAGTCTCTCTTTGTCTCTCACGGTCTAGAGCTCTCCTAAGCCCTATTGTCTTTGGTTTATGTCTTGGAGGCTGATCCTCCTCACCATCAAACTCAACAAATTTTTACAAAGCCTCCTCCAACAAAGCCTTAGCCTTCCCTACCACTTTTTGAGCTTTGATGGTCCTTACCTCACTGATGACTTGCTTGGCCTTCAGCTGCTGATTTTCCTGCTCAAGGAAGTCAATCACATACCTTGCTCTGTCAAGATTCTCTTGAAGCTCACTAATATTTGCCTCTTTACTTCTGATCAATGCATTGGTGATTCTAACCTCATCCTCATCATCAAGGTCAATCAGCTGAAACTCCTGCTCAATTTCATGCTTGTCTTCTTGCTCATTAATGATAGGCTCTCTAACCTTTTCCTTGCCCTTGTCTACCTATTTTGCTAATGAATAAGGCATGGCCTCTTTCCCACCATATGAAGCAAACACATGCATGTGTCCTCTCTGATAGGTCTTGTGAAATGACTCAACATCAGTTTCATTAGCCCAAATTGCCTCAGTATCATGATGTGGTGATGGTGAAATTTTATGGAGAGGTGAAGAAGTAGAGTCAACATGAGGTGAATGGATATGACTAGGTGATGAAGTATGAGCAGCAGGCTGAGATGGAAAAGTAGGTATGAGAGGATGAGATGAAAAAGGGATACTCTACTCATGATGACTAGGTGGAAGTGAAGATTTCATTTGCAATGAAAGTGTCCCAAGAAATGTTCTTCTGCTCCAGCTAATGCATGACCACCATCTTGATGAGGGAGTGGTGAAATAAACTCAGCATTTGATGATTATGCTGCCTCTTTTGGACAATGTATGCCATTTTTTCAATGCTTTGGAGAGTATAGTGAGGTATATGAAGCATTCTGACTCTAGTGAAGTGCATAAGGAGTCTGATATGGTATGAATAGTGTCGGGTAAACCTCCCCTCACAAGTGAAATACTTCATTATTATTTTCATCATAGGGGCATACCGATTAAGGAGATGAGAGAAATGGAAAACAGTTTTCTTGTCATCCTTATATCTGGGTTTGAGGTATGGTTCATAATAGCTCACATCAAGTTTTACCTTTTTAAACCATTTTTCTCCCACATTAGGGATCCCTGTAGCAGCTGAAATGGCATTAGTGGACATGGTAAAAGTGACCCCAGCAAATGTAACATGTCTATCATGAAGATTAGTGATGAATAACATAGTCAACAAAGGATGATATTGGATCTGATGTACCTTCTCACAAAATTCAAAACAACCCACATGTTTGAAACAGGAAACATTAAGAGGAGAGGCCATGAGCTCCTTTGTGGTCATAGGTTCAAACCTATTAATTTTCCCTCCTTTGTGGTCACCTCTCTTTGGTATTTCTTCCTCACTAATCTCTCTGTCATACTCTTCAGTCAACTTAAGCTTAATAGTTTGGAAACCCTAGGGATGAGGTAGAAGGGAATGGGAAGTGAAATTAGGTTTAGGGAAAATGGATAGGGAAAGGGATTTTATGATGCTATAAGATGATATATTAGGGTTTTAGAATGATGTATGAGTGTAAGGTGGGATCTAAGGGTGAAAATTTGGGAATAAGGAATAAACTAGGGTTTTTAGCATGAAAAACCTCCAAATTTTGACATAGACACCAAACCAGCATAAAACTCCTTTTAAATATTGCAAAGAGGGTGAAATCTTAAGTTACTTGCAAGAGAGGTGGAAGGAACTTTGGTGAAGAGTTGAGAAAGTTTGAATGATTTTTAGGGCTTAAAATCCAAGCTGGGCATTAGCGCAGTGCCTCTTTGTATTAGCGCAGCGCCAAGCAATTTTGCACTGAGTTTTCGAGGATTAGCGCAGTGCTCCTGGGCATTAGCACAGCGCTGGGAAATTAACGCCAAGATGAAAAACGCAGCGCTAAGCAATTTTTCGCCCAAGCTTCTGACAAAGTCAGATTTTTCTCCTTTGTTGAAGGCTCTTGATGTTTGAATGACAACAATGATGTGCTTTGAGGTGCTTGATGAGCTTTATGGCTTTAGTGAATTTGAAATTTATTTCAAATTACTCACTTTTCTAATGTTTACTTTCCTCTTTGTCACTGATATTCTTTTGCTTTCTGACTTTTTGCATCGCAGGCTTTGATCAACAAGAAGTGTGGCTCTTTTTCATCCACTTCGGTCGGACATAATTACATTTGACAACTTTGGGATAAAATTATTACATATAATGACATAAAATTACATAAAATTACATTTTGGAAAAATAAAAATAAATTACATATTTGACTTTTCTATCAAAATGACATTTTGATATAAAAGTCATTAAACTGAAAAATACAACTTTAAAAGTAGAAAATTTACATCACAATGATCTGCAAACCAATTTGCTTTAATTATTCCCTCTCATATATGTGCTGACCTCATATGAATGAAGGAATGACCTTGAGAAGTGCAAAACCCTAATGACCTAATGGGACTGCTTTTTGACTTGAATTTGAATGATATCTTGGCTTAAAATACTTTCAAGTGAAAAAAGCATTTCCACAAATGTTATTATGCTCAAGGGGACATGGGAATGAGTCGGGAATATGAATCTTGGAGAGAGAGTGTAGTTTATTGACAAGGACAACCACCAGCGGAACAATTTTATATCATGACTTAATGGAATGATGAAAAATTTATTCAAAAAGGGACACCTAAGATTCACATGCAAATGTGTTTTCATCCCTGGTGGAAGTATGCAAATACTGACACTAACATTGGCTCCCGCTGGGGATGGTAGCTCCTTGGAGGTGACAAGAACACCGTAGAACAAGTGCCTATTTCATTGGGAAATGGAGTCAATAGCTAAAAACCAAACTAAATACTGAAAGAAACTTGACACAATAAACTGACTCAAAACCGACTCAAGACTGACTGAAACAAAACCTAAAAATTTAAATTACCCTACTTATTGATGGTAGTACATCACCAAGACTTGAGGGCTTCAAATCTTGAGACAACCACCGGCCTGCTGAAGACATGTATACAATCATGTGAAGTGATCCTTCCAGTGTAACCAATCCAGGATATGGCTACTTACTGAAGTTATGCTCTCACTTTCCTTGAGCAGGCATTATGATGTACATGTAGCCAAATCACAATCAAAACTGAAACCAAGACTTATGCTGACAAACGAGACAACATTCATCTTCTCCAGTGCTTGCAAAATAATGTCGAAGGGATCTTGAAAATCAAGAAAATTCAACTCTCACTGATCTGGAATAAACAAGGTAGCTTTTTCTCTTGAATCTGATCTCTTTTCATAATGTACCTCATCAAGAGTGTGTTCCTGGTCTTCAAAAAATTCTGAACAAGTAGGTGAGCAGATTTCTTCTTGAAAAAACAATTCAAAGCATGAGACATGGGAAGAAAAATCTGAATGACAGTCCTCAATGCTCTGGTCCTCTACAATTTGAATATATTTTTGATCATCTTCATATGACATGGCAACCATATTGTCATGTTTGTTATCACACTCATCAGTCATAAGAGGGGAAACTTCAGATTGTTCTTGAAACCCAAAACTGAAATTTCTATCATCTACCACAAATTCATCCAAACAACATTTTTCACTTACTTGAACAAATATCTCATCTTGTTTTTCATAAAGGGAATGGATTACCTCCTCATGAAGACTTTGTTCTGATGGGCTAGAACACTTAGGTCTATAACTCTATTTTCTTCATTCGAGGTGACTTCAACAATAGAGCTCTCCTTCATGGGATCTGGAACAACATACTCTTCATCATCACAATTTGAATCTAGATCTGGATCAGCCAGCTTGACTGAACCGCAATCTGAGATTCGAACCTCATTTTTCTGCATACCATCTTTTATTGCAATCAGATCTGAAATAAGGCCTTTTCTTCCATCCTTTTCAACTGTACAAAGATCTTCAGCCTGCTGCAAAATTTCTTGAGCATCTTGATAAGTATCCTCTAATATTTCTTTATGCTGCTGAAATGTATTTTCATACAGGGCTTCCATGATCTCATCGTCCATGAATTCATCATCTCCATGAAAATTCTCAATATTTTCAATAAAACTATCAACATGTTTACAGCAATTCTGAACTAATATTAAGGATGGACAAGATTCTTTATACCTTTCAAAGAATATGGTATGAAAATCCTTTAAACAGTAAATACAAGCAGGCAAAAAACTTTCATACCAAGATCGAGTTTCATATTCCAGAGTGGCCATGAATATCTTCATCAAGCAGTCTTCAGGAAAATCAACCTTTAATCTATGCACATGCATGTGAAATCTCACCAGATGAAGAGCAGCATCATTACCTTTCACATTTTTGAACATAGGAAAATTCCTTTTCCAATCTACCTTAGGCATTTTATTTGGGAAACCTGGAATGTGATCTCGGCTCATGGGAGCATACCTTCTTGCAATAGTTTCCATCTTGAAAATGCTTGAAGCTACTGATCTTTATGCAGTAGAGTCGCCATGAAATGTTGATTTTCTGGATCTTTCAGTGAGTGGAGTCGCCGAGTGAATGGTTCAACCTTCATATGTGTCCAAATTTTGTTCACCATCAACAATTAGATCTAAATATTTGTCGTTCTTTCCCAGGGAAGATCTGATCTTAATTTTTCTTCCCCAGTACGGTCGCCAAAATGTTAGCACTCAAATTGAACCTCGAGCTGAGAGACGCAATTCTGAGGTAACCTCAAACCAAAATTTAGACTTGGTATCTAGCCCTACCAAGTCAGAGAGGGCTCTCTCCATATAGAACACGGTCAAGATGACTAAGGAAAGAAGACATTAGGCTAGGTATAGTAGCTTAAGGTTTTGATTTTGATTTGTAGGGTTTGCTGGATCAAGAGGAGTCAAACAGTTAGGGCAAGGACATTAGGTCAAAATTGCAGGGGTTCCAAGGGGCAAGGTAGGTAGAAGGTTTTGACATTAAAATATGATTATGGTGAGGTGAAGAGTTTGGTGAGGAGCTAGGGAAATCATTTGGAATGTATTTTCCCTAAACTGGGGAGTATGAACACAGTATACTAAATTTCTCAAAACAGAGCATAAATAAATATGGATTCTGCCTTTCAAACTTGAAATCTAGTATATTATAGATATGAAATGGTTTATGAATTAACAATACATTCAAACAAATTTATAAAAGAGAGGAAACTATGTCTAAAACACATACCACATGGATCCCAAAGAAATAGCTGCAAATTTCTATTAATATCCAAGCTAAACTGATACAAAATGTCCCTTGAGATGCCAAAGCTCCAAGTGAGTTCAACCATTACAATGACTGAATAAATACATCAAATAGACCTCAAAAAAAATCTTCCTAGCCTCAGGGAGTCGAATCCATGAGATAGGGATCAGTTTCACCAACTCCCAAACAAGAATCTGAAGACTAAGAAAACTCAACAATTTGCCTCTAAAAGAGAGGAAATTGATTCATTTAACCTCTAGAGGACTTATCCAATGTATCTACCCTAGATGAAAGTTAAAACATTACATTTACATTCACCATGACCATTTACATCAGTGATTTTCTTCATTTACCCAAGGAAAAAGTCAAAAAGTCAAAAAAATTGCTGAAGTTGGTGAAAATGACAATTTCCTGGCATTAGCACAGCACCATGATAGAAAAATTGACCAATTTTGTAAGCCACTTTTGGAGGTCTTCCCCTTGTCCAAATCAGATCCATGATAGCTCATTGGAAAGTTCCCTGAGTCTAGTTTCTAAATATGCTTTCACTTTCCAAAATGGTTCCCATATGCCCTGTCAAAAATGAGTTCTCCCAAAATTGGGATTAGCACAGCGCCAAGGTGAAAAAGGTGGCAGAAACATAAAAATTAGGAGGTTTTTTGTACTTTTGAGGGACCAATTTTTCTCCAAATCTCTTGAAACTTGTTAAGGTTGATGTAATCATAATTATGAACATGAGGATGTTGACCTTTTGCCATTTGAATGCTCCAAGAAAAAGAATTTATGTGTGTCAAATTGCTCAAAAAACCAAAATTTGCACCAAAGGGCCAAATGTGCCAAAGTTTGTCAAAAAATGTGAGGTCACTTTCTAATTAAGGGTTTGAGGTATGAAGAGACACCTCATCAAGTATATCTAACTTCTCCTTCTCCTTTTTTCAGTCAAGGCTTGAATCTTTGCATGGGCTCTTTTGAGCTTGGCCCTTGCAATCTTGTTCCTCATGGCATAGTGCTTTGCGATCTTCCTCTGAATTTAATTATCCTTTGTGGCCTTCTTCAATAGATTCTCCATATTTAAATTGGCTCTATCAAGCCATGATTATCTATCATTAGTGATCTCAAGGGCAAGCAGCTCACTTGGAGTGAGTTGCTCTGCCAACTCAACCGCTCTTTGTCTCTCACAAGCTAGAGCTCTCCTAAGCCCTATTGTCTTTGGTTTCTATCTTGGAGGCTGATCCTCCACACCATAAAACTCACCAAATTTGTCCAAAGTCTCCTCCAATAAAGCCTTAGCCTTCCCTACCTCTTTTTGAGCTTTGATGGTCCTTACCTCACTGATGACCTGCTTGGCCTTCAGTTGTTGATTTCCCTGCTCAAGGAATTCAATCACATACCATGCTCTACCAAGATTAGCTTTAAGCTCACTAATCTTTGCCTCTTTACTTATGATCAGTGCATTGGTGATTCTAACCTCATCCTCATCATCAAGGTCAATCAGCTAAAACTCTTGCTCAGTTTCATGATTGTCTTCCTGCTCATTAGTGATAGGCTCTCTAACCTTTTCCTTGCCCTTGTCTACATGTTTTGTTGATGAATAAGGCATGGCCTCTTTCACACCATGTGAAGCAAACACATGTTTGTGGCTTCTCTGATAGGTCTTGGGGAATGGCTCAACATCAATTTCATTAGCCCAAATTGCCTCAGTATCATGATGTGGTGATGGTGAAATGTTATGGAGAGGTGGAGAAGTAGGGTCAACATGAGGTGAATGGATATGACTAGGTGATGAAGTATGAGCAGCAGGCTGAGATGGAAAAGTAGGTATGAGAGGATGAGATGAATAAGGGATACTCTACTCATGACGAATAGGTGGGGAAGTGAAGATTTCATTTGCAATGAAAGTGTCCCAAGAAATTGTCTTCTGCTCCAGCTGATGCATGACCACCATCTTGATGAGGGAGTGGTGAAATAATCTCTGCATTTGATTATTATACTGCCTCTTTTGGACAAAGTATGCCATTTTTTCAATGCTTTGGAGAATATAGTGAGGTATATGAAGCATTTTGACTCTAGTGAAGTGCATAAAGAGTCTGATATGGTATGAATAGAATCGGGTAAACCTCCCCTCACAAGTGAAATACTTTATTATTATTTTCATCATAGGGGCATACCGGTCAAGGAGATGAGAGAAAGGGACAACAATTTTTTTTTCATCCTTATATCTGGGTTTGAGGTATGGTTCATAATAGCTCACATCAAGTTTTACCTTTTTAAACCATTTTTCTCCCAAATTAGGGATCCCTGTAGCAGCTGAAATGGCATTAGTGGTCATGGTAAAAGTGACCCCAACAAGTGTAACCTGTCTATCATGAAGATTAGTGATGAATAACCTGGTCAACAAAGGATGATATTGGATCTGTTGTACCTTCTCACAAAATTCAAAACAACCCACATGTTTGAAACAGGAAACAGTAAGAGGAGAGGCCATGAGCTCCTTTGTGGTCATAGGTTTAAACCTATTGATTTTCCCTCCTTTGTGATCACCTCTCTTCGGTATTTCTTCCTCAGTGATCTCTCTATCATACTCTTTAGTCATCTTAAGCTTCATAGTTTGGAAACCCTAAGGATGAGGTAGAAGGGAATGGGAAGTGAAATTAGGTTTAGGGAAAATGGATAGTGAAAGGGATTTTATGATGCTATAAGATGATATAGTATGGTTTTAGAATGATGTATGATTGTAAGGTGGGATATAAGGGTGAAAATTTGGGAATAATGAATAAAATAGGGTTTTTAGCATGAAAAACCTCCAAATTTTCACATAGACACCAAACCAGCGTAAAACACCTTTTAAATACTGCAAAGAGGGTGAAATCTTAGGATACTTGCAAGAGAGGTGGAAGGCACTTTGGTGAAGTGTTGAGAAAGTTTGAATGAGTTTCAGGGCTTAAAAGCCAAGCTGGGCATTAGCGCTAATGGTCTGGTGCAGCGCTAAGCATTTTTTCGCCCAAGCTTCTGACAAGCTTCTGACAAACTCAGATTTTTCTCCTTTGCTGAAGGCTCTTGATGTTTGAATGACAACAATGATGTGCTTTGAGGTGCTTGATGAGCTTTATGGCTTTAGTGAATTTGAAATTTATCTCAAATTACCCACTTTTCTAATGTTTACTTTCCTCTTTGTCACTGATATTCTTTTGCTTTCTGAATTTTGGCATTGCAGGCTTTGATCAACATGAAGTGTGGATCTTTTGCATCCACTTCGGCCGGACATAATTACATTTGACAGCTTTGGGATAAAATTATTACATATAATGACATAAAATTACATTTTGGAAAAATAAAAATAAATTACATATTTGATATAAAAGTCATTAAACTGAAAAATACAACTTTAAAAGTAGAAAATTTACATCATGATTATCTACAAACCAAATTGCTTTAATTAGTCCCTCTCATAAATGTGCTAACCTCATCTGAATGAAGGAATGACCTTGAGAAGTGCAAAACCCTAATGACCTAATGGGACTGCTTTTTGACCTGACTTTGATATTTTGACTTAGAAGACTTTCAAGTGAAAAAATCATTTCCACAAGTGTTATTATGCTCAAGGGGACATGGGAATGAGTCAGCAATATGAATCTTGGAGAGAGAGTGAGTTTATTGACAAGGACAACCACCAGCGGAACAATTTTATATCATGACCTAATGGAATGATGAAAAAATTATTCAGAATGGGACACCTAAGATGCACATGCAAATGTGTTTTGATCCCTGGTGGAAGTATGCAAATACTGACACTAACACTAGGAATTTGAAGCTATTTGAAGGAAATGATACTCTTCTTTGTGAATGTGTGACCTATTCTCTAAATATCTTAAATTGCTAGAATGGATAGGATTGAATATATGTGTGTGTGTGTGTGTGACTTTTTTACTGTAGTTATCCATAAATTTTGTTGAAGATCACCTCAGAATTATGTTGTGACTGTTGAACCACTAATGGTTGCTCGAAATATGAAAATACTTGAACTTGATTGAGCTATGTCTATCAAAGTATTTGTTAAGAGGATTGGTCACATGTATGGGCACCAATGTTGGCATTCCTTTTCCACTTGCCATTGATATCAAAGGGGGAGGTAAGTAGAAACAAGGAGAAATGCTTCTTAGGACAAAAGGGAAAGGATCACAATGTTTCCATCAATGCCAAAGGGGAATATTGATGGCATTTTTGTCATTGATGGAAAAATAACAACAAGATCAACAAGGCATGTTGTAGTATATGTTTGATATGTCATGTTGTTACAGAGATATGCATGATGATTCTTGTTATAGCTTGATGCATTATTCTGTGAGAATCTAAGAAGAACAGATAATTTTGCAAAGAGGTGCAAGGCAAGGCATATGATGCATTAACGTATGCTTATGTTATGCAGAAATTTTTTGATAATAATCACATTACAATGAACAAAGTCGACGCGTTTCGAACCAACCAGTGTGGTTCATCATCAAGACTAGGTGAGAGATCAAATCCGATCGTTAAGTTTAAATAGAAGTAGAAATGCCAAAGTAAAACAGTTAGAATAACAGCTAATTTGACTTTGAAAATAATAATAACGGTTAGTTCTAATAATTTAATTATTTACTTAATAAAACCTAACAACTAGATTGACTATTAAAATTAATAACGGCTAGATCTATTTAATGGTTTAATTCATAAAAATCTTTTTATCTTATTAATATTTATTTTCTTATAATTATTTATCTAACTATCTTTAAAAAATAAATAAAATTAAATAAATAATAATAATAATAAATAAAAATAAAAATAAATAAATAAAATAAAAATAAATAAATAAATAAATAAAATTATTAAAAATAAAAAATAAAAATAAAAATAATTTGCTTGGCTCGCTCCCTCGCTGGTGATCTGAAATGTGCTTCCAGCAGCATGGGCTGCTCTCGGCCTTCTTTAGTGTCTAGAGATTTATTGGTTTCAAATAATATTGTGAGGACAAGGGAGCCTTTCCTTGGGATTGCGGAAACCTCATTCCGCATTGCTGAGACTGGCGAACAGATTAATGGACAACGTTCAGATGTGGGATCTCCCCTTTCAAGGTCGAGTACGTCATCAGGCGTTGCCCAGGTGGATGAGATCGAAGGTTTCTACGCTGTTCGTTGTTCCGGCAGGTCTCCTTGTCATTCTTTTTGTTCTTTGGGTTCAAATTTAGGTGATAACTGCCTGTCTTCTCGGGAATCCAGTGGATACGCTTGCGTTTCCAGCGTTTCTAATTCGGGTAACTCCTTTCCCAAAGGTTCTGAGGCTGCTGTGGTTATAAATTCTAACAGGGTTAATTTACCTATGCAGGCATTTTGGCAGCTAATTCTTGGGATAATCTATTCAGCGAAGAGTTTGTCGATAAGCTGGGAGTGCTCATTGTAAAACTTCACAGAAAAAGGGCCGAATGAAGCAATCTGTCCCATAGGCTATTTTTAGCCTCGTGGACATTAAAAATTCTTTCTTTCTTCTTTCTTTCTATTAACCATCTCAGCCCTAATAAATCTTTTAGCAAAATAGAAATTTACCTATTAACCATCTCAGCCCTAATAATTTTTTTAGCAAAATAGAAATTAACCCTAAAAGTAATTTAAATGTGGTTAATAGTATTAATAAACATTTAATTATAAATAAAGATTATATCAATATTAAAAATGAAAAATGGTCAAAAATTAGGAATAAGAGATTTAACGAACTAAATATTAAATATGAAAATGACTTTATTATAGATAATGACAAAATTAAAAATATTAAAAATGATAATATAAAGAATATTAATAATGACTCTACTTTAGACAAGATTAAGAATGACTATACTATTGATAATAATTTTAGTAATGATAAGATTAAGAATATTAAAAATGACAATATTAATAATAATAATAAGGATTCTACTATAGATAATAATATTAATAACGATAAGATTAATAATATTAATGAGAATAGAAGTAATTTTAGTAATGATAATACCAACTTTATTAATAAGACTAATATTAATAAAATTATCTCTAGTAATAAAGTAGTTAATCTCTCGAGCTTCTCCTTTGACTCTCGGTTTATAGGCTTCTAGAAAAAGGCTTTAATTTTGCCCTTGCGCCTAGGAAAATTCCGGTTCAAGATATTATTTGCGGCATTGAATTTGGCATTAGAGACTTACCGGATTCCTCTAAGGACATTATTAGGCAGGATTGTGCGGTCATATTAAGGAAAGCCAAGCCCCCCAAGAGCAACCTCAGTAAGCCTAAGTTTGAGGCCTTAAAATCCTTAAATAATAATAAGGATATTGTTGTTCTTAAAGCTGACAAAGGAGGTGCAGCGGTAATTCTTAATAAAGAGGATTATAGGAAAAAAATGTTAGACCATTTGGAGAATAGTGGGAGCTACAAGAAACTTTCCAAAAATCCCTTAAAAAAGGTCTCAAGAGCAGTTGCTGAGGCTATCAAGTCAAGTAGCTCCGTGAGTTCTCTTAGTAAGAAGTTGATTGAAAGCAACCCCCTTACTCCAAGAATCTATGGCCTCCCCAAAATCCATAAGGAAGGTGCTCCCCTTCAACCCATTGTTAACACCATTGGCGGTCTGACTATCGTAGGTCGTACTGAATCCTTTGTTAAAGATTCTGCATCTTTTGTTAATGAGTTAAAGGGTGTTAGAATGACTCCTGAAGATAGGTTTGTTAGTTTTGATGTTGTCTCTCTTTTCACCAATATCCCCATTAAGGAGGCCATTGAAGTCATTAATCGAATCACTGATCCAGACACAGCCTTTTTAGTTGGGATTTGCTTAACTTCTTCTTTCTTTAGTTTTGAAGGTGAGTTTTATGAGAAAACTTGTGGTGTTGCTATGGGTTCTCCCTTTCCCCGATTGTTGCTAATCTATTTATGGAAGACTTTGAATCCAAGGCGCTTTCCTCTGCTCTGCACCAACCAAAGCTTTGGAAAAGGTTTGTAGATGATACTTGTGTCGTCTTGCCTCATGGTAAGGAAGAGCTCGATCGTTTCTTCATTCATCTTAATAGTCAATCTTGCTTCATAAAATTTACTATGGATTATGAAGTGGATGGTAGCCTTCCTTTCCTTGATGTTCTTATCTCTAGAAAGGAAGATGGTTCTTTCTCTCATCAGGTGTTTTGTAAGAAAACCCATACTGAGCAATATCTTCACGCAGATTCGCATCATTTCCCTGCTCAAAAATTAGGCGTCCTTAACACCTTAGCCACGAGGGCGTTGAGAATCTCTGATGAGTCTCACCTTGAGGGTGAAAAGACACATCTCCTTAGTGTCTTTTGTAAAAATGGTTATAGTAAGTCGCAAGGTCTTAAGGCTTTTCTTAAAGCAGAAAGAGGTCCCTTAGTTAAGAATAAAAATGGGCCTAATCAGTGGTCCTGTAATGTAAGGCTTCCTTTCATTCAGGGTACCACTAATAGGATTGCTAGGATCCTTAGGAAGCATAGGGTTTCCTCCTCCTTCAAGCCCCTTAACACGATTCGCAGCTCTCTAAAATCGGTTAAAGATCCGGTGAACCCTAGGGATGGAAAAGGTGTCTACATTATTCCTTGTTCCTATGGAACGTCATACATTGGTGAAACGGGTAGGTCTATTAGCCAAAGGATATGTGAACATGCTGCTGACATTAGGCATGGAAGGTCCCGCACCTCTGCCCTAGCTGAGCATGTGGAAAAGACTAATCATCATATCTGCATCGAAAAGGCTAAGGTCTTAGCTAGGATTGATCATTTTCATCATCGTAAGTTAAGAGAGGCCCTTGAAATTGAAAAAAGACCCGTAAATCTCAATAGAGATGACGGTTGGAATATAAGCAGGTGTTGGATCCCTGCCTTATATTCTTAATTTTCCTTTTTTATTTTTAAATTATTTTTATTTTATTTTTTTTAGTTGATTTTTATTTATTTCTATTTATATTTATATTTTATTTTATTTTTAATTTAATTTAATTTATTTATTTTTAATTTATTTTTATTTATTTATTTATTTTTATTTAATTTTAATTTAATTAATTAATTAATTAATATTTATATTTATATTTTATTTTATTTTATTTTTTAATTTATTTTTTATTTAAATAATAATAATAATAATAATAATAATTTTTATTTTTTTTTAATTTATTTATTTATCTATTTATTATTATTATTATTTTTAATTTTATTTATTTATTTATTTTTTAAAGATAGTTAGATAAATAATTATAAGAAAATAAATATTAATAAGATAAAAAGATTTTTATGAATTAAACTATTAAATAGATCTAGCCGTTATTAATTTTAATAGTCAATCTAGTTGTTAGGTTTTATTAAGTAAATAATTAAATTATTAGAACTAACCGTTATTATTTTCAAAGTCAAATTAGCTGTTATTCTAACTATTTTACTTTGGCATTTCTACTTCTATTTAAACTTAACGATCGGATCTGATCTCTCACCTAGTCCTGATGATGAACCACACTGGTTGGTTCGAAACGCGTCGACTTTGTTCATTGTAATGTGATTATTACCGAAAAATTTCTGCATAATTTATCGATGGATCACAGAAGCCAAAAATCCATAAGTATGCTTATGTTGTTAATGTATGCACAAATAACTATATTGATGGTAAGGTAGATGTTGCATATATTATTATGGTTGCAAAGTAGTAAGTTATGTTTTGTTGGGTGTGTGTTATATTCTTTCCACGACTAGTCGCACGGATGGGGGGGTCATAAGGGGGGCGATAGCCCCCCCTGTTCGTTGTGTCGGTTGTAGTAGGGAGGTCATAAGGGGGGCATAGCTACCCTTATCGGGGGGGTTTGGAGGGGGGTGGTAGCCCCCCTGCACATGGTCTGGGGCAGCGCCCCAAGAAAAAAAATTCAAACCCTATATTAGGTGGGCAGACCTACTTATGGTTTTGTGCAAGGGTTTCGCACATGGTTTTCTGTCCATGGTATTTTCTATATCCAGTCAAGGAAACTACAGTTATGTTCTAATCCAAGGTTAATGGATTGGGGTTTATGAATGCTTTGGCATGTATATATATGTATTGTAACATTGAAATGAATATAATGAAAAATCAATCTGGTAGTCCCGGTTTTGGGATCTAGGGGGAAATCTTTGTGTATATGTGTTTTATGTTTATGTTCTCGTCATTGTTTATTTTCTGTTTTTAAGAATTCGTTTACAGGTCATTTTTGTACAGGGTTAAAACCTACATGTTTGGTATTCTTGATAACTAGGTATGCTTTTGAGCAGCAAGATAAGTCTTCCAACAAAGGAGTTGCATTAAGGTATGTTTGATGCTTGTGAGCAGGAAGGTAGAACAAACAATATTCTAGAGTATGATGTTAAGTTACTATAGTGTTGATCATTGTTATGCTTTATGGAAAAGTATGTTGCAAGGTATATTGTAGGCTATCTTAATCTAATTATTGAGCTTGTGATTTTGAAGTATGTTTGTGATGCTTGGAGATTTTGATGAGTTGGTGATAGATGTCGTCTTGCTTATGTTGCTATATGCATATGATGGTTGATTTGAGATGTTGTGATGTAAGGAAAAGGAAAAGGCAAAGGCAAAGATGTTGCAGAGAATGTTGTGATGCAAGGTAAAGACATGATGCAAGGTAAAGGCAAAGGTATAACGCAAAGACAAAGGCAAAGGCATGAAGAATGCTTTTATGCTTATGATGTTGTGATGTGTCATGGTTGCTTATGTATTGCTAATTTAAGTTGCAAAGGCTATGGTTGCTATGTTGGCTGAAAATAATATTTGGTGAAGTGTTTATTTATTTTAATATTCAAAATCTCAAAAGGTGTGAAAGGAATAGGTGGAATCCAGAAGGAAAAGTTCTTTCACTTCATATTCATGTTAGGAATACTAACATCCATCAAAGATTTCTTATAAAATGGTATGAGGTTGCAAGGATATATAGTTAGAGAGTTAGAGAATGTGAGAGTTGATTGAAATGTTGTGCATTTAGTTAGCTGGCACATATATAGAGTTGATGTGAAGCAGATTTGAGGATAAGAATAATCAAAGACATAAATTGAGGTATGCACAGTAATAGACCAGGTAAACTAGTATGTTGCTTCTTGTATGTATCAGGGGATTGCAGTCTCCTCTCAAGATGTAGCTTGATAAATAACAGGTTGGAGATTGTTGAGATAGGAGCCTCCTATGGGTTGTAGTAGCCTATAGAAAACTTGTGGGAGTTGGAGCTTCCTTACATGTTGTAGCTTCCAGAAAAATTGAGGTAGTAGCCTCATGTATGTTTGAGCCTATAGAAAATCAAATGTAATAACAGAGTAGGATCTTTCCTTTTCAGCACAGCAATAACAAAATCATGGTTTTCTCCCTTTATGGATTTCCACTTATATCTGGTGTCCATGTGATGATTTCGTGTGTTTAATTTATGTTTTCATGAATGTTATCATGTTGTGGTTCACATATTACATATTGTTCATATATTAAATTTTCATTTTACATGGTGTTAAATTGGTCATCGAATAGTTTAGATAAACATTAAGAAGAAAAGTAAAGGTTATAGAGATGAAGTTACTAAACTGATTCACCCCCTCCCCCCTCTAAGTTTATTCAAGTTCCCATTAAGTGCAGCCTCTCCTAGCCTCCCATAACCTACAAGATTGACACCACAACAACTAGAGGAAAAAAAGAGAAAAAGGGCTTTGTTACAATTGTCATAGAAAATACACTAAAGGTCATAGGTGTGTTGAGAATAAAATATTTTATATATATTGTGAAGAGGAGGACGAAAATGAAAAAGAAAAATAAACGTCAAAAGAAGAATATATACGCCAGGAACCAACCTCGAGGGTTGAAAAAAAAGAAATGAATATGACCATATCTTGTAATGCATTAGTGAGAATTACTACTCCTTGAACTCTCAAGATATAGGGATATATCAAGAAGAAAAAGGTAATAGTGTTGATTGATTCAGGTAGTACCAATAATTTTATTTATTGTAAGATATCCAAGGACTTGAATTGCTTTCTATATCCAGCAAAAGAGTTGTGTCAGGTGATGGTTGCAAATGGAGGAACTATAAATTGCTTAGGGAAGTGGCATAATATCAATCTAAACATGGGGGAATATGTATTGCATAGTCCAATGCTCTATGTTCCAATGGGTGGTTTTGATGTTGTATTAAGAGTCCAATGGTTACAATCTTTGGGGACGATATCTTTTATTTTTTAAGAAATTTTCTTGAAATTTTTCTATAAGGGAAAGGAAATTGAAGGGGTATGGAAGGGAAACCTAAGAAGATAATCATCTCTAATGGCATGACAAATATTTTGAGAAAGGAACAACGGTTAATTGCATAATTATTCTCACTAGATGTTCAAACATCTAAATCATCCATTTCTCCAAATCTCTAAAGAGTCCTTGACAAATATTCCAAGGTATTTGAGACTCCCAAAGGTCTCCCAACTATTCATGATCACAATCATGTTATTCACTTAATTCCAGGAAGTGTTCCTCCAAACAGCAGACACTAAAGATATCGTTATGCCCAAAAGGGTGAAATTGAACATATGGTTGCAGAAATGCTAGAGGCAAGTATAATTCAACCTAGCCAAAGTTCTTTCTCTTCTTCAGTAGTATTGGTGCACAAGAAGGATGGATCATATTGTATGTGTCTGGATTGTAGAAAGCTCATTAATGGTCACTATTAAAGATAAATTAATCATTCCTATCATTGATGAATTGTTGGATGAACTACATGGAGAAATCTACTTCACCAAGTTGGATCTTCGCTCGCAATATCATAAAATTAGAATGAAGACAAAATGCATTTCAAAAACAGCATTCAAAACGCATGAAGGTCATTATGAATTTGTGGTTATGCCTTTTGGACTTACTAATGCACATTCCACATTTCAAGGTTTGATGAATTCCATTTTCAAACCTTTAGAAAATTTGGGTTTGTATTTTTTGATGATATGCTAATCTAGAATAAGCCTTGGAAAGGTCATGTTCAAAATGTTGACATGGTGCTCAAACTATTAGAGGAGAAACAATTGTATGCAAAACCCTCCAAATGTTTCTTCCAAGTACAAGAAGTGGAATATTTGGGCCATATTGTATCTCATGATGGTGTTAAATTAGACCCTAACAAAATTAAATCCATAAAGGAATGGAAAATACCCACAACCTTAAAACATCTTCGAGGATTTCTCGAGTTAACAAGGTATTATCGCAAGTTTGTTAAGAATTATGAGAAAATAGCTACACCACTTACATTACTGAAGAAAGATGCATTTTTTGGACTCCAAAAGCAACCAACGCCTTTGAATATCTTAAAGAGGCAACATGACGAGCTTCGGTTGTAGCTACACCGAACTTCGCAAAAACATTCATTATGGAATGTGATGCCTTAGGAAATGGCATTGGTGTTGTTTTAATAGAAGAAGGAAGACCTGTTGCCTTTAAAATTCATCCAATCAAGGGAAAGTATTTGCACAAACCTATTTATGAGAAGGAGATGTTGGCAATACTACATGCTCTAAAAAAATGGCGCCCTTACCTAATGGGAAGACACTTCAAAGTAAAAACAGATCATAATAGTCTTAAATACTTCTTGGAACAAATATTATATTCAAAATAATGGAAAAAATGGGTCACAAAGATGTTGGGTTGTGACTTTGAAATCGTCTACAATAAAGTGATGCAAAATGTTGTCGCAGATGCACTCTCAAGAAGGGATGAGGATGTGGAAGCATTTCTCTGTGTCATTTCTATTATCCAGCCTGGTTGTGTAACTAAATAAAGGTATGAATGGAAGAAGGAGGAAGAGGTGTGGACACTTATTCAAAATTTGTAACAAGATCCCAATGGATCTGATACATTATCTATAAAAATGATTCACTATGGTACAAAGATTATTTATATATATGTAAGAACTCCCAACCCAAACAAAAGGTTCTTTTAGAATTGCATACCTCTCTCATAGGAGGGCACTCAGTATTTTTAAAATTTACCACATGGTCAAGAAGGATTTTTTTTTTGCATGGCCTTAAAGCTAATATTTAGAAGTTTGTGGCAGAATGTTTGGTCTTTCAACAAAATAAAGTTGATTCAATTAAGACCCTGAGTCTTTTACAACCATTAGCCATTCCAAGTCAACGTTGGGAGGTCTTAATGGATTTTATCACAATTTTACCCAATTTTTAAGGAAGGAGTGTCATCATGGTGGTAATTGATATAATTACTAAGTACGCACACTTTTGTGCACTATCTCATCCTTTCAAAGTCAGTACAGTCACTACTGCCACTACTGCATTGTTGGAAACATTGCAAAAGCTACATGGAAACCCAAAGATTATTGTAAGTGGAAAAGATCTCATTTTCAATGGAGATTTTTAGACAAAAATATTTTTTGTGGCACTCAATTAGCTCATAGCTCATCTTATCATCCTCAATCAAATGGGAAAAATAAGATAGTGAAAAAAAAAATTGGAATGATATCTTTGTTGCTTTGTATCTAATAAAGAAACACAATGAGTCAAGTGATTACCTCTGACAGAATAGTGGTATAACACTTCCTTTCAAATCACAGCAAAAATGATCCTATTTATGGCGCTTTATGAATATCATCCACCATTCATCACATTGTCTTTAAGAGAAATTTTAAGGTTCAAGCAGTGGAAAATCACATTGAGCATTAACAACAAACTCTCTAAATCTTAAAGGATAACCTGACTTTGGCGCATAATCAAATGAAATAACAAGTAGGCCAACATCGCAGTGAAAGAAATTTTTATGTGGGTGATTGGGTATTTTTACAGCTACATCCATACAAACAAATGTCCCTCAAGCAAGCTAAGAAGGATAATAAATTATCACCCAAGTATCACTACCCTTACAAGGTATTGGAAAAGATTGGCACTATGGCATACAAATTGGAGTTGCCTGCATCTTCATGAATACACCCATTTTTCCATGTTTTATGCTTAAAGAAGGTTATAGGTGACAAGCTCCCAATTCAAATTATATTAGCAGAAATTTTGGAGGAAAGAAAAATCATATTGAAGTCTAAAGCAATCATGGAAACAAGAATCCAACAGCTACGGAATAGATCAATTTCATAGTATCTCATTAAATGGAAGAACTTACATGTTGAAGATTCCACATGGAAGGATGAGTATTTCATACAGAAGCATCCAAAACTACTCAAACGTTGAGGACAACATTTTTTGGAAGGAGAGGGGCATGTTAGGTCCCTATAATACTAGTGTAACCCCCATATTTTTATTGTTGTGTCCCATAGAAACCCACTATTGTTATTGTTGAGCCCTTACATTATTACTATTATGTATGCCCTAATTATATTTTGACCCTGTAGACTCCTATATATACCAAGGAGGTCTTTTCATTTGAATCATCCAAGAATTGCTCATTTATGTGATGTAAAGGAGGGTGTCCCCTCAAAGAAGCTTATTTTCAAGTCGTTGATCTATCTTTTCTTCTTATTTTGTGATATGGTTACATAACAGGATGTTTTATGGGAGGGATTAGGGAATGCATCATTCCCTAATTTCTCACCCCACCCCAGACTCATATTAGGGAATGCCTAAGGAGGAGGGGTGGTCGTGGGGGAAGACATTAGGGAATGCTTATTGGTGGAGGTGGGGGAAGATATTATTAAATAAGTTAATGCTTACTAAACATTACCTAATATCTCCCCCTACACCCACCCTCTAAGCATTCCCCAATATGAGGGTGGGTGTGTAAGGAGATATTAGAAAATGCTTATCATATGAAAGTAGGAGTGGAGAAAGATATTAGGGAATTTTGGGGGCATGGGGGATAGATATTAGAGAATGATTCCCCCTAGCATTCCCTAATACCTTCTCCCACCCAGACCCTCAAAATTCTTGCTATATGAGGGTGTGAGTGGGGGGAAGTGGGGGGAAGAAATTAGGGAATATTAGGCAATGCTTACTATATGAGGGTGGGTATTTGGGGGAATATTAGGGAATGGTATGGGTGGGCGAAAATATCAAGGAATGCTTAGAAACGAGGGTAGGGGTGCAAGGAGATAGTAGGGAATGTTGGGGAAGTGTTCCCTAATATGTCCCCACACCGCCACCCTCATTACTAAGTATTCCTTAGTATCTCCACCCTCATTTAGTAAGCATTGTCTAATATTCCCTAATATCTCCCCCCCACCTACATCCTCACAGTAGGCATTTTGAGGGTGGGGGTTGATACTAGAAAATGCTACTTCCCACCCCAACCCTCCAAACATTACCTAATATCTCCCTTACCCCACCCTCTAATAATTCCCTAATATGTTCCCTACTAAGCATTTCCCAATATCTCGCCACAACTCACCCTTTAAGCATTCCCTAATATATAGTAAGTATTCCCAAAAAAATGAAATTTGGCTCCTTGCATCCTCTAAAATTATATGATTCTTTCTTGGCCATCTTTATCTTATTGTTTATCCTCTAGGTGTTTGATAAGTTGACTCTGCCTCCTTGATTTGTATGAGTAATTAGACTATGTCTGAGTAATTAGACTATCATCTTTTTCCATCGTTAAGTTAACTAAATCAACTTCATAGAGTGTTAACAATCTTGTCCTTTATTTTGGTTTTATTTTTGTTTCGTTGTTTTGCTTCTTTGTTTTTCTTAAAAAGAAAAGCCATACATTTAAATATAAATTAATTCGTTTTTTTTAATAAACTAGTCATACATTTAAATAAATATTAATTCATTTTTTTAAAACAAACTATGATGAGTGATAAATATTTAAAATTTATGTAAAACATATCCTTTCAAACAAACTAAAATTTATGTTGCAAATTTCAAAAGTATGGTTTTTTTATAAAGATTAGAATTAAATTTGTATTTTCATTATTTTCTACTTTGTGAAAAGTGGCAATAAGTTGGTTCACTATTTACTTTGAATAAATAACTTTCCAAGAAAATTAATGTTTATTTCATTTAATATCTCATATAATTTTTTTAGTATTTTCATTATGTATCGCTAGTTTAAATTTTTAGTATGGTCATGGTGTATTGCTTGTTTCTGTTTTAAATTTATCCAATAATCCTAGTAGGAAAACTTTTATCTGATGTTTTGAGATAATTTGTGGATAAAACTTTGAAATATCCATTAGAAAAGTTGGATGTTTCAAAATTTTATATACAATTTATCTCCAAACAAATCTATCCAATAATTTTATCTTAAAAAAGATCTATCCAATAATTTCATCTTAAATAACAAATAAAAATTATCAATAATCATTGTTTAGCTTTATCATCAATATCAATTCAAATAGAAACAATCCAATAATTTCATCTTAAAAAAGATTTATCCAATAATTTCATCTGAAATAACAAATAAAAATTATCAATAATCATGGTTTAGCTTTATCATCAATATCAATTCAAAAAGAAACAGCATCCCTCTTTGAAATCCTATTACAATTCTAGCAATTTTGACTCTATCATCAAACTCTACAGCAAATGAAAACAACGTGAAGTAATTATACAATTCCAGCAATGCAGAAAAATACTGAAGGTAAATTTACCAATCACTTTTTTTTGAAGTGACTTTTGTTTAATTCGATATGCTAATCACTTAACTTCCTGGTTTCAACATTACTGTTATTACTTTCACAGCTGATACACTTGAGGGATATGTATAAATGATTTTTTTGAAATGGCAGATAGTTAAAAACATAGCCCACTTGTCGTATAAAGGACCAAAAGGAACCACGAGCTTAGCAGAAGGGATGCCTTTGGACAGTCTTCAAAAGATTTAACATTTTTCGAACTTTGGGTAATGATTTGTTTCTATGTGAGTGATTTATGCCAAAATCCTCGGCGACGGTTCTTGTGGGATACTTCATTCAAGGCTTTTGTGGCAACTTCTCCAGCAATCCCTTCTCTTTTCTTTAATGGATTCTTATTTGTCAATTAATTCCAAGAGCAATGTATTTTTCCAACAGACTTATTAAGCAACGACCTCGAATCTCCAATATAGGCATATGAATTTGAAGCTTCCTTTCAGTTCCTAAAAGTTTGCCATGTATAACTTCTCTTTATGAAGAGCAAGATTGGTAGTACAGGTGGGTGGTCATTTTTTCAATGGAATAAGATAATAAGACACTAACTAAAATAATTAATGCAATGACCACTAATGCAATAAGAACCTCACCTAGAGCACAGGCCAGCTATGATGCTGGGATATGAAATGAATATATAAATATCACTAAATAAAATAAGGCTGAATTAATAAATCATTAATACACAGTAATTGAAGGGTTGTTTTCCAAGCTAGACCAACATGTTTTAGGCTGGATATTGGCATGCTCTGCAATATCTTTGAGATGTTTGTTCTCTCATAATCTTTGACATTTGTTTTCTCATTTTTATCTGTCAGCAGCTCTCGTTCATATACAACATAAATGTTAATCATAGACTTGATGTTGGCATATGATAAAAAGTAGCACGGCCTTGGAAAGTTATTTGTTTCGTCGTTTTGTTTCTAATGTCAATAGATGACACTGCAATGCTTTTACCAAACCTCAACACTTTTGCCTCGATTTCTAATTCCTCCTGTACAATAAGAAACTAGATTCTGTTTGAGAGATGAGCACTTATCTCGAAGATAATCAACAATAATCTCAGAAAGTCCATTTTCAAAGCAAAAACATTAAATAAAAAACACTTGTATTATAAACATATTTTGCAAACATCATACTGTTTACCATCCAAATTCTCAGATGTGAAATTTTAATGAATTGAATCATATCTAATGTAGAAATTAAGAAATTAAGAAAAAGAAAAAAATGAATTTGCCGTGAAGTAATTAGAAGTAAAAACAATACGTGAATCAGAGGTTTAAATCTTATACTCTTCAAAAATATTTTAACCAGAGCTTTAAATAAACTATTTGAAGATATATGTTAACTAATTTATGTCTATATCAACTTCATATATATATATCTATATATAGAAAAAAGAATTAAGTTTTTATGGTTAAAATTTTTACTTGATCCTGTATATACTCTATTTAGCATTCAAAAATATAATTTAAACTATGAAAAATAACACATTGTATTTTGCACTCTAAAAAAATTTGCTCTTGAAGAAATTTGATCCCTCTCCGCTCATGTTAGATCCATACTTAAGATGGATCTACGCTGGTGTACTCAACAAAATCCAGGATCATACACATCTTGTTTAACAAGTATGATGTAGCAATACAAACAATTTTGCAGTGTTTCTTGATGATCCTTCTCGGCTCATGTTAGATTCATACTTAAGATGGATCTATGCTGATATACTCAACAAAGTCCAGGATCATACACATCTTGTTTAACAAGTATGGTGTAGCAATACAAAACAATTTTACAGTGTTTCCTCATGGGCCCGAGGCCTTTTCTACAGCACATTATTGGAGAGAATGTAATATGTCCGTCTCATCTATAGACTTTAGGTCAGCCAATAATTAAATAAAGAAAATTCACTTAAAATTCAACTTGGTTTAATTAATAAATAATAATAAAATATTTCACAAATATGTACATCTATATTATAAATCAACATAAATCCATCTTAAATCAGAATCTATCAAATATTGAATGAAAATCAAATATTTAAAAGTGTAAATCTTTCCTCAAAATTTGGCATTATCAAAAAAGTCAAGAGATTTGATCCCTCTTGATGTGAATGATAAGTGTAAATCTTTCCTCAAAATTTGGCATTATCAAAAAATTCAAAAAATTTGATCCCTCTTGATGTGAATGATCTAGTAAATACCAAAATATGTTCATCCAAACATGAAGGCATTCATCATATAATGATTACTTCATTCACATCACGAGTAATACAATATACGGCAGAATATGTTCATCCAAATATGAAGGCATTGATCATATAAAGGTTACTTCATTCACATCACGAGTAATACAATATACGGCAGCTAGGATAATGGGGAGTGATATTTTGATTATCAAGCTTGTTTTTAATATAAGAAATACACAATTAATATTCACTGGGACAAAGGATTTTGGGATTAAACCCCCCTCCAACGTCGACTCCCCAATTCGTTCTACATTCCAAATTACAAAATCGTTTTGGGTTGTTAATTTCTTAATTCCATATCTAGTTCTAATTCCTAATAAATTTTTTAACCCAGAAAAAATATTTCTGCCATAACTTAAGGAAAACATACTGGAATTTTTAACTCAAAAAATTAAATAGCAGAAGCAAACACAGGAAATCAATCACATAGCAAAAATATCCCTCAAAACTGGTCTTCACTTTTTACTCCCTGAACAATGAGGGCTCCCTTCATGGAAAAATGGCCCTACTCAGAAAAAATACAAGCTGCAACAAACTCCTGAAATTATTGGGCACCTCTACAGCCTATATGGCCCTAAGAAAAATCCTAGATCGAACCCCCAACCAGCAAATCCTGCTCCTTGAATCTGTATGGCTTGCACACTTGAGCTGAAGCTCAACTCGTGGATGTGTGAGCAATCTGTGCACATTGTACGGCTGTGCTGCCATGTGTGAGGTCGCGGCCCTGCAAATCATGCTATATGGCCTGTGCTGGGCTGTTTTCCTTCTTGCTTTTTACTCCAACACTTGAACTCTAGATGAAAGCCAGGGCTTCACCTTTTGCTGGGATTTCTCACTGGAAAAAAGCTATTCCCAAATCTGTGTCTTTCTCCTCTCCTCCTTAGGCACCCCTTGATAATTCTTTACTGAGCTAAATCTCTAACTCTAATCTTAAAAGTGATGGATGGTTCTTAACCCACTTGAGATCAATAGTTGAGATTAAGTGTGAGTGACTAAAATAAATGATTTACTTTTCCTTAGACTTTCCTGGCTCAATAGCCAACATTAATTAATTAACTTAATCAATGTGTTTTTTCTAAGTTAGACTAAGAAAATCATAAGAGACAACTTAATAAATTAAGCAAACTCCTTAATCCTTAAACTTTTCTAACTCAATAGCCAACATTAATTAATTAACCTAATCAATGTGTTTTTCCTAAGTTAGACTAGGAAAATCATAAGAGACAACTTGATAAATTAAGCAAACTCCTTAAGGAGGCTTTGGATGATTCTGCATGCTTGACACCTAGCCAACGCAAAAATACCTGGCCACTGCTACGAACATCAAGAATTTGTATCATATTGAAATAGCATGGATAAATAGCTTCAGCAATGGCTACAACTCTAGCTTGAATTGTGCTTATGGTACCACACCATCTAACAAAACTACCTATGTAGCTAATCAGGCCGACAGTTGATCTATATGCCACAATACTAGATAATAAGTTCGTGTGATCCATTTACTTCTTTACATTCGACACCTACTTCAACATCTCTCAATAGATTCCTATGAACATGGTAACTAGAACTATATGTACTTAGTTACAACATTGTTAAGTTATTGGAGTAGGATTACTTAGAGAATTCACTCTGGTTTTTTCCCTAGCTCACCCACAACCATCTCACTATTGGTTTTACTACTTGAGCCCAACAATCTCACTAGGAAGTCTTCAACGTTTTACTACTTGAACCCAACAATCTCACTAGGAAGTCCTCAACAAAAGAAACATGTTTCCCACCGTAGGTTTTATGGATTGCCTACAACCTTTGTTCAAATTATCAAAGTAATTTGTACATTGTTGGACTCACAATTGTCGTAAGACCAAAACCTGTAGATGTTAGTCAATGCACGCATCGCTAAAGTGGAGGATCCACAAGAGGTAGTTAGTCCATGTCACGAAATATCAGGAGCATTGACTTGTTTTGTGCAACAATCTCCCCTAATCACAAGCCGAGTGTCTATCGAACTCATGACCTATGCTCTGATACCAATTGTTGGACTCACAATTGTCGTTAGGCCAAAACTCGTAGGGGTTAGTCAACAGGCACATCGCCAGAGTTAAGGATCCACAAGAATCATGACACACCATAGAGAGCAAACTTGTTTCGTGTAACATACATGTGGCTCAACAACACTCTTGGGGTGTGTGCCCTTGTTTTGTGGGCCCATATTCCCTCTTGAAGAGGAACTCACTAGAGTTATATATAAATATACAATTCAAACAGTCTCATTTTGTGATCTTCTTGATCTAAAGTACAAAGTAATATATGCCAAAGAGCAGTTAATTTTCATATTCTCTCTTGTGATTGGCATCTTTATCTTGGGCACATTTGTCAGTTTATGCTTTCAGCACTTGTGCTTGGATTTTGCACTCTCTCTCTCAAGGGTACTAGACCTATCTCTTTCTAGCACAAGTGAGGAGGTTATTTCAAAATTTGGGTGAGATTCAGTTCCATCAATCCTTTCATTAACCATAATAAATATTAACATGGTATCAAAATGGGTGTCAACCTTTCTTAATTCCTTTGTTTGACCCGAAAACTATTGCCTAGTGGTACCTATGAAAATTCTACTGTAGTATCTTGGTTTATTTCTCCTACTTGATTTAAATTATTACAAGTTATTTCTAGAAATTAGATTCAGAAAATACCGAAATAAACACAACTACAGTCTACACATGCAGATCATTTACTGAATAATACACTGATCCAACAAAGTGACACATGGATTTTTGGACATAAGTCCCCGGAAAAACCCAGAGCGAGAAAACTGGTGCAGCAGATATGAGGGTTTATTTTATTAAGTAGATTATGAGTACAGTAAATCTGGGTTCCAAATCTGAAAAACCCGACTAGGAATAAAAGAAATCAAATCTGCAGCTAGCTTGTTGTTCTAGTGCGGCATGCTAAATATCTGACTGATCCACACCCTCAAACGAGATTTACAAGACTCGGCCCGAATCTGGCCCTAGAAACCCCATTGCTACCCCTGAAGCCCTAGCGTCAGCCTTGCTAGCCTCAGAATGCCACTGCGCTGCCCAGAGAGGGACTGTGTAATCCCTGAGAGGGTGATGCGGGCCTTACGCTGGCCCTGGAGACCCTCTACGTAATTTCTGAAGCCCTCTAGAGCCTCTGCATTGTCCTGCGCAGCGCCTGCAGAGTTGCTACTCTGCTTCTTTGCATTGTCCCTGTTGCTGCTCCTCTGCCTCTTACTGACTTTTGGCTCTGGGATCAAATCATCCACTTAGCCAATACTACCCCTCGCTACAGAAAATTCCTCTGGAAATTCTTAGCAAACCCGCCCTAGAATTCCAAATCTATTTCTCAGCTCTGTAACTGTGTGTGTGTGTCTCCAACTGACCCTCAAGCCTTTCTCTTATACTTTTTTGTTGAACCCTTCAACGGCCGAGATTAAATCATTCATCAACAACTGAGATTAAAAGACTACTTGATCCGCGTCTTTTAGAACATTTCAGCACATGTGTTAATTAATTAGCTTTAATTATTTAATTTTCCTAAGTTTAGACTTAGGAAATCCATTAAAATAATTAATTATTTAAATAACTTGAACACCAGCTGAAATTTCACAAAACACTTTCTGGGTTTTGGAGTTCAAGTGTGTCTTAGCCCCTCCACAAAATTTCAGGGCTAGAGCACCCCTGATGCTACACCAACTATACAAAATCTCAACAGTACCTTCGTTATAGTAAGGAACTATGGTTTTCTTGGATCATCTCCTCTAAAGTTTCTCTAGAGGGTATAGAGATACAAACCCTAATCTAAGGCTATCCCTTCTCGGGTGTTATTTGGCACTTTTCACTCTTCGTAAGGCCAATGCCTTCATTACTAAAGTTAGCCAAGGTCTTATAGATAATATAAGGTTGTGCCTTCCTTCTAGAATGTTCTTTGGCGCTTTTAACCTTTCTTTTGCAACCAATGCCCTCATTCCCAGGGTTACCTAGGGGTCTTGCACCATTTGGATCTATAAAGGACATTTTCCCAAGTTCCCATTCTATAAGGAGCCTTCATCCCGTTGTCAAGCCTATGGATTCAAAAAGGTTGTTTCCTCATTTGAATGGAGCTAACTATCCATTAAAATAATCAATTATTTGAATAACTTGAACACCAGCTGAAATTTCACAAAACACTTTCTGTGTTTTGGAGTGTTTTGGAGTTCAAGTGTATCTTAGTCCCTCCACAAAATTTCAGGGCTAGAGCACACCCGATGCTACACCAACTATACAAAATCTCAACAGTACCTTCGTTATAGTAAGGAACTACGGTTTTCTTGGATCATCTCCTCTAAAGTTTCTCTAGAGGTTATAGAGATACAAACCCTAATCTAAGGCTATCCCTTCTAGGGTGTTATTTGGTTCTTTTCACTCTTCGTAAGGCCAATGCCTTCATTACTAAAGTTATCCAAGGTCTTATAGATAATATAAGGTTGCGCCTTCCTTCTAGAATGTTCTTTGGCACTTTTAACCTTTCTTTTGCAACCAATGCCCTCATTCCCAAGGTTACCTAGGGGTCTTGCACCATTTGGATCTATAAAGGACATTTTCCCAAGTTCCCATTCCATAAGGAGCCTTAATCCCGTTGTCAAGCCTATGGATTCAAAAGGTTTTTTCCTCATTTGAATGGAGCTAACTATCATTCTTAGGTGGATCAAATGACAACCCTAATCATATTCATCATACCAAAGATAACAAACATGCAAAGGAAATGTAGGATACCTTCAACACTCTCTTCAGAACAATGAATACCACTCAAAAATCTTTTTGGCTGATTTGTTCTAGGGATTTGCAATATGTTTTCACCTATGAGAGGAGGTAGATCGACATGATTGTTGTCTAATATAGATTTATTTTTAGTGGGTGAGAAATCCAAGAGGATGTATGATAGGTAGTTGATTTGTTCTATTGGATACTAGTGTGCTCTACTTCATTTATGGATGGTGTGAGATTTATTCTCAGCAAATGAGATGCCTAGGGGGGCCTATAATAGGTGACTAATCTATTCCAATAGATGCCAATGTATTTTCACATGTGATAGGTGGATAATCTACTTCATTGATGACTGGTATGTGATATATATTTTAGAAATTTGATGCCCAAGAGGACTTGTGACAAGTGGTTGATACATTTTAGTGGTTGACAATGTTTGGAGTGGATTGATGCCTATGACAGGCGAGCTTGACCATTTGATTGTTTGCAGAAATTTGGAGACTGTGACTCTATGATAGACTGACAAATATTGGCTAATCTATTTTTGTTGAATTGTGACTCAAGGGTTTACATGAATGGCAACCTTGCTTAGTTTCATTGTTTTGTGCAGATGGAGGGAGCATCCAACATTATCCCTCAAGCATAGCATTGATTGTACATATTGTACATTTGTGGAGACATTGATTATGGATATGATAGCTAGTGTGATGCTTGCTATCGGTGATCTTGTGCCTTTGCACTTTGTACCTAATCTTGGACAACTAATCTTTCACATTGTATTCATCATATGAATACTCTTTTCTTGGAGCAGTGACATTTAACAAGTGGATGGAAAACCTCAATTGAAGATATGTTGAAAACCTATGGTGTTGGAATCAATGATTGATTCAAAGCTTGCAGCAAATGAGAGTACTGATGAGTACTTGTGACACGATGTGACATCCCCTGGTTAACATTTCTCTCTTGTAAATAATAGTAATTATTTTAAATGGTTGAGAGAGGGACACAGATTCCATTGCTTGAGGAAGGAGGTTGCTCGAGGAAATTGTTGTTTTTAAATATCAGTCCTGGTAGGATGAAAAGAATTAAATGTGTCGATTGTGCATTAAATTTACCTGAAGAAATAAGGACAGTCCAGGTGTCCTTTAGCTCCAACAATAAGAAAGAAAAGGACATAAAATTTGAAGACAGACATGGGTTGCGTTGTCAAGCAGTTGACTATTGTGCAATCATGGAGAGAGATGGGTAGTTAAGTTGTTTAGGAGAGGGAAGCAGAACAGGTAATCGTTTAGGGATTCATTGGATCATCAATTCATACATGTGCTCTCTCTCTCTCTCGTGCACGCGCAGGAGGCATCTACAAAGAACGCAACATTTAGAATTGGTGTGTAAGAGCACAGAGTCGAAAGGGAGACGTTGAAGGAAAAGAGGATGTCGAGAGGCTTATGAGGATCAAGCACATCGTTGAGAGGGAAAAGAAGATGCGAGAACTAAGAGAATTCAGGGCGAAGAGAAACTCAAATGATAGCCAGTTGAGAAACCCATGGGGCTTGTTGACTGATAATCACAGAGTAATGGCTATCCCATACAGAGCTGAAAATCTACCGAAGACCTTGTTGGTTGATAACATTTGAAAGGTGGAGGCACACAAGGCTAGTGGGAAAATAACACTTGATGGTAGTTCCATGGGATTTGGGCTGAAAATGCGAGTGGAAGATTACACTGAGCTGCTGGGATGTACACTCTTACTCCTTCAAAGGTAACATGGTTGATAAATCCTCCATCTTATTATCTATGAATTGAGACTCTCTGTGACTAAATCCCTAGAGATAGTAATATAAGTCCCTTTGTATAAAAGAAAGCACCCCCTGCCTGATCTGAAATATTTGAATAGCTAGTGGGTGAAGGAAATGTGATCTTGAGACACTTTGTTTCAGTTGATGACATTGATTTAGTCTTTCGAGCAAAAGGAGGTTGTATGCCCATGAAGTGGTTCACCTTGTTCTCTTGGTTTTGATAGTTGGAGGGTGGAGGTAAGGCAGACTCGAGACACCTTGTTTCAGCTAATAGTATTGGTTTAAAACTCCTCTAAAAGCACTCTACCTCAAGTTTGGAATCTGGCTTGGGGGTGACAGTTGCAAGAAATACTTGGTTACAGCTTGTCTATGGTTGGGTGGAGAGTTGAAGGCCCAATCTCAGTTGGAACATTTCTAAATTGTATAAGATAAGTGTTGCTCTAGCCCTTGTTTTTAAATGTCTAAAATTTGTTCATTATGTTGGTTACAGGGTTGTGATGATGTTAATTTGATGCTGAAATGTGTGGTTATGCTGTAAGCCGAATTTAGAATGAGTTTTCCTATTTACCTGTGAAATGTGGATGGAATGTTGATTTCCTGTAGGACTTTGGGTATTGTAAGGCTTCCTATGTGCTTGCATGGGTTTATTGTAGGAGTTTACAAGGTAAGTTCCGTAGATCAAGAACCAAAGGTCACCGCTTACAAACAGATCACAAATCAGTACACCAGTATAATCACAAGATTAAAATCCTCAAAGAGGGAAACAGTCCACGCCCTGAGCCAACGCGGCCACTTCAGGGAATTTATTAATATAAAAAGAAAGTTACATATGTTTCTTTCATAAACGGTTACCGGACAAATGACCCTCCATGCTCTTTAAATAGAGATCATGGACCAATCGGTTGTTAAGCCACGGATCAAGTGCCGTTAATACTGAGGTGAGAGATAACCGTCGGATCACTACAAATCATGACCGTCAGATTATAAGTTACAAATGTACATGGTAAAGAAACACACTTTACCTAACTCTACACTAGACTAAGTTATTCTTAACTATTTCCTATGTGTCAGAATATCCTAACATCCCCCCTTAAGAACAACTTGGGATAGGACTGAAGGATTTGCAAAGGTGACACAAAAGGAGCCTATTTCCTATGTGTCGAAATATCCTAACATTTATTACATTTTATTTATTTTCCCGAGAGATGAGGAGATCTCTGAGATAATATGGGCTTGTTCTCTATCAATTACTATCAACCTAGAAGGTTGGTAGACCTCTGAGTGTCTATGGGTTGATAATTGTTCACTGGTCTCATTTAAATTGAATGGACAAGTCCCTATCCTATTTATTATGTCGTCAAAAGGAACTGGCTATTATGCTCGTTTCATTGTTTCAAAGCTCAAGAAGGAGATCTTAACTATCTGTATACATAAAGAAATGTATGTAAGGTCAAATGGATCGAGCAGAGCCCTGCTGCAAGCTCAGTCTTGAGAAATCTAGGGCATCAAGCTTAGGTGATTTCTCTATTAATGATAATTGTTTGTGAATGCCTTTTTATATATTTAGATTAGGATCTTCTCCTTAGTTAGATTATTATAGTGTTCTTCTTCATCAAACAGCTACCAAAGAATAAACAATAAAGAGACAGGAGACACAAAATGTAGGCGATCATCCAAGGCCAAAACCTCTCTAATTTGAAGGGAAAACCCAAATGAATTCTTCTTCTTATAGAAACTTCAATTGACGAATACCAAGACCAAGACCCTTGACCTATTTGACTCTCCAAGACCAAGTCACAAGGCTTCCTTGATGAGTTCCTTCTTTCTTGAGTCAACGATAGTCAAACTCCATGATTCTTCCTCCTTCTCTATTACCCTTCAAAGTTTCGGTCCCTTGGAATGGATCTGCAACTTTCGGCCCTAATTCAGAAACCCTAAATGTGGCATGTGAGGGAGAATGACACCTCGATTCCCTTCGCTCTAGATGGAAATTATTTCTTCTTCAACTCGGCTTGATAATCACCTTGATTTTCTTCTTAGTCTTCCCACTAATTATGACAGTAGTATTTCGGTCCTTCCTGCAACAGACAACCCTAGATCCTCGCACGTGTGGAGTGTAACAACCCAAAATAGAACCGAAAACAACTTTGGTGATGATCCTTCTTCCTTCACTAGATGAGATGGCTCTTGTGAATTTCGCACCTTTTTCTGCTTCAGATTGTTGACCGAAATTCTTGTTCACAAATGAAGGTCGAGTTGCCTATATATAGTGGTTTGCCCATGAAAATAAGACAACATGACTGAGATCTAGGCCGACATGTCACTCTGGAAGCATCTTTAGGCCGACATGAAGAGGAGCTTGTGACAAGGTCTTGGAGGGCTACTAAATTTTCTTTTACAATGGATTACATGCCCAAAATGGGTATTCAAACTTCGACATTGACTCTATGAACTTTATGACTTGATAACCAAACCTAATAGCTCACAATGGGAGCTTTAACTAAAATAAAATTCCTTGATCATGAAACCCATGATTCAAGGTATTACAAAAATAATTCTATTTTTCTTCTTTACATCAATTACATAAAATCACAATTACACATGTCATTATGAAGACCGAACCTAGTTACACTTTTCAACACTCCCTCTTAACTAGGGACGTATTCATAATCCATATGAGGTACTTGGTCATTCTCAATCTGACGAATTCTCATAAGAAGAGTCGGATTGGTAACCCATCTGTTTAGCATCATATCAACCAGCATTTTCACATAGCAAGGCCTTGACTAACAACTCTATCTCTCCATAAGATCATAGCACAATGCTGCTGAGACCAATGAAGTATAGACACCCTCATCGTTATCTCTCTCGGAACATACCCTACACGGGTTCTTAGAGTGTGTTCCACCAGGACTATTCTTATCTTAGATTCCCGCTCTTCAAAAAATATCGGTCCTCTACGACTACTATTATCTTAAATGCCCTAACTCATCCTTAGGGAGTATTAGATGCCAGATGTTTACCCAATCCTCCATTTTGTCTTCCCAAGTGAAGACAAGAATGATGAGTCTATTTCTCCCTCTCAACTAGGGAGGACATACCCATTACACGAAAGGAATGTACCCAAGCTCCCTCTTGACCAGGGACTTGCTTCCAGCAGCTCTTCAAGTGGAGATCATGGGACAACCAGTTGCTTGTAGAAATCTTTCCTTTGATTTCATGAATTTCTACTTTGTCATAGAGTCTATGTCTTTTGGGACTTCTTCATGGGGCACAGACCATCCATCACTTTCATCCATGAGTTAGTCATGTCATCATTATTTTCATTAGAAAATAATCCATCAGTGCATATCTAACCTTCCTTTATGCCACGTTGCCTTCTTCATGCCATGTTTCCTCAAGGATTTTTCATCCAGCTACGTGGTCACCAATGGTGGAAGACATCCATAGCTCTTCCCTTGGAAACCCCTAAATAAGCCCATCCAGATATCATATGAAATGAACATTACATCAAAATTACCTTTGTGATGGTCTTTCATCATGACATCTTCCTGTTTGCATCAGCATCCTGCATACATGTTGACACATCTCCAAGAGATATACATTGTCAAGGGTCTCCTTTTTCAGACTTCATCAGGGTCTTCATATCTTTCATGGAGATATCCTAGTCAAATATCTTAGTCCTCGGATGTTGATTTCCTTCTCCATAGTTGCATGGTTCACAATATTTTTCCTTTCTTTCTTCACACATATCCTTCCAAGAACTTCCGATCATGACATCTTCCTGTTTGCATCAGCATCCTGCATACATGTTGACACATCTCCAAGAGATATACATTGTCAAGGGTCTCCTTTTTCAGACTTCATCAGGGTCTTCATATCTTTCATGGAGATATCCTAGTCAAATATCTTAGTCCTCGGATGTTGATTTCCTTCTCCATAGTTGCATGGTTCACAATATTTTTCCTTTCTTTCTTCACACATATCCTTCCAAGAACTTCCGATCATAGTTCCTTCAATTATTGTCAATCACCTCATATTTTATATGAGGTCATATTATGTTGATTTTATCTAGTTAATGTGTGACATATTCCTTCTTGCATCCTTTCAGAAGGAGGAGATTCCTTTCATTTTATCATGTTCTCAGGGTAGAGCATTCAACCATGTTACCTACAAACATATGACATGACTCTTCATTTTCAAATACAAGCATACATACCTCATTTCCCTTTAGGTCATCTAGACTTCCTTCAGCAGCTTCCTTGATTGAAAGAAATTCAATCCCTTGACCTGCCTTACTTCTTTTGACATCATACCATCCTCCACGAATTCCTACAAGTTGGAATTCTTGATGAAACACTTGCTTCCTTTTGATTGGTGAACCTTCCAATGAAGATTCCAATAGAGAATTTTGAGCATCCTCATCCAGCAGATGTTTCCTTTTCACTGATGTATGATGATCTTTGCACCAGATGACTTTTTCCTTTTCCCATAAGTACCACTTATGCTTCTAATGAGGTTACCAAGATCTATATTCTTCCATAGGTGGCTGCCATAGACTTTTATTCCAATTATGCTTCTCTATGATCATGTGATGAGCTCGTGCTTTCAATGCTTCTATGATGTTAGTTTGTTAGTGTGTTTGGCGCATGAATGTACCAAATCACACTTGCTTAAGAGGGGTGTTTTTTCCCTCTTAAGTTATTGGTCACAGGCAGAAAATAGATGGAGTCAAGCAAGTTAGTGGAACATGCTAAAACATAAACATACTAGATAGAGAAATAGCATGCATAGATAGAGAAATACTTCAGATTCTCTAATGTCTCTCAGCCCTATAAATCCTTCTACCTGACATTAAATAATGTCATCTTTGCTTGTCCAATTTTCCAGTGATAAGAGTTAGGATGCAGCCTATCATACTCCTTGGATTTTCATGCTTTCCATACCTTAAAACAAAACTTGAAAAGAACTAGGTGAGGAAGACTATCTCGATTATCAATCATAGTCGAAATATTTTACTTCCTATTTCCTGAACTTCTTTTTAGCTTCCTCTGTTTCTTCAGTGATATGGGCTTCTTCTCTTCCCTTTTTGTTATTGTCCTTTTTGAGATTAGGACAATCACTCTTGTAATGCACATATTCTTGGCATCCATAGCATTGAATTTTAGCCATGTTCTTCTTTTTCTGAGGACCAATCTTTCCAAATTTTCCTTTTCTCTTTGTCATTGTAGCATATGCTTGATTTTGCTCATTTGATCCCACCCCAGTCTTTGCCTTCACCCTGGTTTCTTCAATCTTGCATAGTGACCATAGATCCTGAAATGGAGTAGTTTCTTTCTTCCCATAAATGCTTGAAGTAAAGTTACCCCATTTCTCTGGTAGTGCATTTAGTACTACAGTGGTCATCGCCTTGTCAGACATTATTTCACCCAGATCTTGAAGTTGATCCCTTATTTCAGATATCCTCATAAAGTAAGAGGTTATCCCTTCTTTTGATATCCTTAGCTTGTAGAGTTCTTACCTTAGAGAGATAACTTCTCCTGTAGTGCTTACGGAAAACAACTCTACCAATTTGTCATAAATTTCTTTTGAGGTGTCGAGTATAGATACATATTGAATGAGGGGATCCTTGATGGATTCTATAGGAATCCTTTGAGCCCTCACTTCCGCTTTCATAAACTTTGCAAGTACTTGAGCATCCTCTTTTGATGGTTTTGTGATAGATCCTTTGACATGATCCATCACCTCATTCACAACGAGATTAAGATCTATCCTCTTCTTCCATGCAAGATAGTTTGAATCCCCAACCAATTTGTTGTTTTCCTTGCAAAAAGACATTTTGACAGGTTCAGATATAAATATACTTACTTGTGAAGATTCTTCTTCCTCTTGTTGCTTTCTTGAATTTGATGATAATATAGATAATAGAAAACTTCTCCTTGATGAAGATAGTTCTCTCCAAGAATGATCCTTGATCCCACAAAGAGGGAGATCACTTTAGATCCTTTGATGGTGATGTCTTTGTTGATGATGATCAATGATGACTTCTTGATGGTGACCTTCAATGGTAAGGACCTTGTTTCAACGAGAGGGAAATTTCCTTAGAGCTTTTGATGATGATGACAATTTCCTTGATCTTGCTTCTCTTGGATGAATAGACTTCAAGCTACATTGATTTGTAGATCTCTTCAATTTGAGTAGGGTCTTTGTGGTCTTTGATGATAACTTGAGGATCCCAAGACTTCTGTTGGTGTAAACTTCTACTTCGATCTAGGCCTTTAATACTTCTTAGTAGATCTTGACTTCAAGATGATCTTCTTATATTTGATTTGATATCCTTTGATATTTGATTCTTGAGAGCTTGTGTGTCTCTTGATGAGATGCCTTTGACTAGGGTTGACTTGGATCATTTTGACTTGAAATTTCAAAATTTGCCTTTGTTTTGGAAAGCCAAATTCATTGGGCAGGAGGACAAATTTTCCTAAACATTTTGACCATCTTTGACCGCAACCCTACACCTAGGGTTTTCGCAGGTCAAAGGTTGACTTTCACCAAAATTGTATGGGCAAAATTTTCATTGTTTTGACTAGGAATTTTTTTTTCTAAATTGGACTAATTTTATTAATAGAACATAGTGTACAGGTCGAAACTTGCCTCCGGAATTGCTATGCTAGCCAATTCCGGAGGGAGGAGGAGTCAAAAAAACAAAAAATTGACTGCCCCAGATGGGGAAACCGGTCTGAAAATCGTTGCCCTCAGTGGGGAAACCAGCATTGTCCAGAAACGACCGAAAGTTTGACAGATTGTTCAAGAAATACATAATAACAGAGGAATTAAACAAAACCGAGAGAAGAAACCTCTCATATCTGTGGCTGAGTATCATGCTAGGTGTCGTGCGACGGTGGCGGTGGCTTCTCAACGATAGGACACATGTATTCATCTAAAGAGTCATCAACTTTCTTCGAAGGTTGAGCGACGGGTTCTGGCGTGGTAGCAGTGCTGGCGCTACCCTTTCTCTTATCACCACCAGACCATTCAATACTTCCACTACCACTGCCTTTGCTGCTGGTGGATTGAGTTGCAGGCTTGATCGACAAAGCTTCGGATTTCCATGAGAGCTGTGGAGGCACTAGAGTGATTATGGATTTTCGTGGTCGCTTTCTGGAGCCTGTTCCCGCAGAGCTTGAAGGCGCTTCCTGGAAGGTGACCGTGATTGTGGCTGTGAGACGGGGTCTATCCAAGGAACAGTCATAGTGGAACTGGGCAGAATTTTGTTCAGGAGGCGGGGAGCGATTGTCGGAGTGGGATGGATAAGGGCAGTCGTGAGGCTTGGCTCCTTCCTCTACCACAACGGCACTGCATCTGATGCCTCCTCGGCATGCTGGAGCTGGAAGAAGCGTGAGAGAGGCTAACGAGCGGAGGCGAGGAGGCTGAGTGAGCGATGGGGTCGACAAGCTGGAGCTGCGAGAAGGAATGACAACAAGAGCAAATGGGTGTCAGAACAAGCCTGAAATGAAGGTTGCAATGTGTCTCTGTAGGCGAGCGAGAGCTCAGAGCCGAGACAACAGAAAGACAGAAGCGACAAGAGGAGAATGGCAGCGATGGAGGACGCAGAACCATAATGAAGAGCTCAGGACGGCGTTCTGGACCAGCACTAAGATTGAGAGCAGAGGTAATTAAGGTGGTATGAGGAGAGCATCTGGAGTAATTTAAGGCTACCGGACAAGCCCCATGCATGGCCATGTGGCACACGATGGGCCTGCCACCTCCCACATTCGTTCAAACACCCGCATCCGGGGTTTTGACTAGAATTTGACCAACAAGGAAGGCTGCATTTATTGGCAGGTTGACCGAACCTTTTGGAGCAACTTTAATCATTGACTTTTGGACTAGTTAGAGAATATTTGACTGTTGTTGATTTTGACCATAATTGCAGACTTTGACTTTATTTTTGACTTTTGGGCTCATCTTGATTGGATATTGGTTAGTTGTTTTTGGATGGTCAAAGATTTGACTTTGACTTATTGTTGATGAATTGGAACATTGTATCTCTTTGTTGAACATTTGATGACAATCTAATAAAAGAAGAGTTTTGAAAGGGTTTTTCCCGTTGTGGGGTTTTTCCCTAATCTTTGACCAAATATCGTATCTCTTGTACTTGGTTGTCTTCTATTGTGCATTAGATTTATTGTTCTATCTACAATTGTTTATTGTTACTGGAAGATTGAATTATATTGGATAAATTGATTACTAATTGAAGAAGAAATGGAATAAGTAATTGTGTTAAACATAGAACAATGGAAAATTAACATGGTATCAGAGCTAAGGTGAAGACAAGCCCAAGGAGACAAGAGGCAAAAGCAATCAGATTTGAAGGAATCTATTTGGAAGAAGCTATTTGATCAACGTGTCTACCTCATACTTCAAGGATGCAGAGAAGTTGAATGACTCATCTATTTTTTTTGCTTGGAAGTTCAGGTTGGAAGTGACATTGGATGAAAATGAATTTTTGGAATATGTTGAAGGAAAGGTACCTCAACCTCTAGCTACTGCCAAGGCCAAGTATAAGAAAGGTGAGATCAAAGCCAAGAAAATAATTATTGATTCTTTGAAAGATCATTTGCTTACTTACATTGGAAAGTTGAAGAAGTCCAAGGATATTTATGATAAGCTGGTTGGGATGTACGAGGTCAACAATTTGAACCATATTCTCTCCTTGAAAAATGAAATCAAGGACATTAAAATGAACAAGGGAAAGATTGCGCAATCATACTTCATGAGATTATCACAACTCAGGGATCAATTGTTGATTGTTGGAGAATCTATGTTTGATAAAGAGCTAGTTCTCCTTGCACTTCAAGGTGTTCCTCTAATATGGGAGACATTCTTTAAAATTATTAGCAACAATGAAAAGTTCCCAACATTTGATGAGTTGGTTGGCAAGTGTACTCAAGAAGAGACCAGGATGATCTCTAGAGGGAGAATTCAAAAGCATGAAGAAGGAGAGCCCTCTACATTTGTTGCTCGAGACAAGAAGAGGAAAGGAAGAGGAGGTCCATCTAATTCAAGAAATCCTGCCCCAACACCCAGGGTCCAAACATCCAGGGACTCTACTAGAAGATCAAGAATAGGCAGGGATATGGCAAAATTTGAATGTTATAATTGTCACAAGTATGGTGACTATGCTCAAGACTTTCCGAAAAACAGAAGAGCTCCAGGGTCCAACTACAACAACAATCATGGCTTCAACAACAACAAGTTCAATGAAAGAAGAAGAAGAGATGCTCCTAAAGATCATGAAGAAGGCCACCATCCTCAAAAGAGATCAAGGAACTCACGATATGGAAATAATGCAATTGCTACTTAATCTGAATATATTCCTATTTCTACTCTTTCCAGTTCCTGTCCTCCAGATTCATTTGATAGTTGGTTGGTAGATAGCGGGGCCTCTAGAAATTTCTCTAGGTATTGTGAAGTCCTCTCAAACCTGATTGAGAGGGAGACTAATTTAAAGATCATTCTTGGGGGACAACTCTACTTATCCGGTTAAGGGTTTTGGTTCTATTACATTTCATTTGGATTATGGGGAAATTGTACATCTTCATGATGTTATGTATGTATCGAGATTGAAGAAGAACCTTGTATCTATATCTGCCTTGGAAGACAAAGGGATGAGAGTTGCTTTCATAAGAGGAAAGGTCCTCACTTGGCCTATGGAATCTCGCATGAGGGATGCATTCACCTTGGGATGTAGAATTGAAGAACTCTATAGAGTCAATGGAAGACCGATGCGAGCAATGGTACTTGATAGCAATCATTAAAGTGAGTTATGGCATCGAAGGTTTGCTTATCTACACTATGAAGCCCTACCTAAAGTAAGGAGGATGGTTTTTGGAATGCTCGAGGTTCAAGCTAATCATGATGGAGTATGTCCGAGATCCGAGATGTGGCAGTGAAAAGAAGTTGAGGGACCATCCCCTTCTAGCAAAAGCAAGACCAGTGATATTCTACAACTCATACATTTTGGTTTATGTGGACCCATGCCAGTAAAATCTCTTGGTGGCTATCTATATTACATAATCTTTGTGGATGAATTCTCTCGGAAAACATGGATATTCTACTTGAAGCACAAGGCAAAGCATTTGATATATTCAAGGATTTCAAGGCACTGATAGAGAATCAAACAAGGAAAGGAATGAAGGTCTTCATGTCTGATAATGGTGGAGAATACACTTCTAATGAGTTCAATGACCTTTGCAAGAAGGCTGGAATCAAGAAGGAGACCATTGTACCTTATAATCTCGAGTAGAATGGTGCGGCTGAAAGAAAGAATAGGACTAAGACAGTGATCTATGTTCAAAACGGGACTCCTCATCAAGCCCTGGGTGACAAGACTCCCGAAGAAGTATTCACAAGTATCAAGCCCGATGTTGGTCATTTGAGAATATTTGGCTGCCCCGTGTACTTTCATGTGCCAAAGGACAAGAGGAACACACTGGAAGCCACTGGAAAGAAAGGTATGTTTGTTGGATATTGTGATAATTCTAAAGCTTTTAGAATATATGTGCCTGGTCAAAGGAATATAGAGTTTAGCAGGGATGTGACTTTCGATGAAGATGTTGCCCTTGGAAAAGCAAGGGGCATTCCCCCACCTCCTCAGGTTGAAAAGAAGGATGATGACATGGACCTACTAGAAGGTCCTTCTATGCTTGAACCCAAGAAAGATGTTGTTGATGATCCCATGGAACCTATGGACCTCTTGGATCCTCCTCCATGTGAACCCCCCTGCTAGGAAGAGACCACTTTGGCTTCATGATACTCTACAAGATGTTGAAAGACGTGTTGTTGCCAAAGGAATCTTTAGAGAAAGTAAGAAGCCATGTTGATATCAAGGATATGTTGTAGCTATGAGCACCATCATACAGACTAAGCCTCCCACCTTTGAAGTAGTGAAAGAATAGGTTTGCAAAGATGCTATGGCAGAAGAACAAGAATCTATTATGAAGAATGATGTGTGGGAAGTGGTTTTGAGACCCAAAGGGAAGTCTGTTTTGCCTTCTAAATGGTTGTACAAGACCAAACATGGAATTGATGGGAGCATTGAGAAATATAAGGCGAGGTTTGTGGCTAGAGGTTTCTCCCAGAAAGATGAAGAAGACTATGATGACATCTTTGCACCAGTTTCCCGCTATACTACTATTTGATCTACTGTTTCCCTTGTTGCTAATCAAGGATGGACTCTTCACCATATGGATGTGAAGACTGTGTTTCTTCATGGCATACTACAAGAAGAAGTATATGTTGAGCAACCACAGAGTTTTGAAGTACATGACAGGAAGACTCACGTTTGCAAGTTGAAGAATGCACTTTATGGATTGAAGCAAGTCCCCAAAGCCTGGTATGCCCGGATAGATAGCTACCTGGTGAAGCTAGATTCACAAGAAGCAATGTCAACTCGAACCTCTACTTCAAAGTGGTCTAAGGTATGCCCCTTATTTTGGTTTTGTATGTTGATGTCTTATTCTTGACAGGTGGTGAGCCTCTGATCCTTGAGTGCAAGAGGGAGTTGGCCTCTGAATTTGAAATGAAAGATCTCAGATTGATGCACTATTTCTTGGGCTTAGAGGTGTGGCAAAGGCCCAATGAGATTTTCTTTCACAAAGAAAATACGTTGTGAAATTGCTGGAAAGGTTTGGAATAGTGGAATGTAAATCTATGGCCACATCGATGGATGAACTTCAAGAAGCTATGTGGAGATGTTGCAAAACCTGACTTGATAAATCCCTCTGAGTATTGACAATTGAATGGGGCATTGATGTTCCTTGTGAACACTTAATCGGGCATATGTTTGGCACTTAACACTTTGAGTCAATTTATGATTGAGCCTCTTCATGCACACTAGGTTGTTGCTAAGCATGCACTAAGATAATTGCATGGGACGATTAATCTTGGTCTGAGATACTCTGCTAAAGACATGAGACTTCATGGGTAGAATAATGCTGACTAGGAATACCACATCAGGATGTTGTTTTAGTCTTGGGTCTGCCATGGTATCTTGGATGAGCAGGAAGCAGAAATCTATTGCCCTTAGTACTGGCGAGGCTGAGTATATTGTTGCTAGCATAGCGAGTTTAGAGTTTGTATGGTTGAGGAATCTCTTTGGGGAGTTGCTTGAGTAGGTTCTAGATACAACAATGATATATTGCGACAAGAAGAGTGGGATCTGATTGGTAGAGAATCCAGTGTTTCATGATAAGTTCAAGCATATTGAGAACAAGTATCACTATATACAAGATATGGTACAGAGAGGAACCGTAAGACTCCATCACATTTTGACTGATGAGTAGATAGTAGACATTCTTACCAAGGCTTTGCCGAAAGGGAAGTTCTTGATCTTTAAAGAGCAGCTTGGATTGATAGATGTGACCCTCCTCGAAAAGAGTCCCAACTAATTAAGGACACTAAGCTATGCTCTTCCCCCTTGTTTGAGCTAACAGAGAGAGAATTGAGCTAGAGAGCTCTTGCGGTTGAGGGATCTCTAGACAATAGGATGGTTGTGATCCTTACCCCTTGCGGTAAGCAGTATCTCGCCTATTGTCACCATAGGGAGTGTGTGATCCTTGTCATTTATGGCAAGTTGGGTATCTCCCCCTCTCATGTGAACTAGACAGAGTATACCCCATTATGCATCCTACCCACAAGTTGGTCTTGTTGGGATTGCCACCCATCTAGCTAATGGGTGAGGATACTTGAGATGGTTGTGATCCTTGGCTCTCATGGAAAGTAGTACTCGCTCAAGTGACAGGATGTAGGTGTTCTACCACTTGACTCTTGAGGGTCAAGGTGGGAAGATCGACAAATAATGGGATGGATTTGATCCTTACCTCTCATGGTAAGTTGCATCTCACCCACTGTCATTGGACGATAGGATGGATGTGATCCTTACCTCTCATGGCAAGTAGTATCTCGCCTATTATCCGTAATTATTAAAGGTAATTAATTAAAACATGTGATGGAATTGACTTAAGTCACAAAGATCAAGCTTTCCTTTAATCTTAGTCATCGATTCAAGATCTAATCATGGTCGTTGGTTTCCCAACGAGAAAAGTATAAAGGAAAGGCTTGGGGTCATTTGGAGGACACACACGGAGGCAGAGCACTGAGACTAAGCTGAGTTCTAGGGCAGGGTTTGTGTAAATTTTGGATAGACAGAATGTTCTATGCTTAATGCAAATTTACTTCAATCTTCTAGGGCCCGATACAATATAGCAATCACATAAACATGAAAGTAAAATGTTGATAGAACATACCAATAGATCAACAGAAGACAACCCAATAAAATAGATCAGATTTACATATCTTCTTGTCCAGCAAAGATGTAGAACAGTGTGTGTTACGGCAGTCAACAGGATGCTTCAACCAACAAAGTCATTCTCAGGTCAGCCAACCCTCCAAGTGTCACACACACAGCCCTTAAAGACAGCTCATCAAAAGTCAACATAATTCAACAAAAGAATCCCACATCCAGATTTCCGGCATCAAGATTTACGGCATCATCCATATTTCCAACATCCATATTTACGGCATCTAGATTTACAGCATCCATTTCCGGCATCATCCAGATTTACGGCATCCAGATTTACGATATCCATTTCTAGCATCATCCAGATTTACAGCATCCATTTTCGGCATCATCCAGATTTACGGCATCCATTTCCGGCATCATCCAGATTTACGACATCCATTTCTGGCATCATCCAGATTTACGGCATCCATTTTTACGCCATCCATTTCTGGCATCATCCAGATTTACGGCATCCATTTCCAGCATCATCCAGATTCACAGCATCCATATTTACACGTGGGAGAGAGAGAATCATCTTCTAGGTTGAACGAACCAATCAGATCATGAGGAATGTGTGTGATGAGATGATGATAAAATGACCTCCAAAGTCTCTCCAATTTATATCCATCTGTGAGGGTGTGTGACACATCTGTTGGGCTCTCAAGCCTATATTACAAATTTGGTCGACCTTGCACATAAGTGGAATAAATTCAAAATAAATGTTTTACTCATTCGATCAAGATGATCTTTAGATCAATCTTGCACCTCTCCGAAAGAGGAATCCAATAAAAATATTGGCATCATCATCTGAGCAGTACAACATGGAGTTTGGACCTAATTCCAAAAAATTAACACTCCCTCTCAACTAGGGAGAACATCCTTCCACCAATGCCATCCAAACATCGTGTGTCATCCTGCTGTAACTTGCTTTTCTAGCTTCTTTATTTCAAACAGTGAGACACAAAGACATCACTCCTAGCTGACCTGAAGTCAACTTAGAGGTTCGAAACCTCTATAGGACTCAAAGGAGTCTCATACTCGAAGTTAGTTTAACTGGCCCGAAGTCAGTTGGAGGTTCAAAACCTCTCTTGGATTCAAAAGAGTCATAAACTAACCCGAAGTCAGTTGGAGGTGTGAAACCCAACTTGGACTCAAAAGAGTCATATACTAACCTGAAGTTAGTTTAACTGACCCAAAGTCAGTTGGAGGCCTGAAACCTCACTTGGACTCAAAAGAGTCATATACTAACCCGAAGTTAGTTTAACTGACCCGAAGTCAGTTGGAGGTTCGAAACCTCACTTGGACTCAAAAGAGTCATATACTAACCCGAAGTTAGTTTAACTGACCCAAAGTCAGTTGGAGGTCTGAAACCTCACTTGGACATAAAAGAGTCATATACTAACCCGAAGTTAGTTTAACTAACCCGAAGTTAGTTGGAGATCTAAAACCTCACTAGAATTGATCCCAGAACAAGTGTTTGTACACGTGCCATCCTAGACATAGAGAGTACGGCAATCTCTGATGCGTCCATCGGTCTTGCAATTGTTCTCTATCCACATTTCCCACCTCATTGGCCAAGATGAGATGTACTTCCCATGAGTCTGAAACTCCATGGGTAGGATGCATACGGGGGCACAAATCAAAGAGAGGTGAACCAACTCAAAATCATCACAGTGGGGCGAAAGCACACCAACAAGGTTTGGAAAGCCTAGCCCTGTGGTTGCTTATAGCTCCCAGAGCTCATCGTCCAACAGGACCCTCAGAATAGGGTCGTTCCATGATTCCAAGATTCTCACGGAAGGTTAGGAACTTGACCTTCCCCAAGGGCTTAGTGAGAATATCCGCGACCTACTCATCAGTTCCTATATAATCGAGCCTTACGACGCCTCACTATACCATATCCCAGATAAAATGGTCCCTGATATCAATATGCTTGGATCGATCGTGGAACACGAGATTCTCTGACAAACGAATCCCATTCTAGTTATCACAAAGGACTCAAAAGAGTCATATACTAACCCGAAGTTAGTTTAACTGACCCAAAGTCAGTTGGAGGTCTGAAACCTCACTTGGACATAAAAGAGTCATATACTAACCCGAAGTTAGTTTAACTAACCCGAAGTTAGTTGGAGATCTAAAACCTCACTAGAATTGATCCCAGAACAAGTGTTTGTACACGTGCCATCCTAGACATAGAGAGTACGGCAATCTCTGATGCGTCCATCGGTCTTGCAATTGTTCTCTATCCACATTTCCCACCTCATTGGCCAAGATGAGATGTACTTCCCATGAGTCTGAAACTCCATGGGTAGGATGCATACGGGGGCACAAATCAAAGAGAGGTGAACCAACTCAAAATCATCACAGTGGGGCGAAAGCACACCAACAAGGTTTGGAAAGCCTAATACATGATTTCTTATAGCTCAAGTTATCTGAAAGCCCCACGGAGCTCCCAGAGCTGTCTCCAACGGGACCCTCGAGTCGTTCCACAGTTCAAGATTCTCACGGAAGGTTAGGAACTTGACCTTCCCCAAGGGCAGGTGAGAATATCCGCGACCTCTCATCAGTTCCTATAATCGAGCCTTACGACGCCTCACTATACCATATCCCAGATAAAATGGTCCCTGATATCAATATGCTTGGATCGATCGTGGAACACGAGATTCTCTGACAAACGAATCCCATTCTAGTTATCACAAAGGATAACGGTGGTATCTAGCACATGCCCGAACAGCTCACTGAAGAGCTTTCGCAACCAAATAGCTCCACAACATGCCATACTCACTGCAATGTATTCAGCCTCAGCAGTGCTCAAAGCCACCGACTTCTGCTTCTTGCTGATCCAAGATATCGAAGCAGAACCAAGTGTGAAGCAGCATCCACATGTGCTCTTGCGATCCACCACACTTCCAGCCCAATCGGCATCAGTATATCCATCGAGTCTCAAACTCCCGGCAGTGTATCTCAACCTATGTTTCATTGTGCCCCAAAGATATCTCAAGAGATTCTTGGCACCAACCCAGTGAATGTGATGAGGATCAACCATGTGTTGTCTCAAAGTGTTCACCACAAAACATATGTCCAGACGGAAGTTCACTAAGAACATCAATGCCCCTACAAGTTGACGATACTCGGTAGGATTTCCTAATGTGGGCCCAGCAGCATTTCCACACAACTTCTTGAAGTTGAGTTCCATCGATGTCGACACGAACTTATAGTCCACCATACCAAATCTCTCCAGCAGCTTCACAATATATTTTCCTTGAGAGAGGAAAATCTCGCCAGGTCTCTACCAGACCTCTAAGCCTAGGAAGTAATGCATCAATCCTAGGTCTTTCATCTCAAACTCGGAAGCGAGCTCCCTCTTACACTGATGAATGAGAGGGTCAGCACCTGTCAGGAAGAGATCGTCCACATAGAGAACCAAAATGAGAGGCTTTTCTCTATCAACCTTGAAGTAAAGGTTCGGATCAGCATTACTTCGAGTGAAGCCCAGCTTCATCAAGGAGCTATCTATCCTCTCGTACCAAGCCCTAGGGGCTTGCTTCAACCCATAGAGGGATTTCTTCAACCTGCATACATGAGAGTCTCTATCCTGGACTTCGAACCCCAAAGGTTGCTCCACATACACCTCTTCCTTTATCCAAGCACGCAAAAAAACAGTCTTCACATCCATCCGATGGAGACTCCATCCTTGCGTTGCAGCAAGGGCAATAATAGATCGGATGGTGGTATAGCGGGCCACAGGTGCAAATATATCATCGTAATCTATGCCTTCCTTTTGAGAGAAGCCTCGGGCAACGAATCTTGCCTTGTACTTTTCAACACTGCCATCAGATCCATGCTTGATCTTATAGAGCCATTTCGAGGTGACAACAGCTTTCCTCCAATCTCAGGACCACATCCCAGACATGATTCTTCATAATGGACTCGTACTCTTCGTGCATAGCATCCTTCCAAACTTGATGCTTTACGGCTTCTTCAAATGATCCAGGCTCAAATTGTACGATAGTACTCATAGCTGCTTTCCTGAGGGAAGCATCTTCATCGAAGGTGACATTGTAGCATATCTCCACTCCTCTTTGACCAGGCACATAGATTCTATATGCCTTTGAAGTTTCACTGTATCCCACAAACATTTCCTTCTTTCCAGAAGCATCCAGCTTGCTTCTCTTCTCTTTCAACACATGAAAGTAAATAGGACAACCAGAAACTCTAAAATGAGAAACATCAGGTTTCTTACCAGAGAAGACTTCTTCGGGAGTTTTGGATTCTAGAGCAGAATGTGGGCATTGATTTTGTACGTCTACAGCAGTGTTTGTAGCTTCTCCCCATAGAAACTCGGAAGACCTTGGTCACATAGCATGGCACAGGTAACTTCCACAATGGTCCTATTCTTTCTTTCAGCAATGCCATTTTGCTCAGGAGTATACACAGTTGTGGTCTCCTTCTTAATGCCAGCTCCTTTGCAAAAGTCATTGAACTCATTTGACTCATATTTTGTGCCATTATCGATCCTCAAAATCTTGATCTTCTTTCCTGTTTGATTTTCCACCAAGGCCTTGAAGGTACAAAACCATTTGAATGCTTCGTCCTTCTTCTTCAAGAAATATATCCAGGTCTTGTGAGAGAAGTCATCTATAAAAGTCATGTAATAAGAACATCCTCCCAAGGATTTCACGGGCAGCATATCAGATAAATCAGAATGTATCAATTGCAAGATATCAGATGTCTTTGTGACACTTAAGGGGAAAGGTCCCCTCGTATGTTTTCCTTCGGCACAACCCTGACATACGCCTTCATGATCATTTTTGAATTCAGGCATCCCAGACACCATCTTCCTTGCTTCGGGAAGGGCTTTGTAATAAAGGTGTCCAAACCTTCGGTGCCATAACTCAGTTTGACGAGTTGTATCACATGACATAACCCTTAATGGACTTCCTCCAACCTGGTAGAGTGTATCAACTCTAAAACCAATAGTGAGAGCCTCCTTGAAGTTCTTCTTTCAGTCTCGGGGAAGTCCTCCAAGAGCAATGAGGACGAGCTCTCGATCAACTACTTCTTCTCCTATGGCAAGGAGATCAAACCTGATTTCTGTGAGCCTCATAAAATATGATGGAGGCTCATGAATCTTCCCCTGCACATAGTCCATGACATCTTGATCTTCTAACGCCAAATCCAAGGATATCTTCCATGCATGACAATCAGACTTGTCAATCAACTTATCATCAAACCATTGGTCCTTGACAAGACTTCTTCTTCGGTGATTGCTTTCACACTATCTTGGGCTTTGTCTTCACCTCAACTCTGATACCATGTAAATTTTGGATAGACAAAATGCTCTTTGCTTAATGCAAATTTACTTCAATCTTCTAGGGCCCGATACAATATTGCAATCACATAAACATGAAAGTAAAATGTTGATAGAACATACCAATAGATCAATAGAAGACAAGCCAATAAAATAGATCAGATTTACATATCTTTTTGTCCAACAAAGATGTAGAATTGTGTGTGTTACGGCATTCAACAGGATGCTTCAACCAGCAAAGTCTTTCTCAGGTCAGCCAACCCTCCAAGTGTCACACACACAGCCCTCAAAGACAACGCATCAAAAGTCAACATAATTCAACAAAAGAATCCCACATCCAGATTTTAGGCATCATCCATATTTCCGTCATACAGATTTACGACATCATCCATATTTATGGCATCCAGATTTACGGCATCCATTTCCGGCATCATCCAGATTTACGGCATCATCCAAATTTACGACATCCATTTCCGGCATCATCCAAATTTACGGCATCCATATTTACGGCATCCATTTTCGGCATCATCCATATTTACGGCATCCATTTCTGGCATCATCCAGATTTACGGCATCCATATTTACGGCATCCATTTCCGGCGTCATCCAGATTTACGACATCCATTTCCGGCATCATCCAGATTTACAGCATCCATATTTACACGTGGGAGAGAGAGAAGCATCTTCTAGGTTGAACGAACCAATCAGATCATGAGGAATGTGTGTGATGAGATGATGATAAAATGACCTCCAAGTCTCTCCAATTTATATCCATCTGTGAGGGTGTGTGACACATCTGTTGGGCTTTCAAGCCTACATTACAAATCTGGCAGACCTTGCACATAAGTGGAATAAATTCAAAATAAATGTTCTGCTCATCAGATCAAGATGATCTTTAGATCAATCTTGCACCTCTCCGAAAGAGGAATCCAATAAAAATATTGGCATCATCATATGAGCAGCAGTACAACATGGAGTATGGACCTAGTTGCCCAAAATTAACAGTTTGCTAAGAACTTTCAGAAGTGTTTCAGCTGCAGAGAGGGGTAGTTTAGGCAAAGGGGATGATCTGATCCCAATGCCTAGAATCAGCAAGAGGCAGAGAGCAGCTTCCAGAGGTAGCGTAGAGAAGCAGAGGCAGCAGCAGCAAAGAGGGCAGTAGCAACGCAGAGGCAGTGTCAACTACGCAGGTGCTACGCAGTCCCTCCTAGGGCAGCGTTGGGCAACAGGAGACCCATCTGGGTTACACAGAGACCCTCAAGGGCAGCGTAGGGTCTGCGTCACCCATTCTGGGGTTACGCAGCCCTCTCCAGACCAATGCAAAGGCACGCAGAGGCTGAAGATACTGACACAGGGGCAGCGCTGGGGTTTCTAGAGCCAGAATTTGGCCGAGTCTTGTAAATCTCGTTTGAGATTGTGGATCAATCAACATTTTAGCTTCAAAACAGCAGGTTAGCTACAGATCTATATTTTTCTCTGTCGGGTTAACCAGTGTGGTGCCTAGATTTGTTGTATTCAGAAAACTACTTAATAATAAACACTCTCCAGCAGCCAGAAGACCAGTTTTCCCACATTGGGTTTTTCTGGGGACTATTGTCTAGAAAATCTTGTGTCACTTTGTCTATTGTGCATGTACTTTTCTATTTTAGATCTTAATCGGTGAAAGTCTGTTATGTGTTTACTTCGATGTTAATCTGAAGATTTCAACATTAATAACTTGCTTAAGTAGGAGAAGTATAACCAAATCTAACAATAGATTTATGCATAAGCAATATTCAGAAATTTTCACACAGACTTGTCCCAAGGAGGTTTGACCTTCTGGCTAAAAAATTCAGCCCATCAAACTACCCTGCCAAGACAATAACCTAGCCCTTCCTCCTTCCCTGTAAAACACCTTCCTCCTACGGCTATTTCAGAGTAAATAGATGCGTGAAATCAGGTTGTAGGCACTTCTATATATACTTGTTGTTGGGGTTGAAGGGACGTGACTATTGGGCTTGACGAGCTGACATAAAGGTGAGGCCCACCTTAATAATTGATATGTGAGAGAACATAAATTCAAAAATCCATTTCTCCTTATCCAAATTTGATGATCTTTAGGTCGATTTTGGTCCTCTCGAAAAGAGGAATTCAATGCCACAATTATCTTCCCCAAAGGAGCTGTCCAAAATGGAATTTGGCCCTAGTTTCCATTTTTAACACTCCCTCTCAACTAGGAAGAATTCCACCTGTCAAACCATTAGCCATTGTCACCGATTATTATGTCATTATGTCATCATGAACCATCTTTGCATCTCATCTCATCTCTATTGAACACTGATATAGATAATGAAGAAGAATTAATTGAGAGTGAGTCACAATACCTTGCCACTCTCCACTGACAACTCTCATTCCACATAACAAGGGGTCAAACCCCAATCGGACTTGATCCCAAGTGATCAAGTTGATGAACAACATGCATCCTAGACATAGGGAGTACAGCAGTACACGATGCGTCCATCGATAGTGCTATGGTCTCTATCCACTTTTCCCAACTCATTGGCCAAATAAGAGGTATTTCCCATGTGTCCCAGACTACATGGGTAGGATGATGCAAGAACATCAGCAAGGAAAGAATATATCACATCCTGCTCACAACCACACATAGGGAGAGGAGAAACCACGTCCTACAAACACATGTCACAAACACACGTAGGGAAAGGATAAACCTCATCCTACAAACACATGTCACAACCACGCGTAGGGAAAGGACAAACTCCTACAAACGCGTCACAATCACACGTAGGGAAAGGATAAACCACATCCTACACGCATGCAAACCACCAAGAGTAGGGAAATGATGAACCACGTCCTACATGCATGCTAACCATCAATTGTAGGAAGGATCCTACACGTGGGGAAATGGTGAACCACATCCCACTGACATGTCAAGCATCAATCATAGGGCATGAACATCCTACATGTGGGGAAAAGATGAACCACGTCCCACCGACATGTCCACATATGACAACAAGCAGATGCATATATGCATCTCTCACTGGGGTATCCGCAGGAGAAGATGAACCACTCATCCTGCCCATATGCCATAGGAGAAGGTGAACCACTCATCCTATGCATATCTCATCAATTGTAGAAGGTGAACCACTCACCCTATGTGTCATATATCATCATGAGGTATCACAAGGGAAAGTGAACCACTCAACATGTACCTAGCGTACCTATAGGGGAAGGTGAACCACTCACCCAATGGTCGCTCATAACATCAAGAAGTACCTCAGGCCCCCAGGAGCTTCCAAAGCTCAATGTTCAATTGGGACCCTCTTAATAGGGTCTATCCATGACTCCTAGCCTCTCTCTGAAGGAAGATAATTTGTCCTTACCAAGAGGTTATGCACGGTCAACAGTAACCTTCACATTCAACCAAAAAGAATAGAGCCTGACTGATTTCCTCTGTACCATATCCAAATAGAGGTATCCAATATAGGGAGTTGTTGTAGATACTCTAAAAGATGAATCGCAATATACAATAGTGTTTACCAGCATGTGCTCAAATGGCTTATTGAAGAGCTGCCTCAACCAACTGGTTTCATAACCATGCATGTTGTTTTATATATTCAACCTCAATGGTGCTCTCAGAGCAATAGTCTTCAATCTTTCATTCATCTACGAAATAAAGGTGGATTTGAGGAGATCAAGCACTTAGATGTGCTAGTTCCACTCTTCACACAAACAGCTCAAATTCCAGGCAAATTACGTCAGGGCATAGATATATAGGCAGCCCTAAATTATAGCAAGCTATATATATGATCAGGCGAATCAGAACACCAGGATCCCCACAAATTGTCTATGTTAAGGAAGAAGTGCATAAAGGCTAGGATTTTGACTTTAAAAGTCATCTCCCTTTCATTTTGATAAATGAGACGATCGTCATCTGTTAATGGTTGCATCTGTGACCATGGCTTCCTCTAAATATTGAGCTGTCTGCAACCTGTTAGTCCAAGATTGTTCTTTAGTTAATGAATCATAATGCAGCTTTGGAGATATGGCTAGACATTCTGCCAGGGATTTTGTAGCTCCCTTCGAAGTCTTGTTTTAGTTGGACATCAAGCCTTCATTAATTTTCCCCTCAATTTTAATATGAAGATTTATCATACAGCAATTGCATCTGTAAATCTCTTTACTCCAAATCAGAGAGAAAATTAGTATGATGGTCCTTCTTCACCCAGGGTGAAGAAGTCCTCCCATGAGATCATCCAATCAACCAGATGATTGATGACAGCTACCAATCCATCATATGGAGGTCCTTCTCATCCAGGCATTTGAATCCATGCCACCATTCTTCATGAAGTCAATGATCCTCCCACTGTTCTTTATGATTATAGAGGCTGCTGCAAGGGACTGGTCCATGTCCTTGAAAAGGAAAGAAACTTCCAAGGTTGCAACCTTCATTACAATATTTGATTGTTTCAAGACTTCCTTCTGATTAGACTCCAAACAGAGATCTCATAGATCTTTCCAGATTCTTGATAGGACATACAGATGTAGACAGCTTCAAATCTGATTACGACAGAGTTTCTGATCCAGAGTCCTAGTCCTTACTGATCTAACATCTTCAGCCATGTTCTAGAATTTGATATTGGATGATGAACACTTATAGTTGCCAAGAATGAGTGATATGGAGATAGTACAATTGTTGACTTATTTTTCAATTCAATGGAGGATCTGAACTGATTTATTTAGTTTATTAAGAGAAGTATTTTGTATCATTATTGGCAGCATAAGTTCATAATCAGATCTCAGACTTGATGATGTACTCCTGAAATCCCTGAATATGCCACTGAAGATGCCTGCCAACAATAGTGCCCACAAGACTGCTGATTCATACTACACTGTCAAATTATGCACATCTTTGCCACAGGTATACAAGCCTGAGAGGAGCTTCCAGGATTGCTTCTTTCAATGAGGTTGATATAGGGCTTCAAGATGAATTTCAAAAATGATTCCAGTGTCTGAAGCTTTCCTTCTTTCCAACATAACCAAATATTCACTGATGTGACCAACCTAGGGTTTTGATATAAGCTCTTATTTAATCACAGTATTTCCACTGTAAAGAAAAATTCTCTACAGGCTCAAGTAGATCAGATTGTATATATATATATATGCTGAAGTCATTGTTCTTATTTCACTGAGACTCATAGTCTCTCCACAGGTCAGCAAATACTCTTCTTATTGTAGGAGACTGAGAGCAAGGTGATGAGTTTTTTGGTTGTGAGATGATAAGCCTTATTTCATAGACCTGAGATGGAATAAAACAAGACAATACAGATATCCTTTTCTGCTGATTCCATTGAGATATTTTGAAATGTTAGAGTCAGATTTACCAACGAATTTTCATGCAGACAAATCTTTGCACATCAGATTAGGAGTGGAATACTCAGAGTTCTGTTCTTCCGGAGGGTAGAATGACCTTTTCAGGACAGTATCTCAAACGAGTGTTGTCTGCTTCACCCCTCTATTCAGAGCCGCTATGTTTCAAGCATGCTTTCATATTGTTTAACGATCATATCAATCCAATGACTCACTGTCTTCTCTGTTATAGTGCTTTTCTTTTGAATTAGAATGTTTCAATTATTACCCTTAGAAAATCACCCTTACCAAGCACTTACAAAGACTAATCTGAGGTCCTAGGAGGCTCCTTCAATTACTGATTTCTGCTCAGATTAGGGCTCGATATTACAATCATTTCAAAAACTAGAACTCACTAAGAAATTTGCCACAGGGCCCCACAATCTAGGGCACAGATTTTCATTCGATGTAGATGTCATGAATTATAGTTACATGACTGTTCAAACATTGTATTTACAATGACTATAATTTTGTCCAATCTTCATTATCATAAATGGACCTTTGATATAAGACATCATAAACAATGTTCTATCCCTAGCAAAAATACCCGAAGTTCTGAATATACCTTTTGGGTCACAGTTCTGTGTCTCTTTTCTGATGAATCTCGGCAGCATAGGTAATACTCTTGACCACGGTTATTCAAACTGCCTTGCTTTATACTTTTGAGAATGAACGGCCTTACTCCAGCTATATGATTAGTGTTTTGTCCCTTTAAAACAAGTACTGCAGCTCTTCAAGCAAGATACCACAGTGGCTCGGCCCTATCTCCAAAGTCATAGAAGATTTTGACCTGAAAAATAGAATATCCTTCCACAGACAATGCACATGAGTGTCTCTGAATTCGGACATAAATAAGGAATTTTACTTTCAAAATGAGCACAGATTTGACCTACTCATCGTAACCATGCACAAGAATTTGATTTAATGCCACAAGGAGCTCGGCCTGGGAATGCCTCTGACTTATGATGTGATGGGTACTTGTCAACAAGTTTCATAGTGATAGCATTCTCTCTTTCTTGGGCCTGCCCTCTCCTAGCTCTGATACCATGTTAAATTTGGGACATGTTTTCAGTTACTTCACTGATCCATATTAGCCCATTTATCAATCCATTTTGATTCCACTAGCAATCACATAACTCATTATCATATAAGCAGTAACTGAAGAAAGAACATAAACGATAGGAGCAGAAGACAAGCCAATACAAGAGAACACAAGGATATGGCTCAAGCCAGGGAAAAACCCCAAGATGGGGAAAACCCTTTGTCAATTTTTCTTATCATTAATATCAAATGTTCAACAGAGAGAGAGAAATCAATAATTCAAAGTCAAAATGACTTGTAAATGTGAAGGTATTATACCACTGCCATGGCTCCAACAAAGCTGCAAATCTGGCATTCTGTGCAAGCTCCAGGGACCGCTGACTTCTCTGCATTTCTGATATGATTGGCTAGGGCATAAACACAGTCTGTTACAGCCCCTATTCACTGCCTTCTAGACCTTCTATTGACTGCGGCTTCCCTTCAGACAGTTCCTCCAAATACATGTTGCCCTTAGGCCTTCTTCTAGGCTTCAAAAACCAACTGTACAGCCTCCTGATGAGGCATAACTGACTGCAGCTTCCTAGCTGAAGATTGTCGGCCTCCAGAACAGGGTACTTAAGTCCTGCGGCCTGGTTGTAGGTGACCCAAACAAGTGCGGCTTGCTTCTGGGATAGATTTACCATAAAGATCACGTCCTAAACATCCTTAGATCAGCCTTTATACATAGCAGCAGCTTCACCAAAAACCTCAGACCTGTAATAGAAGATAAGGAAGCTCAGAACACTCCACACATAGGCCCAGACTTGTCCCAAGGAGGTTCGGCCTTCTAGCTAAAGCATTCAGCCCATCAAACAGCCCTGCCAAGACAATAAGCTAGCCCTTCCTCCTTCGCTGGAAAACACCTTCCTCCTGCGGCTATCTCAGAGGGAGTGTTAATTTGGCAGCTCAGGGAGAAATTGAAAAATTCTCTCCATTGGAGAGCCTTCCTCATCCAAAGAAGCCCGTACTAGCCCTTGGAAGATTTTAATTTGGTCAAGGAATTATAATTATTAAGGTGAAACCCACATGTGCACAAAAGTACAAGTCAGCTTGGGCAAGCTAATTTGACACATTGAGACACATAAATAGACCTAATGTCACATCACTTTGGAGCGTCGTCATCACACATCACATCTTCTCTCTCTTCATTTGATTGGTTCGTACAGGTCTGAAATAAGGAGGTTTGAGCTCACACGTGCGAAGGGAAGGAAGAAAATCATGTTTTCTGTGTTAACTTTTTGATTGGGACAATTTGACTAGCCTTTGACTTGGGTTGACTTCAATCATTTTGACTTGAAATTTGGAATGTCTTTGTTTTGGAAGGATGACTTCATTGGCCAGGAGGACGAATTTTTCTAAGCAGTTTGACCATATTTGACCACAGTCCTACACCTAGGGTTTCCATAGGACAAAGGTTGACTTTGAACAAATTTGTATGGGCAAAATTTTGACTATTTTGACTGGACTTTGACAAGCAAGGAGGGCCAAATTTATTGCCAGGTTGACCAAACATTTTGGAGCAGCTTTAATCGTTGACTTTTGAACTGGTTAGGCCATCTTTGACTGCTGTTGATTTTGACCACAATTGCAGACTTTGGCTTTGGATCATATTTGACTTTTGGACTCAACTTGATTGGATATTGATTAGTTGTTTTTGGATGGTCAAAGATTTGACTTTGACTTATTGTTCATGAATTGGAACATTGTATCTCTTTGTTGAACATTTGATGATAATCTAATAGAAGAAGAATTTTGAAAGGGTTTTTCCCCTTGTGGGGTTTTTCCCTTGTCTTTGACCAAATACTATGTCTCCCTTGTACTTGGTTGTCTTATATTGTGCATTAGATTTACTATAATATCTACAATTGTTTATTGTTATGGAAGATTGAATTATATTGGATAAATTGATTGCTAATTGAAGAAGAATTGGAATAAATAATTGTGTTTGGAAAATTAACATCAAGCCGATGCCTTTGCAAATTGGTGCATTATCTATGATAACTTGCAGCACAAATGATAATAAACTTCATTTTCAGAGGAAGAGGCAAAAGGCTAGAGGGTTAGGGTTTATCATTTTCATGGTGGAAACCCTTAGGGTTTGCAGGCAAGCCCTGCCCCTAGGCACGGTGGTGGGCTGCTGATCGATGTGACAGGAGTACGCCAATGTCAGAGCCCTGTAAACACCTGGATCGCCCTGGTTTGGCCATGAGGAGTACGAAGCATGGCTGGAAGACCGTCCTGTTTTAACCGCCAGTAGGATGAAGGTCAAGGGTTTTCACCGTTCTCTCTCCACGCGACAAGGTTTGTTTTCTAGGGTTACTGAACAACTGCAGGTATCTCGCTTTCGTGGTGTCAGGATAAGAAGCAGCTTAAGCCGCACCGATGGGTTTTGAGCGTGACTACGTGGACATAGAGCCGGCGCAGGAAGACTTGCTTACAGTTTGGGGCCATGAGGTCTCTGCTAAGAATTTAGACTGTTTTTTCTCGAAACCTGCTGCGAAAGTCCCTAGTTTTAGAAAGGAAGAAGGAGGAGGTGGTTTCTCCAGCGGAGCGTCCCTGCTCGAAGAGCCGCTCCAAAACTCTCTGTGTGGGTGTTGGAAGGATAGCAGTGCCGGGAGTCAGGATCGAGGAAGCTTTCCCAGGAGAGATGAGGGTGGTGGTCCCCAAAATCGTGATTTCAGCTCCACTAACCCTTCATTGGGGCTAGGTACTTCGTTTTTTCCCTCACTTACTGGCGGTCTAGAGGATATACTAGTTAGTTATGGTATGCTTGGTCAGAAAGGGTTAAAAGCAATCGGAGAAACTAGTCATAAAAGGAACGATACCAGTGGGGCAAATTTTAGGGGAGAGCCCTTTGAAAAGAGAAAAACCGTTCTGAGTCAGGGTTTGACTACATCTCATATCATCTCTGCTCACGATTTCGTAGCGGCGAGAGTAAATCGAGTTCAGGCCGACGCACAGGCTCGTCAGGTCCAGGTAGAAACCCTAGGGTCAGGGCATCCAAGCCTCTCTCGAAAAGATTCAGCTGAAGGAGAAGCGAGAGCACTGGTGGAAGACGAACAGAATATAGGCTTGGTTCAGAAACCTGGCTTGGTTGAAGGGAATTTTGGAAAGGGAGTTGGTAGAAAGTTTCATCAGAGACTCTGAAGCAAGGCGACAGGGGTCGCCGGCAGTTGAAGAAACAGATGCCTCGTTTTCTCAGGAGTTGGAAGGGGGTGAAGGGCAGAATGACGCAGTGAGAGAGAAAAGAAAGAAGCAGAAGCCTATTAGGAGGAAAGAAGTTCGCCCTAGCTGCATTCTCGGAGTGGACATACGCGTAGACGAAGTCATGGAAGCAACAGAGACCATTTTGGTTGGCAGAGTTCGCGGAAGAAATTTTTCAGCAGACTATATTCTGGATTGGGTCCAGACAGAATGGAAGAATGCTCCTGGGCAACCGGACAGAGGTTGGTTTAGTATGCGATTTGATCTTAAGGATCATGTGGACTGGGTGCTCGAAAGGAACTAGTGTTTCGGGAAGAGACTGATCCTCTTTCGCAGATGGGATTGACTCTGTCTTCTTCTCCATTGGGAACACATTAGGCAAATACTTGGAAGTCGACAGGTCGTTTCTACAAACAAGGGACCTTAGTGTGGCAAGGATTCTAGTAAGTCTGAATCCTAGAGATGGCCTGGCGGATGCAATGACTTTAAAGTATAGGGATCTTGAATACCTGCAAACTCTGGATTATGAAAACCTTCCTTTTCGGTGCCATAGATGCCATAAGTATGGTCACTTGGCCAAGGAATGTCCACTGGGCCATCGTCGCAGAAGAAGGCAATATAAGGTTGTAAGAAAACCGATGGACCTTCCCCAATCAGAGGCAGAAAAGGTTGTAGATTTGAATCCTTTGGAGGATGACTCAGGGGCAGTACAGGAGAAGACGATTTCTTTGGACCAGACTTAGAAGACTGTAATGGCTCCCATCTCCAAGAATATGCCTGCTCTGCTGTCCTCTCTGGCTCCCTTAACTGCTGAGACAGAAGGGGCTATTCAGACGGGTATGACTCTCTCTCCTCCCTCATCCCTTTGCTCTTCAACTGATTTATCTGTTTTGGTCTCTTCTGAGCCTGGTCCCTCCAGGCAGATTCAAATGGAGCTTTTAAATTTAAGTATTAATAAAACTCCTTTCGATAGTATTGTTGTGTCTGTCCCTTCCCCCTCTATGTCCCCTTCCCATGTCCCTGACGGCCCCCTGGCTCTTAGCCCTCCATGGGCGCCTCCCCTTCCCCCTGAAGCTCCTCCCTATAATCTTAGACCTCTGGCTAATCGCACTGGGAAAGGACTTGTGGTTGGAGGATTAGAGTCGGATCCTGTAACTATTGGGCCTAGGAAGTCGAGAGGTAGGAAATCTGACCTCTCAAAGGCTCAGTTGAAAGCAAAGTTAGATATAGCTGATGGGAAACAGAGATCTTTGTCTGGGGTGCTTAGAGCAGTGAGACCACCCTCTCACGTTCTGCGATGATTTTTCTTTCCTACAACTGTAGAGGGTTAGCTAGTCAGCCCAAAAAACTAGCCTTAAGGGAGCTGGTAAGAGCACACAACCCGGATGTTATTATGCTTCAGGAGACGCTTGGTAAAGGAGAGGAAGTTAAGGGAATTCTCACTAAACTGTTCCCTGGGTGGCTATTTCATACTCTTGATGCTATTAGCAGATCTGGGGGTGTGGTCTCGGGGTACAAAGTTGGGAACCTTAAGGAGATCTCGTCCTGGGGATTTGAAAACACTCTGGACTTGGAATTATACTCAAAGGAGTTGTGTCTCCCTTTTCTCCTTCTAAATGTGTATGGGCCCTACCAGGAGAGGGAGCGCTTTTGGACTCCTTTCTTCCTGAAATCTTGTCTCAACCACCCAAATCTCATTATAGGAGGAGACCTAAATTTCTCTTTGGGTGTCTCAGAATCTTGGGGAGCCTCTACCCGAGCAGACCCTTTGACAGATTTCTTTCTATCTAAGATTGCATCCTCTCATCTGGTAGATGCCTCTTTACTTAAGCCCAGGCCTACCTGGAGGAACAGAAGAGTGGGGGAAGATTAGGTGGGCAAGAAGTTGGATCGTTTCCGGTTGAGTGAAGATTTGGTGAAAAGGCTATCTAATTTCAAGCATTGGGTGGGGGAAGGAGGTTTGTTTGATCACCTCCCAGTCCTGTTGGAAGTAAAAGGTGCCCTCAAAAAACCTAGGTCTCCATTTAAGTTCAACTCTTCTTGGTTGACAGATGATTCCTTCATTGCTTTATTTCATGCTACGTGGAGAAGAGATAGGCTTGAGCACAGGGAAGGACTGAGCAAGAGTCAGTTGTTTATGAATAATCTTAAAAGACTGAAGGTTGCAACAAAGGAGTGGGTAATCCAAAAAAGACCGAAAGAAGAGGAAGAGATGAGGCATATAAATGCTGAGCTAGATCTCTTGGAAGATCCTGCAGGAGAAGGATATTCTACTTTAGAATCTCGAAACAGGATTCATGTTTTGAAAGCTGCTAGGAGGAAAATTCTTCAAGTAAGAGAGGAAAGCTGGCGCTTAAAAAGCAGAGCAATTTGGCTCCAAGCGGGGGATGAAAACACTAGGTTTTTTCTGAACTATGCAAAAGGTAGAAAAAATTTAAACACGATCTGGGAAATGCAGAGAGACAATGGAGAAAAGGCCCAGTCCTTTGAAGACATAGCCTCTCTTGGGGTTGCTCACTTTAAAGAACTCTTCAGAGCACCGAAAGAAGCCACTATTGCAGAAGTCATCCGAGTAGCTCAATTATTTCCTAGTTTTATAGACGCGGAAGGAAACGAAAGTATTATGAATCTGGTCTCAAAAGAAGAAGTGGAAGCTATTCTTAAGGCGATGCAGAAAGATAAAAGCCTAGGGCCGGATGGCTGGACTGTAGAATTTTTCCTACATTTCTTTGAAACGCTAGGAGATGAGCTAGTTGCGGTTATTGACGAGTCTAGGAGTTCTGGCTCTATCTATCAGCCCTTCAATGCCACTTTTTTAACTCTCATTCCTAAGTCTGACCATCCTGCTTCTTTTAACGATTTCCGGCCCATTTCATTGTGTACATGCTTATATAAGATCATTGCAAAAGTCATTGCCTCCAGGTTGAAACCTTTTCTCTCCAAGAATATTTCTGCAGAGTAATTTGGTTTTGGATGGAAGGCAAATACATTAAGCAGTGGGGGTAGCTCAAGAAACCCTCCACAACCTCAAAAAGAGTGGGAAAAAAGGAGCTATAGTAAAAATTGACCTCTCTAAGGCTTATGATAGGATCAGCTGGATGTATTTAAGGCTCTTGTTGACGCATCTTGGCTTTAGATTTGATTTTGTAAGATGGGTTATGGGGTGTGTCACTTCTTCTTCGATTGTTGTCCTTATAAATGGTGCAGCCTTTGATTTCTTCAACCCACAAAGGGGCCTTCGTCAAGGGTGCCCTCTCTCCCCTCTTCTTTTTCTGTTGGCCGCTGAAGGCATCAGTTTAATGATTCACAAGGCCAAGAGACAAGGGGAGCTCAAAGGTATTGAAGTAGCAGTCAACCTTTGGGTAACCCATCTCCTCTTTGTAGATGACATCTTGTTGTTTAGTAACGGGAGTATAGAAGATTTTCGGTGTTTAAAGAAGATCCTAGACCTCTTTCTAAAAGCTACTGGGCATAATATAAATGGCCAAAAATCCTCCCTGACCACGGCAGGGCTCTCAAGGGTGGAAGTGGACAGAGCTAAAGACTATCTACACTTTGAAGTTAAAACTTTGCAGGACTCCTTTAAGTATCTGGGTTTCTTTCTAAAGCCGGATAATTATCGGATTCAAGATTGGAACTAGATCTTAGCTAAAATAGGGAACAGGATGAATCACTGGAGTTTCAAATGGTTGTCCAGAGCAGGGAGGTTGGTTCTAATCAAATCAGTGGTGTTGGCAATACCGGTTTACTGGGCTAGCCTTATTTGGGTGCCAAAAAGCATTCTATAGAAAATCAACAAAATCTATAGCAGATTCCTTTGGGCAGGCTCAAAGTCGGAACACGTAACCCCCTGGGTTGCGTGGGAAAAAATAGTCAGACCAAAATGTTGGGGTGGCTGGGGAATAAAGGACCTCTTTCCTTTCTCAAAGTCTCTAGCTGCCAAACTAGCTTGGAGACTCATCACTATGGAGAACCTTTGGACTTCGGTAACAACGAGGAAATACATAGACCCCATGCCAACCTTGGTCTGGCTCAGACTACCTCAAAAATCGTTCAAGAATTCGTCGGTGGTGTGGAAGGCTTTGGTAGCAGCTGTAAAAATTATCGAACATGGCTTGGCATGGAATGTTGGGGATGGGAGATCAGTCAGACTAGGTCGAGATCCTTGGTTGGGATGCACGGGTTCCTTTGTGCTCTCCAGAGACCTGATCGAGCATCTTAACAATAGAGGGCTGCTTTTCCTAAACCAAGTAGCTGACTCTAGAAACTCCTCGATTTGGAGGCAAGAATGGCTGCCTGGGACTGCTCTTTTCTTAGAGGAAAGATGGTCTGAGGAATGGGAGACCTATAGATCTAGCCTACTGCATTCCAATATCCGAATATCTAATAAGATCGATGAGCTGCGGTGGGTCCACTCTCAGACAGCTATGTACACCCCTAAGTTGGGTTATGCTTAGCTCGTGACTCAGAATGGGTGGGAGGATCCTGTCTGGTGGTCAAAACCATTGTGGAAGCTAAAAGGGCCGGCTAAGACAAGATTAATTTCTGGTGTATTCTCCAGAAGAAAGTCCCTACCTGGGATTTCCTTCAAAAAAAAAGGGAAAATTGGACCAGGGTGGTGCTCTCTGTGCAAAGACAGTGAGGAAACAGTGCAGCACGTATTTCTCTCTTGCCCCTGTACCATCAGCCTTTGGAATGAAACGCTGAGGTTGACAAATATTCCTCAGAAATGGGAAGGACAGGTGCTCTCTGAAGCCTGGCAAAGATGGTGGCAGGAAGCTCCTAATGACAAAGTGTTAGCCACCAATAAAATTTGTCATATCAAATGGTGGCTAAATCATTTTTGGAGCCTTCAAGAAACAGGTTTTATTGCTAAAAATGTTATCTCTTGAAGACTCATAAAGACATCATGCCCCTTGTCCAAATCTTCACTACTATTTCCATTTTAAACTCTGAAATTCTGCTGATTTCTTAGAGAAAAGACTGCTGCGAAACACCGTCTTTCCCTTCCTTTCTCTTCAAACTAACCTTCATTTTTACCCCTTTTATTTCCCATGGAATTCCTCTATTTTCCATTTTTCCCTTTTTCCCCTTCATACAATCCATTTTACAAAGTTTAAAACTCTTTTTTAAACTCTGCCAAAACCCCCAAATCCATCAAAAACTTTGAAAATTTTAATAAAAAATAAGTGTTTTTTTTACCTTAGGCTTAAGCCCCTTTGGGCTAAATCCTAACCACTTCCCCACATGTGCCCATGCCCTAGAACCAGGCGCTAGACCCATAGAGCGCTTTTCGCAATCGGGATTTTCCATCGAATGCAAGTCTTTTTGTTATTTGAAAGTCTGATGCCGATTGGCCCTTTGTATATAACACTCCAGTCCTTTGATCCCTTTCATAAACCATAGGCCCCGCAAACGGGGACCAAGCTATTTCATATATATAACCCGCCCCGAAACCAAAACCTTTGCTTTTCATAAATTTTTTTGATTTCATGTGTTATAAAGGGTTTTCGCCGATTTATTTGAAGAAATCTCCACCGTTGATCTAAAGCCGATCAACGGGTGGCGCAATATCGCATCGCAAGTTTTGCATCAGGCACATTTTATTCCCCCTTCCGATCGGACCCCTCCGATTTATTTCCCACCGTCAATTTGATCCTCAGATCGACGGCCAGCGCTCAATCGCATCGGCGCCATTAAAGTTCTCTCCCCGCCGATCGCATGCCTCTAATTGCATCTGGACCGTCCACGTGTCCAGATTGGACGGTCCATAAAGCATCTCCCCACATAGGTTAAATTTATGCACCCCGCTTCATAATGTTTTTGGCCAAATCACAGTCGTGGATTTCTACAGATCAACAGCCCTTATAACCCTTTCTCCACCTTGTTATTATTTCGTTCAAACCCCAGTTCATTCCTAACCGTTGATTTGTTCCATCCAACAGCCTCACTCCTCCCCGAAACCTCCAAAGCAGTTTTTACCCAATAACGCATGATTTCGTAACAGTTGTGTGTTTTTTGCAGGTTCAAATGAATTTCAAATATTTTGAAAGAAATGATAAAGCCAAGGATGACGATCCTCTAGGCTTTATTTATTTAAAAAGGATCATTGAGCAAGGTTCAGCTTCACGTTTCGTCAATGCTTCATGGGCATTGATGCCATATGAACCCGTTGCGGCACCTGCACATCAACAAGACACAGGGCATTAAATCAAAACTAAAGAGTATCAGTGTTGAAGATTAAATCAAGCCAGAAATGAAGAATTGAAGATTAATTCTACAGTTTAAAGGATTACTGCTAAGATCGATTATCAAAAGCTTAATCCATTAAATTAAACACAGTTAAAGACGAATCAAAATATTTATCAGTCAAAAAGAGCCTCCACCGCCACATCAGAGGCTAATTGATTCCTCTCAGCTACCCCTTGCCACCTGTAGCCTCAAAGCATTCAACAGAGGCCGAACTATGATCAGAAAATCAGATATTTGCCTCAACGCAGCCGAATAGTTAATTCTGCCAAAGGAACTTAATGCAAAAAATATCAGCAGAGTTACTACAACATGAAACAGAGCCTTAAAGTCAACAAAAGCTCCCACCGAGCTTAAATCTTAAATGTAAACAATTAATACAGACAAACATCTGTCAACTTCTCCATCGAGCCCCTCAAAGGCCAAGAAGCATTAAGTCTGTATTAATTGACCTTGAAGATCTTTTATCAGATCCCACCTCCTCATTCCTTCTATAAATACTTCGGTAGAAGATGAGAAAATGTTGGTTGCAGAGCTTTGAAATATACTTGTGCTCGAAACTTCTACTTGTAAATAGTGTTCAAAGGCTCTTGAAGCTCTGCTTGTGATTAGATAAGTTAGTCTAAGAAGTGATGATGATTGCTGAACTGAAACATTGAACTTAATGCTGTAACTGGTTCGAAGCATCAATACAAGTTGATTTATGGGATCCTGGTCTATGTCAACGGTGATGTTTCTCTTATTGTAAATCGTTATTTTATTTCTGTTTTCACTTTGTCCATCTTCTCTGATAAAGAACAGCAAGCATAGAGTTAGGATTTACTGTATATCAGTACCCTTCTCTGACTGATAAGCTTTATCTATATGTTTTCTTCAAATTTGTGTTGTTTAGGAATGATTTAATTCAGTATCAAGCAGTTAGGAATGCTGGCGTTCCCTTGTCCTACTGTCTAAGCTAATTGTTATTCTTGAATGTTATTTTCAGTTTATGTTGAGTAGAGATGAACTGAGGAAATTATGGTGAGCCCTGTCCTTTAGTTTTATCCCCAAAGACTGTCTGAAAGTTTCCCTAAGAATGTGTTGAAAGCAGGCTAGGTTAAAAGTCCTTACCTGATCTTAGACATTTCTTCGTTATTATATGTGTTTTCCCTTTGTGTCTAATATGTTTTCTATTGAAAGTGCATCAAAATCTGGCTAGTTTCGAAGTACTTACCAGATCTTAGATTACTTTTATGTCTCTCTTAAGTGTATGCCAAAAGCAGGATAGTTTCAAAGTACTTACATGATCTTAGGCTGCTCTTTGTTCTTCATTTGTTTAATTCCCCTTCTTGTTGTATCATTTCGTTCCATAAAGTCAACTTTAAAGAGATCCTTAGACATAGATGACTTGCCCCATGGACCACTCTTGAACCTTGTTGTTTCAATTAAACCCTATTATGACTCCATAGCCCAAAGGACTAAAAACCAACATTATATCTATCTTTTCAGCCAAAGCTTGTTCTGATTGCTTGCAACTTCACACCTTTGAAACTCTTTCCATTTAGAACTTTCTACTCAAATAATAACCATGCTCAACCATCCAAAACAAACAAAAACCCTCGGACTTCATAACTAGCCTAATATCAATACCCAAAACTTTAAAGATAAATCCATCTTTGCACTTATTGGAGAGATCCCTCTCCGGATTCAAGAGGGCTAGATCCTAGAATCCCAAAGTGGTTGAAATAGTGTTTCTCCCTCCAGTTGGACTTTGCCAATCTTGCTAATTACAGGGAGCTAACATCTCTGGCGACTCCACTGGGGAACTGTTGAGTTATTTCCATTTTAAGGTGATCATAGGATATCAGAAATTTGTTTCAAAGAACATTTGCTGTATTAGCCAGTTGAGCCACCAGAGCTTAACATCTCTGGCGACTCCACTGGGGACTTCTGAGTAAATTGCATGTGTACATCTTTTAAGACTCAAAGAACCCATAACATATCAGATTGGTACATGGTGGTGGAACCATAAAACATTTTACCTCCTTCGGAGCTAAAAATCTTCCACCTTGCGACTCCACACTCTGAAACTCCCAAAAGACCAAATGACTCCACTGATAGAAGACCTTGAACTGGTTGACAAGATACAGTGACCTCTTTTCTAATTTACAAACATGGATTTAGATATAGACCCAGAAGACAAACATATGCTCATGATGGAGAAATTGATGTACAGGCTTGGAAGAAGGGTGGATAGGTTTATGGCTAATCTAAACGTTGGAAATCCAGAGCAACATTTACCTTTCCTTGACCAAACACAAACTCTACCCCGACAGGACATGTATAATCAACAAGATTATAAAGAAAATAAACAAGAAATCATGATGGAAAGGATGATGTACATGCTTGGAAAGAGAATGGATAGGTTGATGGTTAATATGAATATTCATGATCTAGAGCAAGCTATGCTTTCTCCTGATCAAACACAAGCCCAATCACCTCAAGATCAAGATTGTGACCAAGACATGTATTATGATCAACACTTAATAGAAGATGATGAGCACACTTACTCAGAAAACAATGAAGAAGGTTGTCAACAGATTTTAAATTGCCTACCTATGTCTTGTACTATGCTGATTAGAGATCTTCATGACCAAACTGCAAATGCTAATAGTGAGCAGTGCTTCGAGGAAACAAGCAGCCATTTGGAAAACGCGAAATCTGAAATTGAGGAAACACCAACACATATAGAAACCTTTCCTTTGTTATAACTCAGTTCAGATTATACAACAAGAATGGCATCCTGACAATGAGAAGAAGATAACTCATGAACTCGATGTACAAACTAAGTATCATAGCAATCACGAGGAATTTTTTGAAACACAAGAAAATCAGGAAACAATAGAAAATCCTCAAAATTTCCCTGCAAGCACAAGTGAAGCTCCCCTAGAAGAGGCTCAAGATGACATCAAGCCTCAAAATCAGCCAACACAAGACAAGGAGGATTGTTGTACCTCTGTTCTAAGAAAAAAGAAAACTCCTTCTCTTCTAACAGAGGAAGAGATTGATTTAGTATTGAACAGACAGCCAGCCTCCAAACCTTCATTTGAACCAAACGCTTCTGCTCATCTACCTACTCCATCTTGTTGCCTTGATACAAAAAATAAACTTGTAGATCAACTAAAAAGGGAGCAAACTGATGACCCAATATGTTTGACTGATGAAATTGTTTATTCTGATAATTTTCCAAATTTTAATCGGTTTGATGATGATGATGAGTTCCAAGCATAAAATAATCACGCAGGGCAACCAGCGTTCGATTGGTGTTATGAGTTTCACCATCGTCAACTTGAAAGCAGAAATCACCCATTTCAATCCATCACAAATAGCTTTCACATAATTGGGAATCAACAGTCTTTCAACTCAAAGGGTAAAGAGAAGAGCAATAAAGAAATTTTTGAGCAAAAGGAGCCTTCTATTCAAAAGGAAGTAACCTTGGTAGATACCCTGGCTCAAGATTATAATAACCTTTTCACAGAGTTCAATCCATTGAATCCAAGCATACCAGGGCTACAAGAGGACAATACTGCCAATATGATGAATCCTCTATAGTTCAGATGACGAGGGAGATGAAGGAGAAAAACAAATACAAGACTATCCTACTATGGATATACCATCTTCTCAAGAAGAAACTTCTCCCATCACTGATGTCAATTTGTCATCCAAAGAACCTGAATTTATATCAGAAGCAAGCATACATTCAGAAAAAGAAGATATTTCACTGTTTGTTGTTTTGCACGTTAAGGATGATGATACTTCCAAGGAACATACTGAAGAAATATTCCTCAAAGTTGAAGTCTTGGAAGCAGACAATCTACCAGACATGGAGGACCAAAAAGAATAGAATCTTCATCTTTTCTTTATTGATCCTTTGGAAGAGTGTGTGGAAGTCCCAATTGGCTCAAATTATCAAGCATGGATCCTTTGCAAGAGCCAAAGACATGAAAAGATGTCACCTTCTGTGATAGGTTTGGTTTTGAAGATTAATCTTCAAAATGTACTATGGATACCTCTGACAAGCAGTCAGAGTTTCTTCTTCTTCTTGACATTACTCAACTAGCTTCATTGGCACTTTTGTATCATATGACGATGTAAAAACTCCAAGTTAGAATAGGTTAGTTAGGAATGTCAATAAAGCTCAGTTTTGAGCAGTTAGATAGTTGTTGCTTTTTGTCTCTGAAGAAAAATCAAAAATAAAAAAATACAAAAACAACAGAAAAAGAAAAGAGGGCAGATTGTAAAAACAATAAATGTAAAGCTCCATACCAAAAGAGAGAAACAAGTCTGAAAGTGTGCAAGCTTAAATGCCACTCCTGAAAAACACACTTCTAATTCGTCATACAGCCTAATCATGACTAATTAGTTTTAAATTGACTGTTGATAGGATAGTGAATTCGATTTTCCAAACAGCTTAATCTTGGCTTATCAATAGGTAGATTAGGCTAGAAATTAAAGGTTCAAACAAATTCAAAATCTGAACCAGAGAACAAGGAAAGAACAGCTCAAACAGAAGTAAAAACAGAGCTGAAGAAAAGAGAAGGCCGTGCCTTGAACTTTCAGATCTTAAGCCTTCCATTTTGATTTAATTTTCTGTAAAATAATATCTATGTGCAGCTTGTTTTTTATGTCATAGATTAGCATCAAGTTAGACTGTTCAATCCTGATTTGTATGCTTTTAAATTTCTGTTTTAGAAATTAGAGAATAAAAATCTGTTAGACTGTTTAATCCTAACAGATTGGCAGATTAGGTAGAGAAGCATATGGACTCAATTGTTTAATCTGAGTTCATGGAGAAATAAGGAGTAGAATTAGATTATTTTATGCTTTCAAAAGAATAAAATGTTGTAAAGAGAGTTTGGCAATCCAAGTGCACTCTAAAAAAGAAAAAATGTTAGATCAGTAGGATTGGGTAGGTAGAAAGCTTGTTGACGAAGATCCATTGTTTCTCATGGCTGTTAACATTTTCAAAGCAGAAGAATATCATCCAAGTAAAGAAAGTTGCGGCGCAATGGATAAGGCACTGATCAACCTCCAGAGAATGCAAGTCTGAAGTTCTTGATGCCTTCAAGAAGGCACCATCCCCAAGTGGAGCCACTGTTAGCCACCAATAAAATTTGTCATATCAAATGGTGGCTAAATCATTTTTGGAGCCTTCAAAAAACAGGTTTTATTGCTAAAAATGTTATCTCTTGAAGACTCATAAAGACATCATGCCCTTTGTCCAAATCTTCACTGCTGTTTCCATTTTAAACTCTGAAACTCTGCTGATTTCATAGAGAAAAGACGGCTGCGAAACACCGTCTTTCCCTTACTTTCTCTTCAAACTAACCTTCATTTTTACCCCTTTTATTTCCCATGGAATTCCTCTATTTTCCATTTTTCCCTTTTCCCCCTTCATACAATCCATTTTAAAAAGTTTAAAACTCTTTTTTAAACTCTGCCAAAACCCCCAAATCTATCAAAAACTTTGAAAATTTTCATAAAAAATAATTGTTTTTTTAACTATAGGCTTAAACCCCTTTGGGCTAAATCCTAACCACTTCCCCACATGTGCCCGCGCCCTAGAACCAGGCGCTATCCCATAGAGCGCTTTTCGCGATCAGCATTTTCCATCGAACGCAAGTCTTTTTGTTATTTGAAAGTCCGATGCCGATTGGCCCTTTGTATATAACACTCCAGTCCTTTGATCCCTTTCATAAACCACAGGCCCCGCAAACGGGCGCCAAGCTATTTCATATATATAACCCGCCCCAAAACCAAAACCTTTGCTTTTCATAAATTTTTTTGATTTTCATGTGTTATAAAGGGTTTTCGCCGATTCGTTATTTGAAGAAATCTCCACCGTTGATCTAAAGTCGATCAACGGTCGGCGCAATATCACGTCGCAAGTTTTGCATCAGGCGCATTTTATTCCCCCTTCCGATTGGACCCCTCCGATTTATTTCCCACCGTCAATCTGATCCTGAGATCGACGACTAGCGCTCAATCGCATCGGCGCCATTCAAGTTCTCCCCCCGCCGATCGCATGCCTCCGATTACACCTGGACCGTCCACGTGTCCAGATCGAACAGTCCAGAAAGCATCTCCCCACATTGGTTAAATTTATGCACCTCGCTTCATAATGTTTTTGACCAAATCACAGCCGTGGATTTCTGCAGATCAACGGCCCTTATTAACCCTTTCTCCACCTTGTTATTATTTTGTTCAAACCCCAGTTCATTCCTAACCGTTGATTTGTTCCATCCAATGGCCTCGCTCCTCCCCGAAACCTCCAAAGCAGTTTTTACCCAATAACGCGGAATTTCATAACAGTTGTGTGTTTTTTGCAGGTTCAAATGAATTTCAAATATTTTGAAAGAAATGATAAAGCCGAGGATGACGATCCTCTAGGCTTTGTTTATTTAAAAAGGATCATTGAGCAGGGTTCAGCTTCACGTTTCGTCAATGTTTCATGGGCATTGATGCCATATGAACCTATTGCGCCACCTGCACAGCAACAAGACACAGGGAATTAAATCAAAACTAAAGAGTATCAGTGTTGAAGATTAAATCAAGCCAGAAATGAAGAATTGAAGATTAATTCTACAGTTTAATGGATTACGGCTAAGATCGATTATCAAAAGCCTAATCCATTAAATTAAACACAGTTAAAGACGAATCAAAAGATTTATCAGTCAAAAAGAACCTCCACCGCCACATCAGAGGCTAATTGATTCCTCTCAGCTACCCCTTGCCACCTGTAGCCTCAAAGCATTCAACAGAGGCCGAACTATGATCAGAAAATCAGATATTTGCCTCAACGCAGCGGAATAGTTAATTCTGCCAAAGGAACTTAATGCAAAAAATATCAGCAGAGTTACTACAACATGAAACAGAGCCTTAAAGTCAACAAAAGCTCCCACCGAGCTTAAATCTTAAATGTAAAACAATTAATACAGACAAACATCTGTCAACTTCTCCATCGAGCCCCTCAAAGGCCAAGAAGCATTAAGTCTGTATTAATTGACTTTGAAGATCTTTTATCAGATCCCACCTCCTCATTCCCTCTATAAATACTTCGGTAGAAGATGAGAAAATGTTGGTTGCAGAGCTTTGAAATATACTTGTGCTCGAAACATCTACTTGTAAATAGTGTTCAAAGGCTCTTGAAGCTCTGCTTGTGATTAGATAAGTTAGTCTGAGAAGTGAAGATGATTGTTGAACTGAAACATTGGACTTAACGCTGTAACTGGTTCGAAGCATCAATACAAGTTGATTTATGGGATCCTGGTCTATGTCAACGGTGATGTTTTTCTTATCGTAAATCGTTATTTTATTTCTGTTTTCACTTTGTCCATCTTCTCTGATAAAGAACAGCAAGCATAGAGTTAGGATTTATTGTATATCAGTACCCTTCTCTGACTGATAAGCTTTATCTATATGTTTTCTTCAAATTTGTGTTGTTTAGGAATGATTTAATTCAGTATCAAGCAGTTAGGAATGCTGGCCTTCCCTCGTCCTACTGTCTAAGCTAATTGTTATTCTTGAATGTTATTTTTAGTTTATGTTGAGTAGAGATGAACTGAAGAAATTATGGTGAGCCCTGTCCTTTAGTTTTATCCCCAAAGACTGTCTGAAAGTTTCCCTAAGAATGTGTTGAAAGCAGGCTAGGTTAAAAGTCCTTACCTGACCTTAGACATTTCTTCGTTATTATATGTGTTTTCCCTTTGTGTCTAATATGTTTTCTATTGAAAGTGCATCAAAAGCTAGCTAGTTTTGAAGTACTTACCAGATCTTAGATTAATTTTATGTCTCTCTTAAGTGTATGCCAAAAGCAGGATAGTTTCAAAGTACTTACCTGATCTTAGGCTGCTCTTTGTTCTTCGTTTGTTTAATTCCCCTTCTTGTTGTATCATTTCATTCCATAAAGTCAACTTTAAAGAGATCCTTAGACATAGATGACTTGCCCCATGGACCACTCTTGAACCTTGTTGTTTCAATTAAACCCTATTATGACTCCATAGCCCAATGGACTAAAAACCAGCATTATATCTATCTTTTCAGCCAAATCTTGTTCTGATTGCTTGCAACTTCACACCTTTGAAACTCTTTCCATTTAGAACTTTCTACTCAAATAATAACCATGCTCAACCATCCAAAACAAACAAAAACCCTTGGACTTCATAACTAGCCTAATATCAATACCCAAAACTTTAAAGATAAATCCATCTTTGCACTTATTGGAGAGATCCCTCTCCGGATTCAGGAGGGCTATATCCTAGAATCCCAAAGTGGTTGAAATAGTGTTTCTCCCTGCAATTGGACTTTGCCAATCTTGCTAATTACGGGGAGCTAACATCTCTGGCGACTCCACTGGCGAACTGTTGAGTTATTTCCATTTTAAGGTGATCATAGGATATCAGAAATTTGTTTCAAAGAACATTTGCTATATTAGCCAGTTGAGCCACCAGAGCTTAACATCTCTAGCGACTCCACTGGGGACTTCTGAGTAAATTGCATGTGTACATCTTTTAAGACTCAGAGAACCCATAATATATCAGATTGGTACATGGTGGTGGAACCATAAAACATTTTACCTCCTTGGGAGCTAAAAATCTTCCACCTGGCAACTCCACACTCTGAAACTCCCAAAAGACCAAATGACTCCACTGATAGAAGACCTTGAACTGGTTGACAAGATACAGTGACCTCTTTTCTGATTTACAAACATGGATTTAGATATAGACCCAGAAGACAAACATATGCTCATGATGGAGAAATTGATGTACATGCTTGGAAGAAGGGTGGATAGGTTTATCGCTAATCTAAACGTTGGAAATCCAGAGCAACATTTACCTTTCCTTGACAAAACACAAACTCTACCCCGACAGAACATGTATAATCAACAAGATTATAAAGAAAATAAACAAGAAATCATGATGGAAAGGATGATGTACATGCTTGGAAAGAGAATGGATAGGTTGATGGTTAATATGAATATTCATGATCTAGAGCAAGCTATGCTTTCTCCTGATCAAACACAAGCCCAATCACCTCAAGATCAAGATTGTGACCAAGACATGTATTATGATCAACACTTTATAGAAGATGATGAGCACACTTACTCAGAAAACAATGAAGAAGGTTGTCAACAGATTTTAAATTGCCTTCCTATGTCTTGTACTATGCTGATTAGAGATCTTCATGACCAAACTGCAAATGCTAATAGTGAGCAGTGCTTCGAGGAAACAAGCAGCCATTTGGAAAACGTGAAATCTGAAATTGAGGAACACCAACACATATAGAAACCTTTCCTTTGTTATAACTCAGTTCAGATTATACAACAAGAATGGCATCCTGACAATGAGAAGAAGATAACTCATGAACTCGATGTACAAACTGAGTATCATAGCAATCACGAGGAATTTTTTGAAACACAAGAAAATCAAGAAACAATAGAAAATCCTCAAAATTTCCCTGCAATCACAAGTGAAGCTCCCCTAGAAGAGGCTCAAGAGAACATCAAGCCTCAAAATCAGCCAACACAAGACAAGGAGGATTGTTGTACCTCTATTCTAAGAAAAAAGAAAACTCCTTCTCTTCTAACAGAGGAAGATATTGATTTAGTATTGAACAGACAGCCAGCCTCCAAACCTTCATTTGAACCAAACGCTTCCGCTCATCTACCTACTCCATCTTCTTGCCTTGATACAAAAAATAAACTTGTAGATCAACTAAAAAGGGAGCAAACTGATGACCCAATATGTTTGACTGATGAAATTGTTTATTCTGATAATTTTCCAAATTTTAATCAGTTTGATGATGATGATGAGTTCCAAGCATAAAATAATCACGAGCAACAGTCGTCGATTGAACAATGGTTTACCATCAAAATCGCTTGAAAACGAAAAGTGTTTCGACTACAATCCATCACAAATAGCTTTCACATAATTGGGAATCAACGGTCTTTCAACTCAGAGGTAAAGAAGAAACAATAAAGAAGTTTTGAGCAAAAGGAGCCTTCTATTCAAAGGATATGGCAAGAAATAGATACCAATCCTCAAGCCCCTTCTAACCTTTTCACGGAGTTCAATCCATGAATCCAAGCATACCGGAGAGCTACAAGAGGACAATCTCGCCATGTGATGAATCCTCTATAATTCGGATGACGAGGGAGATGAAGGAGAAAAACAAATACAAGACTAATCCTACTATGGATATACCATCTTCTCAAGAAGAAAAATTTCCCATCTTGATGTCAATTTGTCATCCAAAGAACACCGAATTTATATCGAGAAACAAGCATACATTCGAAAAAATATATTTCTTTATTTGTTGTTTTGCAGGTTAAGGATGATGATACTTCCAAGGAACATACTGAAGAAATATTCCTCAAAGTTGAAGTCTTGGAAGCAGACAATCTACCAGACATGGAGGACCAAAAAGAATAGAATCTTCATCTTTTCTTTATTGATCCTTTCGAAGAGTGTGTTGAAGTCCCAATTGGCTCAAATTATCAAGCATGGATCCTTTGCAAGAGCCAAAGACAAGAAAAGCTGTCACCTTCTGTGATAGGTTTGGTTTTGAAGATTAATCTTAAAAATGTACTATGGATACCTCTGACAAGCAGTCAGAGTTTCTTCTTCTTCTTCTTCTTGACATTACTCAACTAGCTTCATTGGCACTTTTGTATCATATGAGGATGTAAAAACTCCAAGTTAGAATAGGTTAGTTAGGAATGTCAATAAAGCTCAGTTTTGAGCAGTTAGATAGTTGTTGCTTTTTGTCTCCGAAGAAAAATCAAAAATAAAAAAATACAAAAACAACAGAAAAAGAAAAGAGGGCAGATTGTAAAAACAATAAACGTAAAGCTCCATACCAAAAGAGAGAAACAAGTCTGAAAGTGTGCAAGCTTAAATGCCACTCCTGAAAAACACACTTCTAATTCGTCATACAGCCTAATCATGACTAATTAGTTTTAAATTGACTGTTGATAGGATAGTGAATTCGATTTGCCAAACAACTTAATCTTGGCTTATCAATAGGTAGATTAGGCTAGAAATTAAAGGTTCAAACAAATTCAAAATCTGAACTAGAGAACAAGAAAAGAACAGCTCAAACAGAAGTAAAAACAGAGCTGAAGAAAAAAGAAGGTCGTGCCTTGAACTTTCAGATCTTAAGCCTTCCATTTTGATTTAATTTTCTGTAAAATAATATCTATGTGCAGCTTGTTTTTTGTGCCATAGATTAGCATCAAGTTAGACTGTTCAATCCTGATTTGTATGCTTTTAAATTTCTGTTTTAGAAATTAGAGAATAAAAATCTGTTAGACTGTTTAATCCTAACAGATTGGTAGATTAGGTAGAGAAGCATATGGACTCAACTGTTTAATCTGAGTTCATGGAGAAATAAGGAGTAGAATTAGATTAATTTTATGCTTTCAAAAGAATAAAATGTTGTAAAGAGAGTTTGGCAATCCAAGTGCACTCTAATAAAGAAAAAATGTTAGATCAGTAGGATTGGGTAGGTAGAAAGCTTGTTGACGAAGATCCATTGTTTCTCATGGCTGTTAACATTTTCAAAGCAGAAGAATATCATCCAAGTAAAGAAAGTTGCGGCGCAATGGATAAGGCACTGATCAGCCTCCAGAGAATGCAAGTCTGAAGTTCTTGATGCCTTCAAGAAGGCACCATCCCCAAGTGGAGCCACTGTTAGCCACCAATAAAATTTGTCATATCAAATGGTGGCTAAATCATTTTTGGAGCCTTCAAAAAACAGGTTTTATTGCTAAAAATGTTATCTCTTGAAGACTCATAAAGACATCATGCCCTTTGTCCAAATCTTCACTGCTGTTTCCATTTTAAACTCTAAAACTCTGCTGATTTCTTAGAGAAAAGACTGCTGCGAAACACCGTCTTTCCCTTACTTTCTCTTCAAACTAACCTTCATTTTTACCCCTTTTATTTCCCATGGAATTCCTCTATTTTCCATTTTTCCCTTTTCCCCCTTCATACAATCCATTTTACAAAGTTTAAAACTCTTTTTTAAACTCTTCGAAAACCCCCAAATCTATCAAAAACTTTGAAAATTTTCATAAAAAATAATTGTTTTTTTAACTATAGGCTTAGGCCCCTTTGGGCTAAATCCTAACCACTTCCCCACATGTGCCCGCGCCCTAGAACCAGGAGCTAGACCCATAGAGCGCTTTTCGCAATCAGCATTTTCCATCGAACGCAAGTCTTTTTGTTATTTGAAAGTCCGATCCCCACTGGCCCTTTGTATATAACACTCTAGTCCTTTGATCCCTTTCATAAACCACAGGCCCCGCAAATGGGCGCCAAGCTATTTCATATATATAACCCGCCCCGAAACCAAAACCTTTGCTTTTCATAAATTTTTTTGATTTTCATGTGTCATAAAGGGTTTTCGCCGATTCATTATTTGAAGAAATCTCCACCGTTGATCTAAAGTCGATCAACGATCGGCGCAATATCGCATCGCAAGTTTTGCATCAGGCGCATTTTATTCCCCCTTCCGATCGGACCACTCTGATTTATTTCCCACCGTCAATCTGATCCTCAGATCGACGACCAGCGCTCAATTGCATCGGCGCCATTCAAGTTCTCCCCCCGCCGATCGCATTCCTCCGATTACACCTGGACCGTCCACGTGTCCAGATCGAACAGTCCAGAAAGCATCTCCCCACATTGGTTAAATTTATGCACTCCGCTTCATAATGTTTTTGACCAAATCACAGCCGTGGATTTCTGCAGATCAACGGCCCTTATTAACCCTTTCTCTGCCTTGTTATTATTTTGTTCAAACCCCAGTTCATTCCTAACCGTTGATTTGTTCCATCCAACGGCCTCGCTTCTCCCCGAAACCTCCAAAGCAGTTTTTACCCAATAACGCGGGATTTCGTAACAGTCGTGTGTTTTTTGCAAGTTCAAATGAATTTCAAATATTTTGAAAGAAATGATAAAGCCGAGGATGACGATCCTCTAAGCTTTGTTTATTTAAAAAGGATCATTGAGCAGGGTTCAGCGTCACGTTTCGTCAATGTTTCATGGGCATTGATGCCATATGAACCCATTGCAGCACCTGCACATCAACAAGACACAGGGAATTAAATCAAAACTAAAGAGTATCAGTGTTGAAGATTAAATCAAGCCAGAAATGAAGAATTGAAGATTAATTCTACAGTTTAATGGATTACGGCTAAGATCGATTATCAAAAGCCTAATCCATTAAATTAAACACAGTTGAAGACGAATCAAAAGATTTATCAGTCAAAAAGAGCCTCCACCGCCACATCAGAGGCTAATTGATTCCTCTCAGCTACCCCTTGCCACCTGTAGCCTCAAAGCATTTAACAGAGGCCAAACTATGATCAGAAAATCAGATATTTGCCTCAACGCAGCCGAATAGTTAATTCTGCCAAAGGAACTTAATGCAAAAAATATCAGCAGAGTTACTACAACATGAAACAGAGCCTTAAAGTCAACAAAAGCTCCCACCGAGCTTAAATCTTAAATGTAAAACAATTAATACAGACAAACATCTGTCAACTTCTCCATCGAGCCCCTCAAAGGCCAAGAAGAATTAAGTCTGTATTAATTGACCTTGAAGATCTTTTATCAGATCCCACCTCCTCATTCCTTCTATAAATACTTCGGTAGAAGAAGAGAAAATGTTGGTTGCAGAGCTTTGAAATATACTTGTGCTCAAAACTTCTACTTGTAAATAGTGTTCAAAGGCTCTTGAAGCTCTGCTTGTGATTAGATAAGTTAGTCTGAGAAGTGAAGATGATTGCTGAACTGAAACATTGGACTTAACGCTGTAACTGGTTCGGAGCATCAATACAAGTTGATTTATGGGATCCTGGTCTATGTCGACGGTGATGTTTTTCTTATTGTAAATCGTTATTTTATTTCTGTTTTCACTTTGTCCATCTTCTATGATAAAGAACAGCAAGCATAGAGTTAGGATTTATTGTATATCAGTACCCTTCTCTAACTGATAAGCTTTATCTATATGTTTTCTTCAAATTTGTGTTGTTTAGGAATGATTTAATTCAGTATCAAGCAGTTAGGAATGTTGGCATTCCCTCGTCCTACTGTCTAAGCTAATTGTTATTCTTGAATGTTATTTTCAGTTTATGTTGAGTAGAGATGAACTGAGGAAATTATGGTGAGCCCTGTCCTTTAGTTTTATCCCCAAAGACTGTCTGAAAGTTTCCCTAAGAATGTGTTAAAAGTAGGCTAGGTTAAAAGTCCTTACCTGATCTTAGACATTTCTTCGTTATCATATGTGTTTTCCCTTTGTGTCTAATATGTTTTCTATTGAAAGTGCATCAAAAGCTGGCTAGTTTCGCAGTACTTACCAGATCTTAGATTACTTTTATGTCTCTCTTAAGTGTATGCCAAAAGCAGGACAGTTTCAAAGTACCTACCTGATCTTAGGCTGCTCTTTGTTCTTCGTTTGTTTAATTCCCCTTCTTGTTGTATCATTTCATTCCATAAAGTCAACTTTAAAGAAATCCTTAGACATAGATGACTTGCCCCATGGACCACTCTTGAACCTTGTTGTTTCAATTAAACCCTATTATGACTCCATAGCCCAATGGACTAAAAACCAGCATTATATCTATCTTTTCAGCCAAAGCTTGTTCTGATTGCTTGCAACTTCACACCTTTCAACTCTTTCCATTTAGAACTTTCTACTCAAATAATAATCATGCTCAACCATCCAAAACAAACAAAAACCCTTGGACTTCATAATTAGCCTAATATCAATACCCAAAACTTTAAAGATAAATCCATCTTTGCACTTATTGGAGAGATCCCTCTCCGGATTCAGGAGGGCTAGATCCTAGAATCCCAAAGTGGTTGAAATAATGTTTTTCCCTGCAGTTGGACTTTGCCAATCTTGCTAATTACGGGGAGCTAACATCTCTGGCGACTCCACTGGGGAACTGTTGAGTCATTTCCATTTTAAGGTGATCATAGGATATCAGAAATTTGTTTCAAAGAACATTTTCTATATTAGCCAGTTGAGCCACCAGAGCTTAACATCTCTGGCGACTCCACTGGGGACTTCTGAGTAAATTGCATGTGTACATCTTTTAAGACTCAGAGAACCCATAACATATCAGATTGGTACATGGTGGTGGACCATAAAACATTTTACTTCCTTAGGAGTTGAAAATTTTCCACCTGGTGACTCCACACTCTGAAACTCCCAAAAGACCAAATGACTCCACTGGTAGAATACCTTGAACTGGTTGACAAGATAAAGTGACCTCTTTTTTGATTTACAAACATGGATTTAGATATAAACCCAGAAGACAAACATATGCTCATGATGGCGAAATTGATGTACATGCTTGGAAGAAGGGTGGATAGGTTTATGGCTAATCTAAACGTTGGAAATCCAGAGAAACATATACCTTTCCTTGACCAAATGCAAACTCTACCCCGACAAGACATGTATGATCAATAAGATTATAAAGAAAATAAACAAGAAATCATGATGGAAAGGATGATGTACATGCTTGGAAAGAGAATGGATAGGTTGATGGTTAATATGAATATTGATGATCTGGAGCAAGCTATGCTTTCTCCTGATCAAACACAAGCCGAATCACCTCAAGATCAAGACTGTGACCAAGACATGTATTATGATCAACACTTTATAGAAGATGATGAGCAGACTTACTCAGAAAACAATGAAGAAGGTTGTCAACAAATTTTAAATTTCCTTCCTATGTCTTGTACTATGCTGATTAGAGATCTTCATGACCAAAATGCAAATGCTAATAGTGAGCAGTGCTTCGAGGAAACAAGCAGCCATTTGGAAAACGCGAAATCTGAAATTGAGGAAACACCAACACATATAGAAACCTTTCCTTTGTGTTATAACTTAGTTCAGATTATACAACAAGAATGGCATCCTGACAATGAGAAGAAGATAACTCATGAACCCGATGTACAAACTGAGTATCATAACAATCACGAGGAATTTTTTGAAACACAAGAAAATCAGGAAACAATAGAAAATCCTCAAAATTTCCCTGCAAGCACAAGTGAAGCTCCCCTAGAAGAGGCTCAAGATGACATCAAGCCTCAAACTCAGCCAACACAAGACAAGGAGGATTGTTGTACCTCTGTTCTAAGCAAAAAGAAAACTCCTTCTCTTCTAACAGAGGAAGAGATTGATTTAGTATTGAACAGACAGCCAGCCTCCAAACCTTCATTTGAACCAAACGCTTCCGCTCATCTACCTACTCCATCTTGTTGCCTTGTTACAAAAAATAAACTTGTAGATCAACTAAAAAGGGAGCAAACTGATGACCCAATATGTTTGACTGATGAAATTGTTTATTCTGATAATTTTCCAAATTTTAATCAGTTTGATGATGATGATGAGTTCCAAGCATAAAATAATCACGCAGGGCAACCAGCGTTCGATTGGTGTTATGAGTTTCACCATCGTCAACTTGAAAGCAGAAATCACCCATTTCAATCCATCACAAATAGCTTTCACATAATTAGGAATCAACAGTCTTTCAACTCAAAGGGTAAAGAGAAGAGCAATAAAGAAATTTTTGAGCAAAAGGAGCCTTCTATTCAAAAGGAAGTAACCTTGGTAGATACCCTAGCTCAAGATTATAATAACCTTTTCACAGAGTTCAATCCATTGAATCCAAGCATACCAGGGCTACAAGAGGACAATACTGCCAATATGATGAATCCTCTATAGTTCAGATGACGAGGGAGATGAAGGAGAAAAACAAATACAAGACTATCCTGCTATGGATATATCATCTTCTCAAGAAGAAACTTCTCCCTTCACCCAGTGTCAATTTGTCATCCAAAGAACCTGAATTTATATCAGAAGCAAGCATACATTCAGAAAAAGAAGATATTTCACTGTTTGTTGTTTTGCAGGTTAAGGATGATGATACTTCCAAGGAACATACTGAAGAAATATTCCTCAAAGTTGAAGTCTTGGAAGCAGACAATCTACCAGACATGGAGGACCAAAAAGAATACAATCTTCATCTTTTCTTTATTGATCCTTTGGAAGAGTGTGTGGAAGTCCCAATTGGCTCAAATTATCAAGCATGGATCCTTTGCAAGAGCCAAAGACATGAAAAGCTGTCACCTTCTGTGATAGGTTTGGTTTTGAAGATTAATCTTCAAAATGTACTATGGATACCTCTGACAAGCAGTCAAAGTTTCTTCTTCTTCTTGACATTACTCAACTAGCTTCATTGGCACTTTTGTATCATATGAGGATGTAAAAACTCCAAGTTAGAATAGGTTAGTTAGGAATGTCAATAAAGCTCTGTTTTGAGCAGTTAGATAGTTGTTGATTTTTGTCTCCGAAGAAAAATCAAAAATACAAAAATACAAAAACAACATAAAAAGAAAAGAGGGCAGATTGTAAAAACAATAAAGGTACAGCTCCATACCAAAAGAGAGAAACAAGTCTGAAAGTGTGCAAGCTTAAATGCCACTCCTGAAAAACACACTTCTAATTCGTCATACAGCCTAATCATGACTAATTAGTTTTAAATTGACTGTTGATAGGATAGTGAATTCGATTTTCCAAACAGCTTAATCTTGGCTTATCAGTAGGTAGATTAGGCTAGAAATTAAAGGTTCAAACAAATTCAAAATCTGAACCAGAGAACAAGGAAAGAACAGCTCAAACAGAAGTAAAAACAGAGCTGAAGAAAAGAGAAGGTCGTGCCTTGAACTTTCAGATCTTAAGCCTTCCATTTTGATTTAATTTTCTGTAAGATAATATCTATGTGCAGCTTGTTTTTTATGCCATAGATTAGCATCAAGTTAGACTGTTCAATCCTGATTTGTATAATTTCTGTTTTAGAAATTAGAGAATAAAAATATGTTAGACTGTTTAATCCTAACAGATTGGTAGATTAGGTAGAGAAGCATATGGACTCAACTGTTTAATTTGAGTTCATGGAGAAATAAGGAGTAGAATTAGATTAGTTTTATGCTTTCAAAAGAATAAAATGTTGTAAAGAGAGTTTGGCAATCCAAGTGCACTCTAAAAAAGAAGAAATGTTAGATCAGTAGGATTGGGTAGGTAGAAAGCTTGTTGACGAAGATCCATTGTTTCTCATGGCTGTTAACATTTTCAAAGCAGAAGAATATCATCCAAGTAAAGAAAGTTGCAGCGCAATAGATGAGGCATTGATCAGCCTCCAGAGAATGCAAGTCTGAAGTTCTTGATGCCTTCAAGAAGGCACCATCCCCAAGTGCAGCCACTGTTAGCCACCAATAAAATTTGTCATATCAAATGGTGGCTAAATCATTTTTGGAGCCTTCAAAAAACAGGTTTTATTGCTAAAAATGTTATCTCTTGAAGACTCATAAAGACATCATGCCCTTTGTCCAAATCTTCAATGCTGTTTCCATTTTAAACTCTGAAACTCTGCTGATTTCTTAGAGAAAAGACTGCTGCGAAACACCGTCTTTCCCTTACTTTCTCTTCAAACTAACCTTCATTTTTACCCCTTTTATTTCCCATGGAATTCCTCTATTTTCCATTTTTCCCTTTTCCCCCTTCATACAATCCATTTTACAAAGTTTAAAACTCTTTTTTAAACTCTGCCAAAACCCCCAAATCTATCAAAAACTTTGAAAATTTTCATAAAAAATAATTGTTTTTTTAACTATAGGCTTAAGCCCCTTTGGGTTAAATCCTAACCACTTCCCCACATGTGCCCGCGCCCTAGAACCAAGCGCTAGACCCATAGAGCACTTTTCGCAATCAGCATTTTCCATCGAACGCAAGTCTTTTTTATATTTGAAAGTCTGATGCCGATTGGCCCTTTGTATATAACACTCCAGTCCTTTGATCCCTTTCATAAACAAAAAGCCCCGTAAACGGGCGCCAAGCTATTTCATATATATAACCCGCCCCGAAACCAAAACCTTTGCTTTTCATAAAAAAAAATTATTTTCATGTGTTATAAAGGGTTTTTGCCGGTTCATTATTTGAAGAAATCTCCACCGTTGATCTAAAGTCGATCAACGGTCGGCGCAATATCGCGTTGCAAGTTTTGCATCAGGCGCATTTTATTCCCCCTTCCGATCGGACCCCTCCGATTTATTTCCCACCGTCAATCTGATCCTCAGATCGACGACCAGCGCTCAATCGCATCGGCGCCATTCAAGTTCTCCCCCCGTCGATCGCATGCCTCCGATTACACCTGGACCGTCCACGTGTCCAGATCGAACAGTCCAGAAAGCATCTCCCCACATTGGTTAGATTTATGCACCCCGCTTCATAATGTTTTTGACCAAATCACAGTCGTGGATTTCTGCAGATCAACGGCCCTTATTAACCCTTTCTCCGCCTTGTTATTATTTTGTTCAAACCCCAGTTCATTCCTAACCGTTGATTTGTTCCATCCAACGGCCTCGCTCTTCCCCGAAACCTCCAAAGCAGTTTTTACCCAATAACACGGGATTTCGTAATAGTTGTGTGTTTTTTGCAGGTTCAAATGAATTTCAAATATTTTGAAAGAAATGATAAAGCCGAGGATGACGATCCTCTAGGCTTTGTTTATTTAAAAAGGATCATTGAGCAGGGTTCAGCTTCACGTTTCGTCAATGTTTCATGGGCATTGATGCCATATGAACCCATTGCGGCACCTGCACATCAACAAGACACAGGGAATTAAATCAAAACTAAAGAGTATCAGTGTTGAAGATTAAATCAAGCCAGAAATGAAGAATTGAAGATTAATTCTACAGTTTAATGGATTATGGCTAAGATCGATTATCAAAAGCCTAATCCATTAAATTAAACACAGTTAAAGACGAATCAAAAGATTTATCAGTCAAAAAGAGCCTCCACTGCCACATCAGAGGCTAATTGATTCCTCTCAGCTACCCCTTGCCACCTGTAGCCTCAAAGCATTCAACAGTGGCCGAACTATGATCAGAAAATCATATATTTGCCTCAATGCAGCCGAATAGTTAATTCTGCCAAAGGAACTTAATGCAAAAAATATCAGCGGAGTTACTACAACATGAAACAGAGCCTTAAAGTCAACAAAATCTCCCAACGAGCTTAAATCTTAAATGTAAAACAATTAATACAGACAAACATCTGTCAACTTCTCCATCGAGCCCCTCAAAGGCCAAGAAGCATTAAGTCTATATTAATTGACCTTGAAGATCTTTTATCAGATCCCACCTCCTCAATCCTTCTATAAATACTTCGGTAGAAGATGAGAAAGTGTTGGTTGCAGAGCTTTGAAATATACTTGTGCTCGAAACTTCTACTTGTAAATAGTGTTCAAAGGCTCTTGAAGCTCTGCTTGTGATTAGAAAAGTTAGTCTGAGAAGTGAAGATGATTGCTGAACTGAAACATTGGACTTAACGTTGTAACTGGTTTGAAGCATCAATACAAGTTGATTTATGGGATCCTGGTCTATGTCAACGGTGATGTTTTTCTTATTGTAAATCGTTATTTTATTTCTGTTTTCACTTTGTCCATCTTCTCTGATAAAGAACAGCAAGCATAGAGTTAGGATTTACTGTATATCAGTACCCTTCTCTGATTGATAAGCTTTATCCATATGTTTTCTTCAAATTTGTGTTGTTTAGGAATGATTTAATTCAGTATCAAGCAGTTAGGAATGTTGGCATTCCCTCGTCTTACTGTCTAAGCTAATTGTTATTCTTGAATGTTATTTTCAGTTTATGTTGAGTAGAGATGAACTGAGGAAATTATGGTGAGCCCTGTCCTTTAGTTTTATCCCCAAAGACTGTCTGAAAGTTTCCCTAAGAATATGTTGAAAGTAGGCTAGGTTAAAAGTCCTTACCTGATGTTAGACATTTCTTCGTTATCATATGTGTTTTCCTTTTGTGTCTAATATGTTTTCTATTGAAAGTGCATCAAAAGCTGGCTAGTTTCGAAGTACTTGCCAGATCTTAGATTACTTTTATGTCTCTCTTAAGTGTATGCCAAAAGCAGGACAGTTTCAAAGTACTTACCTGATCTTAGACTGCTCTTTGTTCTTCGTTTGTTGAATTCCCCTTCTTGTTGTATCTTTTCATTCCATAAAATCAACTTTAAAGAGATCCTTAGACATAGATGACTTGCCCCATGGACCACTCTTGAACCTTGTTGTTTAAATTAAACCCTATTATGACTCCATAGCCCAATGGACTAAAAACCAGCGTTATATCTATCTTTTCAGCCAAAGCTTGTTCTGATTGCTTGCAACTTCACACCTTTGAAACTCTTTCCATTTAGAACTTTCTACTCAAATAATAATCATGCTCAACCATCCAAAACAAACAAAAAGCCTCGGACTTCATAAGTAGCCTAATATCAATACCCAAAACTTTAAAGATAAATCCATCTTTGCACTTATTGGAGAGATCCCTCTCCGGATTAAGGAGGGCTAGATCCTAGAATCTCAAAGTGGTTGAAATGGTGTTCTCCCTGCAGTTGGACTTTGCCAATCTTGCTAATTACGGAGAGCTAACACAAAGTAAGAACTATGCCGCTCTTAATTGCCTGGGGAACGTGGATTGCAAGAAATCAGTTGATCTTCAAAGATACTCCTTTCCCTATCGGTAAACTGGCAACAGAAGGGGCAGCCATTTTTTAAAACATTCCTAACTCTTGTGACGCTCAACAAAACAGACCTGTTCAGAGGGAATTGGTTAGGGGAACTATACCTTGGGCTTATTTTGATGGGGCATCAGATATCAACAAGAGATGTGGAGTTGGTTTGGTTATCTACTTCCCTTCCGGGAAACTTTTAAGAGCCTCAGTTGGCCTTGGCACTGGAACAAACAATTTTGCTGAGCTTAAAGCCTTTCATCTCCTTCTATGCTGGCTTTCCTTCTGCAGTGAGCGAGAGGCTCAGATTTTTGGTGACTCTTTGAATGTAGTAAAGTGGATCAATGGAGCGCAACAATGCAGAAACTACATTTTAATTCCTTTGCTTAATGAGATTTCCCGTCTAAAAAGTTTCTTTACTGAGTTGTCTATTTGCCATATTTACAGGGAGCGGAACTCTGAAGTAGACCGCCTTTCTAAAGAAGGCATTGAACAGGCTCTGGGGGCATGGTTAGCAGAAGAAGTGGTGAATGGAGTGGCCAGGCCACTTGCTCAACCTGGTTTTGCTTTATGATCGAGTTGTTTAGTGTTTCATGTTGTTTGTTTATGTTTATAGTTGTTATCTTTTACTTTAAAACTATCTGAGAAACTCTTAAGACTGGACCCAGGGTTGTTTTTGTTAAATTTGGACAACTAGGTCCAAACTCCATGTTATGATGCTCAGATTAAGAGGCTAATATTTTTGTTGGATTCCTCTTTCGGAGAGGTGTAAAATCCATATATAATATGTCTTAATCCTTTGAGCAGAACATTTATTTTGAATTTATTATTCCTAATAAATTATATGTGCAGGTCGGCCTTAAGGTTTCACACCCCCAGCAGATGTGTCACACACCCCAGTGATGGATATAAATACAGGCAAAGTTGGAGAGCATTTCACCACAACTCAACACACATCTTCTTCTCTCATCTGATTTAGTACGAGCTCCTTGGAGGACAAGTTCAGCCCACACGTGTGAAGAAGAAGAAGGACGAATCTGTACCGCTGAGCTGAAGGACGAATTTCTGCAGCTAGGGTTTTGCTGGAAGTTTGACCAGCGTTGACTTTGGTCAACGCATGGTCCGAAAGGGCTGAAAATTGTTGGAGAGTTCGATTTAGAGAGGCCGTACACTTTGGCACAGAAATCGAGGTCAAAGGGTTGACCAAACTGTTGCTGCGTTGACTTTTAGCTTGCTGCCCTGCGTTGACTTTTCTGGACAGCGTTGAATTTTTTGGAGTTGACTTGGGTTGACTCGGTTGCTGATTGGAGGACTGTTGTGACACATTCTGGGTTGGCTAACCAAGGAGACTTTGCTGGTTGAAGCATCCTGTTGACCGCCGTAACGCACCATCACATTTTTTCTGTTTCTGGTTTGTCTTCTATAAGATCCACTTATATGTTCTATCAACATTTTACTTAACTATTTGTGTGATTGCTGTAAGAAAAGTAAAGTTGCTTCAAGCATAGAACATCTACAAAAATTTACATGGTATCGGAGCTGAGGTGAAGACAAGCCCTATCTTTAGCAATCACCATCTAAAGAAATGGGTTCCACAAGTTTTGAATTCAAGGAGAATGACAAGCTGACTGGAAGGGATGACTTCCATGCCTGGAAGATGATATTAGATCTCAAATTGGAAGACCATGATCTCTTGGATCATGTGCTGGGTAAGATTCAAGAACCTCCATCCAATGCTACCGCTGCTGTTAGAAACAAGTATAAAAAGGGAGAGATCAAAGCAAAGTTGATGATCAGGGAATCCATACATAAGAGTCTGGTTGCCTATATATCTGAACTAGGCACATCCAAGGAGATGTATGATAAATTGATCCTTATGTTCAAAGTAAACAATGTGAACCAAGTGCTATTCCTCGAGAATAAGTTGAAGAATATGAAGAAGGGCCGGGATGAGTCTATTCAAACTTACTTTCTGAAATTGACCGAAACAAGGAACAACCTGCTGGCTATTGGGGAGACAATAGTTGATCGTGGGATGGTTCTCACCGCACTTGGAGGACTCCCATATGAATGGCAAGTATTCACAACTACCATTCTCAATAATAATACCATTCCTAACTTTGATGAGCTTCTGTCTAGATGTATGCAAGAAGAAACAAGGATGAAGGAATTCGATAATGACAGAAATGCTGCCTATGGTGCTCATTCTCGAAAGAAGAACTCTGGTGGTTCTAAAGACAAAGGAAGAACAAGGACTCAAGAAAAGAAGGGTAAGTGTTTCACTTGCCATAGGCCTGGTCACTATGCTAGAGAATGCCCCTTCAAGAAGGATTCTCCCGATAGTCATGATAACAACAACAATCGAAGGAATGGGAATCGAAGAAACGACAAATCCAAAGGAAAGAGGAAGGCTCACTTTGGTGGAAACAATCAACCTTCTAAAAGGTCTAGGAACACCAGGTATGAGGAGTCTAATGCCGTTGATAAAAGAAATGAGTATATTCTTGTATCTGCTCTCTCTGCTACATCTTCGCCCGACACTATGGATGTCTGGCTAATCGATAGTGGTGCCTCAAGACACATCATTGGATTCAAGAAAGCACTCTCTGACATGGTTGAAAGGGATACTAATCTAGAAATTATCCTTGGAGATAATGCCACATACCCCGTGAAAGGGACAGGGACTGTGACCCTCCACTTGTCTCAAGGACAAGTCCTACATTTGCAAGATGTACTCTATGTACCAAAATTGAAGAAGAACCCTGTGTCTGTATCAGCCATGGAAGACAAAGGGTTCAATGTAACATTCTCTGATGGAAAGGTGCTCATGTGGAAGAAAAGCCTCAAGGAAGCTATCTCGATTGGTTTTAGAGTTGGCACACTCTACCAGGTTGGAGGGAGTCCGCTGGGAGCAATGACATGTGATACTATCCGACAAACCGAACTATGGCACCGGAGATTTGGACACCTTCATTACACGGCCCTTCCCGAAGCAAGGAAGGTGGTGACAGGGATGCCTGACTTTGGAAATAATCATGAAGGTGTATGTAAGGGCTGTGCCGAAGGAAAACATACAAGGGGACCTTTCCCCTCAAGTGTCACAAAGACATCTGATATTTTGCAATTGGTCCATTCTGATCTATCTGGTATGTTGCCCGTGACATCCCTGGGAGGATGTTCCTACTACATGACATTCACTGATGACTTCTCTCGCAAAACCTGGATATACTTCTTGAAGAAGAAGGATGAGGCTTTCATGTGGTTCCGTACCTTCAAAGCCTTGGTGGAAAATATGACAGGGAAGAAGATCAAGATTTTGAGGATCGACAATGGCACTGAATATGAGTCAAATGAGTTCAAGGACTTTTGCAGAGAAGCTGGCATTAAGAGGGAGACTACTACTGCCTATACTCCTGAGCAGAATGGTGTTGTTGAACGAAAGAACAAGACCATTGTGGAAGCTGCCCGTGCCATGCTATGTGACCAGGGTCTACCGAAGTTTCTGTGGGGAGAAGCTGCGAATACTGCTGTATACATTCAAAATCGATGCCCTCATTCCGCCCTGGACTCCAAAACTCCCGAAGAGGTTTTCACTGGTAAGAAACCTGACGTCTCACATTTTAGAATTTTTGGATGTCTTGTTTATTTTCATGTGCCAAAAGAAAAGAGAAGTAAGCTGGATGCTTCTGGGAAGAAAGGAATGTTTGTGGGCTACAGCGAAATCTCTAAGGCCTATAGAGTCTATGTACCTGGTCAAAGGGAAGTAGAGATATGCCATGATGTCACTTTTGACGAAGATGCTTCCCTGAAGAAAGTAGTAGATCTTCCAAGATCTCAAGAAAATCATGAAGAAAGGCCTGGAAATCAAGAAGAACCGCAAGATGAGACAATGCCTGATATTGAAGGACCAATGGACCCTATTGATCCATCTCCTTCACTGGGAAAGAGACCATCATGGCTCAGGGACACCCTCGAAGATGCTGAGGGACATGCTGCCCCAAGGGGGACATTCCGAGAAAGCAAGAAGCCATGTAGATACCAAGGGTATTTGGCTGCCATGAGTACCATTGTACAAAATGAACCCGGATCTTTTGAGGAAGCCGTAAAGCATCAAGTCTGGAAGGATGCTATGCACGAAGAATATGAGTCCATAATGAAGAATGATGTCTAGGATGTGGTCCCGAGGTCGAAGGACAAATCAGTTGTCACCGCGAAATGGCTCTACAAGATCAAACATGGATCTGATGGGAGTGCTGAAAAGTTCAAGGCAAGATTTGTTGCCCGTGGCTTCTCTCAAAAGGAAGGAATAGACTATGATGACATATTTGCACCTATGGCACGATATACCACCATCCGATCAATCATAGCCCTTGCTGCTACGCAAGGATGGAGTCTTCATCAGATGGATGTCAAGACCGCTTTTCTGCATGGTGCAATAAAGGAAGAGGTGTATGTGGAACAACCTCTGGGATTTGAAGTTCATGATCGAGACACTCATGTCTGCAGGTTGAAGAAAGCCCTCTATGGGTTAAAACAAGCACCCAGAGCTTGGTACGAGAGGATGGATAATTACTTGATGAAGCTGGGCTTCACTCGAAGTAATGTTGATCCGAACCTTTACTTCAAGGTTGTGCAGGAGAAGCCTCTCATTCTAGTGCTGTATGTGGACGACCTCTTCCTGACAGGTGCTGACCCTCTCATTCATCAATGTAAGAGGGAGCTCGCTGCTAAGTTCGAGATGAAGGACCTAGGACTAATGCACTACTTCCTAGGCCTGGAGGTCTGGCAGAGACCTGGAGAGATTTTCCTTTCTCAAGGAAAATACATTGTGAAGCTTCTGGAAAGATTTGGGATGGTGGACTGTAAGTCCGTGTCGACATCGATGGAACTCAACTTTAAGAAGTTGAGTGGCAGCGCTGCGGGGCCTATCTTGGCCAATCCTACTGAGTATCGTCAACTCATAGGAGCTTTGATGTTCTTAGTGAACACCCGACCGGATATATGTTTTGCAGTGAACACTTTGAGTCAACAAATGGTTGAGCCTCATCATTTTCACTGGGTTGGTGCCAAGAATCTTTTGAGATATCTTCGGGGCACGATAAACCATGGGCTGAGATACACTGCCGGGAGTGTGACACTCCGTGGATATACCGATGCCGATTGGGCTGGCAGTGTGGTGGATCGTAAGAGCACATCGGGATGCTGCTTCAATCTTGGTTCTGCTTCGATCTCATGGATGAGCAGGAAGCAGAAGTCGGTGGCTTTGAGCACCACGGAGGCCGAATACATTGCTGCTAGTATGGCCTGTTGTGAAGCAGTTTGGTTGCGGAAGCTCTTTAGTGAGCTGTTTGGACATGTGCTAGATACCACTGTGATACTCTGTGATAACCATAGTGGGATTCGTATGACTGAAAATCCTGTGTTCCACGACCAATCCAAGCATATTGATATCAGGTACCACTTTATCCGGGATATGGTACAGCGAGGCGCCGTAAGGCTCGATCATATAGGAACTGATGAGCAGGTCGCGGATATTCTCACTAAGCCCCCGGGGAAGGTCAAGTTCCTAACCTTCCGTGAGAGTCTTGGTGTCGTGGAAAGACCCTATGATGTGGGTCTTGTTGGACGATGAGCTCTGGGAGCTCTGGGGGGCTTTAGGGATAGCTTCTCGGAGCTATAAGCACTCATAATGCTTCTGCCCCACCGTTGTGATTATTGAGCTGGTTCGCCTCTCATTTATCTGTGCCCCGTATGCATCCTACCCATTGAGTTCAAGGCTCATGGGAAGTACCTCTCATTTGGCCAATGAGGTGGGAAAAGCTAGAGACTATTAGCAAAGACTGATGGACGCATCAGAGATTGCCGTACTCTCTATCTAGGATGGCACGGCCCAACCACTTGATCTGGGATCAAGTTTAGTGAGGTCTGGGACCTCTGCCTGACTTCGGGTCAGATGAACCAACTTTGGGTTGGTTGGATACTCTTTATGAGTTTGATAGAGGTTTCGAACCTTTGGACTGATTATGTCAGTCGGGGGATGATGTCTTTGTGACTGACCCACTTCTGTTCTGAAATAAAGAGGCCAGCAAAGCAAGTTACGGCGGGATGACGCACGATGTTTGATTGCACTGATGGATGGAGTTCTCCCTAGTTGAGAGGGAGTGTTAAATTTGGACAACTAAGTCCAAACTCCATGTTATGATGCTCAGATTAAGAGGCTAATATTTTTGTTGGATTCCTCTTTCGGAGAGGTGTAAAATCCATATATAATATGTCTTAATCCGATGAGCAGAACATTTATTTTGAATTTATTATTCTTAATAAATTATATGTGCAAGTCGGCCTTAAGGTTTCACACCCCCAGCAGATGTGTCACACGCCCCAATGATGGATATAAATACAGGCAAAGTTGGAGAGCATTTCACCACAACTCAACTCACATCTTCTTCTCTCATCTGATTTAGTACGAGCTCCTTGGAGGACGAGTTCAGCCCACACGTGTGAAGAAGAAGGAGGACGGAGTACGCTGCGAACGCGGACGAATTTGCGGCTAAGGGTTTCTTGGAATTTTGACCGGCGTTGGCCCCTGAGGCTCGCGCATGGTCCGAAAGAAGTGAAAATTGTTGGGAAGTTCGATTTTGGAAGGCCATCTTGTTTGGCATAGAAATCGAGTCAAAGGGTTGACCAAAGCTATTTAACGTGTTGACTTTTGGCTTGCGCCTTGCGTTGACTTTGCGAGACGGCGTTGACTTTTTGAGTTGACTTGGATTTGACTCGGAGGTTTGATTAATTGTGACACGATGCAGGGAGACTTTCTTCCCGGATTTGAAGCATCCTGTTGACCGCCGTAACGCACCACCACATTTTTCTGTTTCTAGTTTGTCTTCTATAAGATCCACTTATATGTTCTATCAGCGTTTTACTTAACTATTTGTGTGATTGTTGTAAGAAAAGTAAAGTTGCTTCAAGCATAGAACATCTACAAAAATTTACAGTTTTCCTATCAAAGGAGGCTTTGGATTTCGTCCATTTTTGGAATTGCTTGTGTCTCTAGAACATGTCAGGAAAATGTTTACTACCTGGCACAAAACTTGAAAGAAAAATGTGCAATGTAACTGTTATTCTCTAATCTCTGTTTCGGTTGTCTCCTATAAAAGGAAGTCGAGAGATTTGGAAATGACAGGCATCTATCTCTAGAGGTTTTTTGACCGAACTGTTTTGGTGAATACCTGTGATGTATTTACAAACAATTGAATCTGTGTTTTCTCTGCCCTCAAAGCGAGAAACAGAAATGCTATGCATATGCTATGTAACTTTCTATATTAATAGATGGTTCGATTTTTTTCTGTGGAAAAAAAAAACTTGCAGCACAATGGAGGGGCTTGGTTGCTCAACGACATTAATTAAAATATTAGCAATAAAATGACTATCGCTTACCTCATATGAACAATCTTTGACCTTCTAAAACAATGCAACTTTTGGTGAAGAGGCAATGACGTTGACCAATGGCCTACACCTCATGTATTCGACCATCCTAGATAGTAAAAAAAACTTGAGGCACTCCAAGAAGAACTAATTATTGCATAGACATCCTAAATAAGTTTCCTCTCCATTTTGGCAATTTGGTTCAAACTTTTTAGTTTGGCCCCTTGAAACTGTTAGGGTTTGTGTTAATTCCCCTCTCTAAGTCATACCATAGGGAGACCAAACCACATTAAACGGGATTCCACATGCAAAAATAGCCCTTGTTGTTTTTGTCTTAGCTTTATTCCTCCCTTGAGCATTGAACATTTTCAAGTCTTCTATCTTGAGCAATAATTGGAAGTTTTCAAGATTCTTATTGCACTAGTCTCCTCTTCATAGCTTCTTGAACAATTCTTGGCTCCCTAGTGACATCCAAAGTACTTCTACCAAGTTTGGTTCTCCTAACTTTTAGCCTTTCTGCATCGTTATGCCCCTTTCCATACTTTTCCTTTTGATTTGGGTTTGTTGTTATTCCACCAATGTCAAGACCATTTCCCTCTTCATGCATAAGATGTGCCTTCACTATTGTGTAATTAACCTTGTAGGGCTTGTGACAAAGATTGCACTCACATTCGCAATAGTCCCACTAGAATACATCCAAAGAGGATGATAATTATTTTTCTTACTTGATTTACTCGGTCTAGGAATTGCACAAACACTACCTTGAAAGGCCAAGGATGCTGCCAAAACAACAAACAAAGCTAGCCACTAAAGATAATGAAGACAACAACAGTGTTCTTATTGCTGACAATTTTCCTTCTGTTTGCTCCAAAGATTGCATCCAATGCTCCAAAAATTTGTAAAAACCTTGTTGTTATTGTAAGAAAGTTATTGTTATTGGATAAAGTGTGTGATATGAAAGAAAGCAGGATTTTTTTTATAGGAAAAGAAGGGGAGTTGGGGTTTCCAAATTCTTCTTTATTTATATTTCAACAAAAAATTGGTAAATCAAAACTAAAGAGTGTAATTAAGTGTTAATTTCAATGTTACCAAGGTTGCAAATTAAACCCACAACATTTTTTTCCAACTCATTTCAGTCAAACTTATCCATTAACTGAGTTTGACATAGTAAACACAATTTTCACTCACAACTACGAGTATGACAAAATTGACGGGGTCAAAGTCATCCATCAAAGTCATTTTTGTGTCTTTTTAGCATATATTGTATACAATTATCCTCTATTGGGCAATTTACTTGTGTGAAATGGACCAAAAGAAGGTCTCCTTGTTGCATCTAGGGCACCCACCAACACTTGCATCTTTTCCCCAAAATATGTGTATGTGTTTATAATTTTGCACTTGTTAAATTTTTCCCAAGTTTTTCCCAATCCAAGCCAAACTCTTGGCTCTTTTGCCACATTAAGTTTTTCCCAACTTTGAGTTTGGTAACTATTTCCCACCCATATCTCTTAGTAACCCTAGGAGAGAAATTTTCTCCTATGATGCAGTTTGCCAACAAGCAACCCTATCATGATCCACAAATAAGCAGCATCAAATGCCTCTCATCCACTCTCTGGTTAGTGTATTCTTTCATGTAGCTTGTTTTTCCAATGAAGGTGGGTCGTCCATTATGAGGTACATTAATTGTTTTTGTACTCAAGTGCTTTCATTTAATGTTTTAAGGGAATTTTAGTATGAATTGCGAGTTGAATTGGATGATAGACCACTATTGGTTGTACACTTATTTCTCTGCTTTTGGTGGTTATCACTTGCCCCTAGTCTAGTGTGACCTTTGAGACCTTTCTTTCACTGTCTAGGAGGGGCACAAATAGGTGGCTTTGATGATGGTAGCATTCCATGATTTCCATACTTCAACATTTTTCAACATTACCTTGTATAGTTGTTCTATCTATTTCCTAGTTGTTGTCTTAATTTTAGAGAACAATGATATGTTCTATGCTTTAGAGCAATTTACTTCAATCTTTTCTTATTATCCCAATATCAATTTCCAGATTAGCAATCACATTAACATTGACAGTAAATGCTGATAGAACATAAACAATAAGCGGAAGACAAACCAAGACAAGAGGACACAATATTTGGCGGATGCCAGGGAAAAACCCCAATGCGAGGAAAACTTTTTGATCAAATCTTCTTATTATTCTTCAAAAGTTCAGCATAGAGAGTGAGTACAATCTACAAAATTCACTTGCCCAAAACTCCAGTCAAATAGCAATCAACAGGATGCCCTAACCAGAAAGTCAACACTGGTTAAACAAGCAAGAAGACTCCTCCAAATCAACTCAGTCAACCTTAGTCAATGTGGCCTCCAACAATAGTCCAAATCAGCCCAAAACAGATCCAAAAAATCCAGTCAAACTCAGTCAACAGAAAAGTCAACGATGCGATCAAAGTGTTGCAGTCAACGCTGCGGTCAATGCTGGTCAAAGTGAACATAAATCCTCGATTTTTGTGCCAAATGATGCGGCCTAAGGAGATCAAAGTTCCAGCCTCAAAAGCGCAGCAATTGGATGGAGTTTGACCCAAAGTCAATGCTAGTCAATGCTCTATAAAACAGCGCTAAAACAGTTCAAAATTCTACCCAGAAATTCGGTCCTTCATCCACACGTGCGAGGTAGAGAGAGAGACTCCAAAGCTGTACGAACGAATGATGAGAGGAGAGAGAGATGTATGAGATGAGATGATGATGTCCAAAATGAGGAATAAGTCTCTTATTTATATCCTTCAATGAGGGTGGAGACACATCCATTGGGGCTTATGACCCTACATTAGACATCTGGACGACCTTGACAATTTGCACGTGTGAGAGAATAAATTCAAAATCCCACTTCTGCTCATCCAAACATGATGATCTTTAGATCAATCTTGCACCTCTCGAAAAGAGGAATCCAACAAAAGTATCATCTCCATCGTATGAGTAGTCCAAGGTGGAGTTTGGCCCTAGTTTCCAATTTTAACACTCCCTCTCAACTAGGGAGAAATCCACCTGCCAATTCATTTGTCAACCCATAGCATCCTGTCAACCTGTACCATCCTTCTTTGCTTTGCTCTGCTAAACTATGAAGAAATAATGAAGAAGAATTTGATCGACAATGAGTCACAAGACCTTGCCACTCTCCACTGACCCAAAGTTAGTCTAGAGGTAAAAACCTCAACCAGACTTGATCCCAGATCAAGTTGTTGGACACCATCCATCCTAGCATAGAGAGTACGACAATACACGACGCGTCCATCGGTAGTGCTATGGTCTCTATCCTCATTTCCCAACTCATTGTCTAGATGAGAGGTACTTCCCATGAGTCTCGGACTACATGGGTAGGATGTATGTGGGGCATCAACAAGATAAGGTGAACCTGCTCATATGTCCACCAAATGGGGTATCATAGGGGAAGGCGAACCATTCACCCTGTACATAGTGCACCAATAGGGGAAGGTGAACCTCACCCTATGGTCGCTCATAGCTCCAAGGAGTAACCCCAAGCCCCCTCGGAGCCCCCAGAGCTTAATGTCCAACTCAAGCGGGACCCTCATAGGAGGGTCTATCCATGACTCCAAGTCTCTCATGGAAGGTTAAGAATTTGACCTTCCCCAAGGGCTTAGTGAGAATATCTGCAACCTGCTCATCAGTCCCAATGTGATGGAGACTTACGGCACCTCGTTGTACCATATCCCGAATAAAGTGGTACCTATTATCAATATGCTTGGAACGGTTGTGGAACACTGGATTCTCTGAAATTCGAATCCCACTTTAGTTGTCACAATAGATCACGATGGTATCCAGCATTGCCCAAACAGCTCACTAAAGAGCTTCCTCAACCAAACTGCTTCACAACAGGCCATACTTGCTGCAATGTATTCGCCTTGGCGGTGCTCAAAGCAACCAATTTTTGCTTCCTACTCATCCAAGATATCGAAGCAGAACCTAGAGAGAAGCAACATCTAGATGTGCTCTTACGATCCACCACATTGCTAGCCCAATCAGCATCAGTATATCCACAGAGCCTCAAATTCCAGGCAGTGTATCTCAATCCTTAGTTGATTGTGCCCTGGAGATATCTCAAAAGATTCTTGGAAGCAATCCAGTGTATGTGATGAGGCTCGACCATAAATTGACTCAATGTATTCACTGCAAAACATATGTTCGAGCGAGAGTTCACTAAGAACATCAAGGCCCCCATGAGTTGACGATACTTGGAAGGATTTTCCAAATCGGGCCCAGTAGCACTTCCGCATAGCTTCTTAAAGTTGAGTTCCATCGGAGTAGTCACGAACTTGCAATCCACTATCCCAAATCTTTCAAGCAGCTTCACAATATATTTTCCTTGAAAAAGGAAAATCTCACCTAGCTTTTTCTAGACCTCCAAGCCTAGGAAGCAGGGCATCAGTCCTAGGACTTTCATCTCAAATTTCGAAACCAACTCCCTCTTGCATTGATGAATGAGAGGGTCTGCACCTATCTGAAATAGATCATCCACATAGAGCACCAAAATGAGAGGCCTATCGTTATCAACCTTAAAGTAAAGGTTCGGATCAGCTTCACTTCGTGTAAAGCCCAACTTCATCAAATAGCTATCGATCCTCTCATACGAAGCTCTGGGGGCTTGCTTCAGCCCATAGAGGGCTTTCTTCAACCTACATACATGTGTATCTCGATCTCGAACTTCAAACCCCATAGGTTGCTCCACATAGATCTCTTCCTTAAGTGAGCCATGCAAGAAGGCAATCTTGACATCCATCTGATGTAGATTCCATCCCTGTGACGCAGGAAGGGCAATAATCGAACGGATGGTGGTATATCAAGCAACCGATGCAAATATCTCATCATAGTCTATACCTTCCTTCAGCGAGAAGCCTCAGGCAACGAACTTGGCCTTGAATTTTCCAACACTCCCATTAGCTCCATGTTTGATTTTGTAAAGCCATTTCGAGGTGACAACAGACTTGTCCTTTGGTCTAGGGACCACATCCCAGACATCATTCTTCATTATTAACTCATACTCTTCGTTCATAGCATCCTTCCAAACTTGGTGCTTCACGGCTTCTTCGAACGTTCCAGGATCAGATTGAACATGGTGCTCATGGCTACTAAGTACCCTTGATACCTGTCCGGCTTCTTACTTTCACGGAATGTCACCCATGACTTATCTCCACTTCTCTTTGACCAGGCACATAGATTCTATATGCCTTAGAAGTTTCATTGTAGCCCATAAATGTTCCCTTCTTTCCAGAAGCATCCAACTTGCTTCTTTTTCTTTCAGCACATGAAAACATACGGGGCTTCCAAAAATTCTAAAGTGAGAAACATCAAGTTTCTTACCAGTGAAGATTTCTTCGGAAGTTTTGGAGTCCAGAGCTTGATGTAGGCATCTATTTTGAACATACACGACAGTGTTGGTAGCTTCTCCCCATAGCAACTTTGGTAGGCCTTGGTCATGAAGCATGGCACGAGTAGCTTCAATGATGGTTCGGTTCATCCTTTCGACAACTCCATTTTGTTCGGGAGTATAAGCAGTAGTGGTCTCACTCTTAATGCCAACTTCCCTACAATAGCCATTCAACTCATTTGACTCATACTCGGTTCCATTATCGGTCCTTAATATTTTGAACTTCTTCCCTGTTTGATTTTCAACCAAGGCTTTGAAGGAGCAAAACCACTAGAACACTTCGTCCTTCTTCTTCAAGAAATAGATCCCAAGTTTTGCAAGAGAAGTCATCCACAAAATAAGCAAAATACAAATATCCTCCCAAAGATGTTACGGGCAACATACCAGATAAATCAGAATGATCAATTGAAGTATGTCGGTAGTCTTGCTATCACTTGAGGGGAGTGGTCCCCTTGTATGTTTCCCTTCGGCACAACCCTAACAAACACCTTCATGATCAACTTTGAAATCGGGCATACCTGTGACCATCTTCCTAGCTTCGGGAAGAGATTTATAATGAAGGTGAGCAAACCTTCGGTGCCATAATTTCGATTGAAGAGTGGTGTTGCATGTCATGGCTCCCAACGGACTTCCTCCAACCTGATAAAGAGTATCAACCCTGAAATTCCTCTTTCAAACACGTACCTTTCCATCAATGAATACCACCTTGAATCCTTTGTCCTCCATTGTCGAAATAGACACTAAATTCTTCTTCAAGTCAAGTACATATAACATATCTTATAGATGAAGGATTTGACCTTGATTTAAATGAAGAGTAACAGTCCCTGTTCCTTTCATGGGATAGGTGGCATCGTCTCCAAGTATAATTTCCAAATTTGTTTCCTTTTCAATCAAATGTGAGAGGGCCTCTTTGTATCTAGTGAAGTGCCTTGAGGCACCACTATCAATCAACCAATTATCTCGGGTATCGAGATGATAGGCAGCAGAGAGGGCAAATATAAGAAGAAATTCATTTTTCTTGTTATCTACAAAACTAGACTCATCATACTTGGAGTTTCTCGATCTCTTTCCTTTGTTGTTGAACCTATTGTTCCTTATATTTCCATTTCCCTTGAAATTGTTGTTGTTGTAATCATCATCTCGTGGTGGATCCCTTTTATTGAGACAAACTCTAGCATAATGGCCAAACATGTTACAATTGAAACATCTACCTTTCCTTCATTCTTTGAATCCCAATCTTCCTTGTCCTTGATTTATTGGACCAACATTGTTCTTTCTTTCATATTGAGCGGATAATGCAATAGGCTCATTCCTATTTGAAGGCATGTCTCTCTCCATCATCCTTGTCTTCAATTGAGTGCATCTAGTCAAAAATTCATCAAAATCTGGAATCCTGTCATTGTTGAGAATAATGGTATTGAATACATACCATGCTCAAGGAAGACCTCCAAGGGCAATAAGAGTGAGCTCCCGATCAGCAATAACCTCTCCAATACATAGAAGATCATTTTTTATTTCGGTAATCCTCATGAAATAGGATTGGATGGATTCTCCTCTATTCAACTTGATATCCTTCATTTTGTTCTTGAGAAAGAGGATTTGATTTGCGTTGCTAGCCCTGAACATGTTAACCAACTTGTCATACATCTCCTTAGATGTGCCCAGCTCGAAGATGTAAGCAACCAAATGCTTGTGAATAGAATCCCTGATGATCTTCTTAGCTTTGACCTCTCCTTTCTTGTACTTTTGTCTTATTGGCAGTCAGTGCATTTGAAGGAGGCTCAACTCTTTCCCTCCACATAGTCCATAGCATCATGCTCCTCCAAAGTCAAGTCCAAGGACATTTTCCATTCATGAAAATCAGATTTATCATTGATCTTGTCATCAGATTTGAAGTAAGATAAGGAAGCCATTGACCCTAGTCCTTGTCCAACAAATCTCAGTGATTGCTCTTCTCACTCTTGCTTGGGCTTTGTCTTCACCTGGGCTCTGAATCCTGATACCATGTAAATTTTGGATAACAATGGTATGTTCTATGCTTTAGAGCAATTTACTTCAATCTTTTCTTATTAGCCCAATATCAATTTCCAGATTAGCAATCACATTAACATTGACAGTAAATGTTGATAGAACATAAAAAATAAGCAGAAGACAAGCCAAGACAAGAGGACACAATATTTGGTGGATGCCAGGGAAAAACCCCAATGCGAGGGAAACCCTTTGATCAAATCTTCTTATTATTATTCAAAAGTTCAGCAGAGAGAGAGAGTACAATATACAAAATTCACTTGCCCAAAACTTCAACCAAACAGTAGTCAACAGGATGCCCTAACCAAAAATTCAACACTGGTCAAACCAGCAAGAAGACTCCTCCAAATCAGCTTGGTCAACCTTAGTCAATGCGGCCTCCAGCAGTAGTCCAAATCAACCCAAAACATATCTAAAAAATCCAGTCAAACTCGGTCAACAAAAAATTCAACACTGCGGACAACATTGGTCAAAGTCAACAGAAATCCTCAATTTTCGTGCCAAAGGATGCGGCCTTAGGAGATCAAAGTTCCAGCCTCAAAAACATAGCAATTGGATAGAGTTTGACCCAAATTCAATGTTGGTTGACGTGTTGTAAAACAGCCCTAAAACAGTCTGAAATTATGCCCAGAAATTATGTCCTTCATCCACACGTACGAGGTAGAGAGAGAGACTCCAAAGTTGTACAAACCAATGGTGAGAGGAGAGACAGAGATGTATGAGATGAGATGATGATGTCCAAAATGAGGAATAAGTCTCTCTTATTTATATCCTTCAATGAGGGTGGAGACACATCCATTGGGGCTTATGAGCCTACATTAGACTTCTTGCTGACCTTGACAATTTGCACGTGTGAGAGAATGAATTCAAAATCCCACTTGAGCTCATCCAAACAAGATGATATTTAGATCAATCTTGCACCTCTCAGAAAGAGGAATCCAACAAAAATATCATCGCCATCATATGAGCAATCCAAGGTGGAGTTTGGCCCTAGTTGCCAATTTTAACATGTTGTCAATTGTTTGTGCTAGTTCACTATTGACCTTGTCCCATGAGAAGAAAATATAAATACTCAAGGTTGATGTAGTTGTAGGAAAAGGAAGAGCATGAGTCAAATGTTAAAATGCAAAAGAATGGCAACGGATGTAAGGCAAGTAAAATCCAAATAATAACCTAAGCTCTAGCCCCCTCTTGTATTACCGCTTATCCCCAAGAGTATCCATATATGTCACACCTATCAAAGTAAACGGAACTCTTTAAGAGCATCACATCCATGATGAAGCAATAACCTAACCATCACAAAAAAGGGGTTATCTCATTATTACATGATAAACAAAGAAGCTTGTTAAACAAGCTATCTAAATTAAAGAAAAAGGAAAATATGGGGGCTTGGAAGAACAAAGGCGAGGAAGGTAACTCAAGCATTGTTAAGCGCTCCCTCTACAAAAGCACTCATGGACAAATAGGTTGATATAATCTAGCATAGCACTATGACTCCATTCATGAAGTATATCCCAAATCATAACACCTTTCATACCTATCTTCTGGAAGGGTCGGCCCAAGAATTATTTGTTAATTCAAGTTGTCATTGATGGCAACAGGATGAACGAATGAACACACTTGATGACACTTGATGAAGATTGAAAGACTAGATATCATTTGATTTTGAAGTTCTCCTAATGATGCTGCACAATGACACATTACTGCACTATTATTAAATACACAATGTTATACCTTCATGACCTTGTTGGGTACTATCACGATGGCATGAATGCTACACTCCTACATAATGACTCTATGATCATATGATAACAATGAAGAAGCCAAAGATTGAAGAAGCCACGCAGTCTCAAACATTCCTCCTACTGTCCCAAACTTTTTATGCATGAAATTTTTGGGCAGTCACAAATAAAAATAAATTTTCCAACCATAGAGGCAATCTTTAATCATGGGACCTAGACCATCTTAAAGAGGATTTTTTCCTCTTTCCAATGAGCCTTTATTTGCCCTGAAACTCCCAGCAGTTGATGAGCTATGGAATTTTTAAGTTATGAAACATATATATTTGCAGGCTAGCCAACCTACTGTTTGTCACTCATGTCGGCCTATATCTTAAAGGTGTGTCATTTCATTTGTCCTAGAAAAAAACACTATATATACAGTTCGGACTGCATTTCTCCTCAAACAATTTGGGTGATCAATCATAGGAATAGAAGGCACTGTTCACAGCTTGTGAACAAAGAAGAGAAGGAGCACAGGAGTTAAGAAAATAGGCAGCAGTGGATTGTTTGGGTCTAAAAACTCTACAAACAACCGAAGTTTTGATCACCTAGTAAAGCATCTAAACACAAGTGGTTCGGATTTCCTGTGGTGGCATATTTTAGATCCGAAATTGCTGTGGCTCGGAATTACAGTGGCCTAGAATTGCAGTGCTATAGCTCAGAATTACAGTAACCCAAAATTGCAGTATTGTGGCTCGGAATTACAGTGGCTTAGAATTGCAGTACTGTAGCTCGGAATTACAGTCACCCAGAATTGCAGTACTGTGGCTCCAAATTACAGTGACTCAGAATTGCAGTATTGTGGCTCCAAATTACAGTGACCCAATATTGCAATGTTGTAGCTCGGACTTGATGCAATAACCTCAAACTGTGGAATCCTCAGACTTCTTGCTATGGTTCAGGTGTGAAGATACAAAGGGCTGTCATAATCTTGGAGTTAACTCTGTGGTCATTCCTGCGGTGAGCTAGATTGAAGAGTTGACAAGTGGAGGAGGGCCCAAGCCCATTTTACATTCACACAATCAAGATTGCAATTCCAGCACTTTGAATTCACTATTGAAGCAACTGTGGAGATATCATTCAGGCATATACAGTCAATGATGCAGACCTGAATTTTGAAGGATATTGGATAATGATAGCTGGAGGCCTATACAAGAAGATCTTGGATAGTGGAGCATTTGGTGGTTTGACAGTGAAGTATTAAACAGTGAAGAATTATGATGTTCAAGTAAGTACTATCCACATTCTTTATTAGAAGAAGATAAAACAGGATTGGTGTCCTTGGAGTAGGAGCCCCTAAACACAAGGTTGGTGCCTTAAGAAGATAGGGTTGAAGCCCTAGAGGTCGGAGCATCATCAAAGTCCAAGTTGGTGCTTGGCAATAGGTTGGTGTCTGTTTCATTAAAGGGTTGGTACCCTCACTCATCTATTGTATACAATTATTTGAAAAATGATTGAAGTTCTTATTAATCCTTAATATTATTATTATACACATCTGTCTTTAATTGTGAAGAATCTAACTGGCAATAATTAACAATTGAAAATAAATATTGATTCACCCCCCCCCCCCCTCTCAGTATTTCCAACAATTGGTATCAGAGCCGGCTTCTTCATTATCAGCCTAACAGCTGGAAGAAGGATTCTTAGGCACAATGAAGAACATAGAAGCAACAGGGAAACTGTCTATCTTTGACGGAACAAATTTTAGTTTTTGGAAAAAGAGGATGTCCTACTATCTAATGTCTCTTGGCCCTGAAGTATGGCACTCTGTTTTGGATGGGTACAAAGCTCCCTCCGGTCTTCCGACTGATCCAAACAAAAGAAAAGCCTACATTGCTAATGCCAAAGCTTTAAATTCCATCACTAGTGGAATTACCGATTCTGAATTTACGAAAGTCATGAATTGTGACTCAGCCAAAGAAGTATGGGATAAGTTGGTTTCCCTATATGATGGGGACTCCAAAGTTAAGGAGACAAAGCTTCAAACCTATAGAATACAATTCGAGAGTCTGAAAATGGATGATGAAGAAGATATTGCATCATACTTCCTTCGAGTAGCCGAAGTGGTTAACTCTCTTAAAGGACTAGGAGAAAATATTGAAGAAAGCACTATTGTTCAAAAAATCCTGAGATTGTTTACTGACAGATTTGACTCCAAAGTAAGTGCCATAGAAGAAATGAAGGACCTAGATACTCTCAATATGGATGAACTTCATGGAATACTCATTGCCTATGAGATGAGGAAAGGAAGTCCAAATTTCAAAGAAGCAGCTTTCAAAGCCTCAAGATCAACAAAAGAAGGAAAAGGATGGAATTGCAAAAGCGATGAATCTGTACTGAAAACGAATTAGCTCAATTTGTACGAAGACTAAAAAGGAGATCTAAGCTAAAAGGTAAGTATCCTCTTATTTGTTTCAATTGTGGAATAATAGGTCTTTATGCTGCAAAATGTCCTCATAAACATGATAGTGATGATGAAAAGGATGATGTACAAAAAGAAAGGGTTTAATAAGAAGAACTTCTTCTCCACACAAGATGAGTCTGATGAAGATGAATCTGTAGTCATCAAAAAGAAATCAACTAGAAAAAGCGTCATCACAAAGAAAGTGATGACGAATCAGATGAGGAAAGTAACTATGTTGGAAGCAAAGAAACGTTATTCATGGCATTTACGAATGATGATGACTCAGAACTGGAAGATGAAAGAAACATGGATAGATTGCTAATGAGTGCCATTGAAGAAAATGAGATTCTACAAAAGAAGATAATTTCTCTCAAAATAGAAAGAGAGGAAGCAAAAAGAAGGGAATACTTCTTGAACAATGAGCTAAAAGAGAAGGATGATATTTGTGAAAAACGTGAAGCTAAAATAATATCTCTAAGAAAGGAATTAGAGCAAGTCAAAAGGAGTTGGCAAAGCTCTCTAGCTCTTGATAACATTCTTAATACTCAAAAACCTCAACATGACAAGTCTGGAATTGATTTCAAAGGAGAATCATCAAGTACAAAAAATAATGCTAGAAGTTATGCTGACGTACTTTGTTGCCATCCAAAAGAAGAAAAGTCATCTTGTCGGGAACAAAGTCCCATCTCAAAACCAAGAATTGAAGAAAGAGCAACTCCAAGGAAGAATGTTGGTTCAAGCTATGGATACTACAACAGGTATCAAACTATTTTTCTTGGGCATTGTTACAATTGTAAAAACTTTGGGCATCAAGCTAAGCATTGCAAGGCTCATAAGAATGAAGCACCAAGTTTGAATGATCAAACAAACCAACTACGTGGTCCTAAAGAGAAAGGACAAATCAAAACTTACAATTCCTTTGATCCTTTGGCTAAGTTTGATCCATCTTGCTCATTATGTGATAATTATGATCATAATGAACAAAATTGCCCTCTCAAAAGGGAAAAAGCTAAAAGCATAAATCTCAAAACTGATAAATGTGGCCTAGCTCTATGTGCTCATAGTGAAGAAAATCATTGGTTCGTGGATAGTGGATGCTCAAGACATATGACAAGTGACCAAAAGAAGTTTATCTCATTGAACAAGAAAAATGGAAATGTATCCTTTGGAAGTGGATCCGCTAAAATCACTGGAAAAGGAACTGCTACCCTTGTCAATGGACAAGGAAAGGCTCAAAATACCTTGTTGGTAGAAGGGCTCAAACACAATCTCTTAAGTGTTAGCCAGATTTGTGACCAAGGACATAATGTTGTCTTTAGTACAAAAAATTGTGAAATAAGAGACTCATCCTCGGGAGAAGAACGCCAGATAATGTTTACATTCTCAGTAAAATCCAAGAAGATAAATGTTACTTAAGTCAAACAGATGAAAGTTGGTTATGGCACAAGCAATTGGGACATACAAGTTTTGATAACCTAGTCAACATCAGCAAAATTAATGCGGTAAGGGACATTCCAAAAATGTGCAAGCCAAATCAAGTTGTGTGTGGCCCATGCAAACATGGAAAGCAAACCAGAACTAGCCACAAAACTAAGGAGTTCTTAACATCAAAACCTCTGGAAATTATTCATGCAGATTTGTGTGGGCCAACTAGAACTCTAGCTCTTCAAGGTGAAAGGTATTTTGCTCTATTTGTTGATGACTATACTAGAATGATGTGGATATATTTCATTAAATATAAATCCGAAGCATTTGAATGTTTTAAGAGTCTTAAGGCTCTCATTGAGAATGAGAAAGATTCTAATATTAAATGTCTTAGAATGGATAGAGGAGGAGAATTCACCTCAAAATAATTTGATGGATTCTGTAAAGCGCATGGAATCAAAAGAGAACTCTCTACTGCTAGGACACCCCAGCAAAATGGAGTAGTTGAAAGAAGGAACCGAACCATTCAAGAAATGGCAAGGACAATGCTACTAGCACTTGCTTTGCAACCAAAATTTTGGAGAGAAGCAGTTGGGACCGCAGTTTATACCTTAAATCGAACTCAACTAAGACCAAATAATGAAAAAACTCCTTATGAATTATGGAAAGGAAGACCTGCTTCATTAAAATATTTCAAGATTTTTGGAAGCAAATGCTTCATAAAATAAATGATGACCCACCAGGAAAATTTGATTCTAGAGTTGACGAAGGAATATTTCTTGGATACTCCACTAGGAGCAAATCTTACAAATGTTACAACAATTGTCTTCGAAGAATAGTGGAAAGTATTGATGTAAAGATTGATGAAGGCCTTCCAAAAAAGAGAATTGAAGATCATGAAGTTGAGCCTTTCTTTGAACAAAGTGAAGAAGAAGAACCTGAAAAAGAAGAGGAGAATGGAGAACCTCAAAGTGAACCTTCACAAACTCCCTCTAAGATCAAGTTTATTCAAAGACATCATCGGAAAGAACAGATCATCGGAAATATAGATGAAGGAATTCAAACTCGAAGAAGGATGATAAACACCCCAAGAAAAGATGATGTTGCTCTATTATCTTTAATAGAACTTGAAAATTTTTCTCAAGCAAGCAAAGATCCTTATTGGATAAAGGCCATGAAAGAAGAAATGTCTCAAATCGAAAAAATGAGACTTGGGAACTGGTACCTCGCCCAAAAGATAAAAATATAATTGGAACAAAAGGGGTATTCAAAACCAAGATGAATGAAGATGGACAAATCATCATAAATAAAGCCAGACTTGTCTGCAAAGGATACTCGCAAATCGAAGGAATTGATTTCGAAGAAACCTTTGCACCAGTAGCTCGAATGGAAGCCATAAGAATGTTTTTAGCATTTACTTGCTCAAAAGAATTCAAGGTTTACCAAATGGATGTAAAATCAGCATTCCTGAATGGAGATCTCAAGGAAGAAGTTTACATGGAGCAACCAGAAGGATTTGATCTTGCTGAAGGAAAAGACTTTGTATGCAAACTAAAAAGGCCTTGTATGGATTAAAATAAGCCCCTAGAGCATGGTATGCAAAGTTGGATCACTATCTGCAACAAGAAGGTTTCAAAAAGGGAGTGGCAGGTAGCAATATCTACATGAAGATGGACAAGGAAAAACTTCTGATTACTCTTGTTTACGTTGATGATCTAATCTTTGCTAGCAACGATGAAGAAATGAGCCATGAATTTGCTCTAAATATGTCCAAAAAAATCGAGATGTCAATAATTGGTGAGTTGTCTTACTTTCTTGGGCTACAAATTTCTCAAACCTTTGCAAGCATGTTTATATCTCAAGCAAAATATCTTAAAGACATGCTTAAAAGATATGGGATGGAAGATTGTGCACCTATGAGCACACCAACGACCACAGATTGTAAATTAAGCAAAGATGATGACACCCCTCTCATAGATGCAACTCTTTACAGGTCAATAATTGGAGCTCTCCAATACTTAACTGGAGACAAGACCAGATATCATGCAAGCAGTTGGAATGGTAGCAAGATTTCAGTCAAGTTCTAAACAATCCCATCTAGCAGCTGTGAAGAGAATTCTCAGATATCTAAAAGGAACGACTGATTTTGGTCTTTGGTATCCTAAGAGTTCAACTCTTATTGTGACAGCTTACTCTGATGCTGATTGGGCCGGAAGCATGGATGATCGAAAAAGTACCAGTGGAAATGCATTCTTTATAGGAGATTGTCTTGTATCTTGGCTCAGCAAAAAGCAATCATCTATATCCCTTTCTACAGCTGAAGTCGAATATATAGCCGTTGCTGATTGTTGTACACAAATTCTATGGATGAAGGAAGACTTGAAGGATGTCAACATAGAAACTAAGCAACCAATTACTATTTTTTGTGACAATACTAGCGCCATCAGTCTTTCAAAGAATTCGGTGATGCACTCAAGGACCAAACATATTCCAATCGAATACCACTTTCTCCGTGAACAAGTTGCTGAACACAATATCAGGTTGGAATACGTCAATAAAAAGAACAAATTGTGGATATCTTTACAAAACCCCTTCCACGAGAAGCATTTGAGTATCTTCACCAAAAGATGGGGGTCATTGCTCTTGCATCACATTAAATCAAGCAACATGTCAGGAGTACAGTATGTTAGGGGGAGCACATTGGCACCCCATTGCCATTGATGTCAAAGGGGGAGAGAAAAAAATATTGCCATCCAATAACAAAGGGGGAGATTGTTAATCCAAGTTGTCATTGATGGCAACAGGATGAACGAATGAACACACTGATGACACTTGATGAAGATTGAAAGACTAGATATCATTTGATTTTGAAGTTCTCCTAATGATGTTGCACAATGACACATTACTGCACTATTATTAAATACACAATGCTATACCTTCATGACTTTGCTGGGTACTATCATGATGACATGAATGCTACACTCCTACATAATGACTCTATGATCATATGATAACAATGAAGAAGCCAAAGATTGAATAAGTCACGTTGTCTCAAACATTCCTCATGCTGTCCCAAACTTTTTATGCATGAAATTTTTGGACAGTCACAAATAAAAATAAATTTTCCAACCATAGAGGCAATCTTTCATCATGGGACCTAGACCATCTTAAAGAGGATTTTTTCCTCTTTCCAATGAGCCTTTACTTGCCCCGAAACTCCCAGTGGTTGATGAGCTATGGAATTTTTAAGTTATGAAATATATATATTTGCAGGCTAGCCGACCTACTATTTGTCACTCATGTCGACCTATATCTTAAAGACGTGTTATTTCGTTTGTCCTAGCAAAAAAACACGATATATACAGTTCAGACTGCATTTCTCCTCAAACAATTTCGGTGATCAATCACAGGAATAGAAGGCATTGTTCACAGCTCGTGAACAAAGAAGAGAAGGAGCACAGGAGTTAAGAAAATAAGCAGCAGTGGATTGTTTGGGTCTAAAAACTCTACAAACAACCAAAGCTTTGATCACCTAGTAAAGCATCTAAACGCAAGTGGTTCGGATTTCCTGTGGTGGCATATTTCAGATCCGAAATTGTTGTGGCTCGGAATTATAGTGGCCTAGAATTGCAATACTGTAGCTCGGAATTATAGTAACCCATAATTGCAGTACTGTGGCTCGAAATTACAGTAACCCAGAATTGCAGTACTGTGGCTCGGAATTACAGTGACTCAGAATAGCAGTACTATGGCTCCACATTACAATGACCCAATATTGCAATGCTGTAGCTCGAAATTGATGCAATAACTTCGGATTGTGGAATCCTCAGACGTCTTGCTATGGTTCAGGTGTGAAGATACAAAGGGCTATCATAATCTTGGAGTTAACTCTGTGGTCATTCCTGCGGTGAGCTAGATTGAAGAGTTGACAAGTGGAGGAGGGCCTAAGCCCATTTTACATTCACACAATCAAGATTGTAATTCCAGCACTTTGAATTCACTATTGAAGCAACTATGGAGGTATCATTCACGCATATACAGTCAATGATGTAGACCGAAATTTTGAAGGATATTGGATAATGATAGTTGGAGGCCTGTACAAGAAGATCTTGGACAGTGGAGCATTTGGTGGTTTGATAGTGAAGTATTAAACAGTGAAGAAATATGACGTTCAAGTAAGTACTATCCACATTCTTTATTAGAAGAAGATAAAACAGGATTGGTGTCCATGGAGTAGGAGCTCCTAAACACAAGGTTGGTGCCTTGAGAAGATAGGGTCGAAGCCCTAGAGGTCGGAGCCTCATCAAAGTCCAAGTTGGTGCTTGGCAACAGGTTGGTGCATGTTTCATTAAAGGGTGGGTGCCCTCACACATCTATTGTATACATTTATTTGAAAAAGGATTGAAGTTCTTATTAATCCTAAATATTATTATTATACACCTCTCTATCTTTAATTGTGAAGAATCTAACTGGCAATAATTAACAATTGAAAAGAAATACTGATTCACCCCTTCTCAGATTTTCCAACATTATTCCTCCCCTTAGGGTTGGAAGCATCTAATAGGACCTTGTGATAACCCTCCCATATCTAAGCAAGGTAACTTGTTTACAAATCATAAGCTAGGAGGAGTCGAACATTTGAAGATAACACTTGTGTGAAATACTTTGATGCTTTTAATATCAAATATGGCCCACTCTAGAACCCTTATGGTTCTTGCACCCATGATGTTGATCTCACTTAATTCTATGAATATTATGATAGATCTTTCCTCCCAGGTATAGTTTCCATCCCTTCAAGGATCGTACGATGCTTCTTTGGCACTTCAGAGAGGACATCCAACCCCACTTAATGATTGCACAAAGCACTTTGAGAGAGGATGTTGGACACTTGTGTTGGACATTGGATAAACCAACGCTCCCTGTGTGTTTCGCAACATGGACTAACTGCCTCTCGTGGATCCTTATCTCTGGCGATGTGATCATTGACTAATACCTGCGGGTTTTGGTCTAACGGCAATCATGAATTCCAACAAGTGGTATCAGAGCGTAGGTCATGAGTTCGATACACACCTGGTTAGCGTTGGGTGGAGATTATTGTACATTGGATAAACCAACGCCCTATGTGTTTCACAACATGGACTAACCGCCTCTCGTGGATCCTTATCTCTGGCGATGCGATCGTTGACTAATACTTGTGTGTTTTGGTCTAACAGAAATCGTGATTCCCAACAACTTGTTGAGGAGTGTTGACCTTGCGATGCCTTGGCACAACTAATGACACCTTAACCTACCTCTATGACCTTGGATGTTGCCCTCTAGAGCTAGAACATTGCCTTGAGAGCGAATGTAGCCCAAAGATGACAAGACACCCCCAAGTTGGCATTGCACCTACTTCATGGACATTGCCCTGTTTTTTTAGGGTATTTGATGATTATGGTGTGAGACCCCTTTGGAGGAGATGGTACATTGTTTTCCATGATGATGTCATACCCTAGCACTATGACATCCCATGCATGATGCTTGGATTGATGAGATGGGCACAATTGTGGAGGACATTTGGTTGAGGGAGGTTGCCTTGATGATTGGACATCCATTTGATGAGGAGATGACTTTTGGGATGAGATGTGTCCCTTGGAGCCATCCATTGCACTTTTGATGGAGAGACACACCTTTTGGATGATGGTGTCACACTTGGAGGGAATTTAACTCACACGTGTGGGTTAATTGAGGCATATTTTTTTGTTTTATCATTGAGTTAGCTATCTTTAGGTGTCAACTTGTAACCTATCCAACTTGTAATCATAGCTTAATATTATTTTAGGGCTTCTTAGACTAAATTAGAAAAATTCGACTTGGTTTCCCTCATATAAATAGAGGGAGGTCAAATTTTCTTAGATCATTGTCACACTTGGAGATAAATTCGCACTAGCTTGTCTATTCTCTCTTGTGTACTATGGAGCACTAGTTGATAAAACTTCTTATGGAGGATGTCGTTGGGATGGTTCTCTCTCTTGGATTATTATTGGCAATTATTTAATGATATGTGCTAATTTAATGTAAGTTATCTTCTTCCATCTTGTACTTCTTGATGAATTACAGTTTGATGAAATTTTCACCAAGGTTTTGTTGATGTTTTATGGCTCTAAAATCCTCTTGCACAAGATTTTTATCAAGTTTCTCTTGAGGAACCTACATTTAGTTTCCTCCCTTTGAATTTCCAAAGAAGATATAAGGACAATAGGATTAAAGGCATGAGAAACACAAGTTTGTCTTCCTCGTTGTCTTTAAATCCAAATCCATCTCTTTTTTTCCACACAATTTTACTCCTAGACTTCAATTATCCCTTGATTGAGAAAGGCACTAGTCCTATCTCTTGTGACAATTCATTTAAATAAAACCCCATATATTTGTATTTTATGTTTTCTAGGGTAAATTTAGGGATAGGTTACAGCAAAATCATCATTTTTCAGCATCCTTTGCATTGGATATTATTTTCCTAGGCTTAGAACTTGCATGCATTCATTTGGAAAAGAAAAAATATCATTTTATGCATTTTTCAGCCATAAATTAGGGCAGACATCTAGAGTTTTTCTTGTTGTTATAAGTTTTTTCCACCAACGAAAAGTGTAATAATTTACTCTCTAGTTTACTCATTTATTATCCATGAGTTTTCACTTGTTTATCATAGATTTTGGGGCTTTTTCTATCTGCTAATATAAAATATTTGCATGCTGTAAATTGCTTATTGAAACCTAGTTTATAACAGCAAAGTGTAATTTCTTGATTGCATGTGTTTGGGAACCTATTTGAACCTCTTTTGGTCAAACTAAGCCCTCTAGATTTAGCCATAGGGATCTTTGAACTTGCTCTCTTGAAATTATACCTTAAATCACCCACAACCCTAATCATTGCATAGTTTCCCTTAGGTGAATATTATTGTAGAACCCTTAGGAAGCATTTAGATTAAGTCTGTGTGAGTTACTTGATCCTTAAGATCTACTGGGGAATACTCCCTTGTGGAGATTGTTTCTGACCATAGAAACACAGGTAACTATCCCATTGTTGCTCTCAACCTAGATTGCTTAGTGAGGCTTTGCACTAGGGTATAGATTTTGTAGTAATAGTAATATCGGTTCATTTATCATTAAAAATGGGGTTTATCTCAATTTTATGGGCTATATTGTCCCATGCAAACCCAATTGTGCTTTGCGTAGTTCAAAACTCATTGCTACTAGAGTGCTATGTGCCCAAAATGTGCTAAAACATTTCAGCCATGTTTCTAAGTAGTGAAACATGGCCCAAAACATTTCAGCTGCATTTTGCACCTGTAGCTATCCCCAAAATGTTCCAGGGCATAAATACACATGAAGATACAACATTTCATGCAACTTAGTCATTAAATGATGGAACGCTCGAGGAATGTAGTGCCTCCTATTGGTTTTGATGCATTGAGTTGTTCGATGGCTCCCCATAAGTGGTGGCTGCCTCACTTCACAGAGAGCCTCACCAAGGAATGAGTATCTCCATCAAAGATAACTTAGATAAGTTGTTGAACCTAGACCCTCTTCCCAATCCTTCTACATCAACGAGTCATATCAATGTTGATATTAATGCTTGGAAGAAGACCATGCTTTTTTCCACACACTGATTAACATAGTTAACAATGTTTGGTCAAAGCTTGATGAGCTGCAGACTTGGATATAAGTTTTGGGATTCCTTTTTGAAAGAAATTTGTGTTGATTTACCCCTGTGCCAAGTGGTTTTTCATTCAGAAATTTAACTCTCTACCAGATAGACATTATGTCCTTTGTGATGGGCCTTGGTTCAAGGGCAAGGATGGCCTTTTTATGAGGCCTTGGCACCAAGCTTCCACACTTACACTGAGAAACTCTCTTCAGTTCCTACATGGGTGTGGATGCCTAGCCTGCCTCGAGAATATTGGCATTCCAATTCCCTTGCTGCCAATGGAAATGCTCTTGGTAAGTTTCTTGCTTTGACAGATGAACAGATGGATCTTCTGGCTTTTACATGCACTTGAATCTGCATTGAGCCTGATCATGGGAAGGGCCTTCCTAAAGAGATCATTCGTGAATGTAATGGTCACATCTGGACACAAATGTGAGACAACAAACGCACTGCTTTATCTAACGACTTGTTTTAAACATGATCACTTGATTGTTCACTATCTAGAAGGAAAATGCTGTGACTGCCTCTCAAACAAAGAAGGGCACAACCCATAAACCCACTTGGTGGATGGGCTCCAGCTCAGAGCACCATTGGGAGGAACCAAACCTGAAAAATATGTCTGATACAGATTTCAAATCTGGGTCAGAGACTGGACCTCTTCCACATCAAAAAGGGAAGGATGTTGTGTCAAATGGTCTCAACTGGGGGAAGGGGGAGAATATCTGCAGTAGGCCCATCTTATTTGCATATGCAGGAGCCTCATGGAGAGAATCCTATTCCCTCAAAGCAGAATTGCATGACAGTCAAGAAGAAAAATGAAAAAAATAAGAAAATCTCATTTCCAAATACTTGCATCTCAAATCACTTGGCAAACCTTCCTCTGCAGAGCTTGAGGTAATCAGTCCATCCAACTCTGGATAATCTAAGGAATTGAGAAGAGACATACCTTAATAGTGCTCGGCCTCTTTCTCTGAGCGTTGGTTGAGTTCTTTGGTTTAATTGCATTCAGGTATGGCTGGGGCACTACAAATATTGTAAACTACGTTACTACTTTTAACGGAAAAAGTGGTTTGATCATTCTAAAAAATAAAAATAGAATTACATGGGGATTTGCCAGTACTATCATACAGAACTCAACCAAGTCAGTCATGCATGGTACCACCCTAGGGAGTTGACAAATAGTGCCAATTTGGTGGAACCTGATGCTGGCTCAAAACAAGCTGGCTAAAATCCACTCACGGATGCGTCAAAAAAATGGCTTACACATATCCACTAAAACCAAAATAGGGTTTACTAACAGAGTCATCTCTGGGAAACGAAGGAAACAGAGAAAAAGGGGGAAATTATGTTGAAGCCACTCACATTAATACGTGCTGCAGAGACGTAAGATATAGACATTTCAGATAGTGAAAAAGTTTTATCCCCGCTAATTGTCTTTACAGCAGCCATGGCCACAATGCCTGCAACCGTTGCCACCGCCCCTCCATGCAATGTACGATATCTATTCTGCCATAATGAAATTTCCATCCAAAACGTTATCAGGATCAATCGATAAAATCCCATGTTCAATATATCTATCACAGTATCTCCATTAAACAAATTGCTGAAATCCGTGATCTTAACGAAGAGGAGAAAGGCGCCTCAAATGCAGAGCGAATTATGCAAGGATGTTCATGGAAAAAAAAACCGTGATAATGGAGATTACCGTGATGGGAAGCTTGACAGTGAGGGTAAAAAGCACAAGTCTGGGCTCCACTCGATCGACCTTCAAATGACGAAGAATTAAGGCTTCTTTAAAACCGCTGCCCTGAAATATAGAAGGCAGAGAGGAATCTGCACCCATAGCCTGAAGCCATTTTACTCCTAAAGATTCTGGAGAACTATCGTCTATGAGGTCAGGCGAGAGCATCGGATCAATTGGTCCGTCTCCCTCGTTCCTCTGCTTCTGCTCCATATTCAAACGCCAATGAAATGAAATCAGCGTGTCGTTGATAAACGTATACCAGTGGCCAAGTATTTCTACCTCCCTTCAGTGAATGGTATAATGACTCATCATTAGGACATGAACAGGAGGTCGTGGAGAGATGTCAAAACCAAATGAGGTGGGTATATGAAATAAATGATATTTTAACGTTTATGAAATTAAAAATAGTTTATGGGATTATTAAATTAAAAATAGTTTAGTGGATTATTAGTATTTTAATTTTTTTTTATGTTTTCTCTAATTTAATTATATTTTTATTAAATTGTTTGATAATGAGTTGATCTAGTCTTTTAAGAGTTTTCTCATTGAAAAGACAATGTGAAATAAATGATATTTTAACGTCCATTAGATTAAAAATAGTCTATGGGACTATCATGTCTTTGGTTTTTTGTGTTTTCTATAATTCAATCATTTTTTTACTCAATTTGAGGATGACCTGATCCAACCTTGTAATAGTTCCCTCACTGAAAAGGCAATGCCACGGAATTGATGCTAACACACTGTGATAATTGTCCGTGATGTCTCTGATGTCGTGATGTCTCTGATGTCTCTGAAAGCATCACATTCCAAAATGAAATGCTTTTCTATTCCACTGTGAGAATTGCAAAAAGTACATATCTTTCTCCCCAAGCTTCTTTAGGTCTCTTCCACCATCTAGTTTCACACCGAAGTTGATGTGAGTTAGTTCTTAATTCAACCATAAAAACATTTGCTCTCCACGGAATGCTCGGTCCAATGTACTCTTTTTGTTAGAGATCACAAGTGGGGTTGAATTTATGAACATAATATTTCTTCTTTCTACCCAACTCTTTTCCCCATATACCTTTAGCCTTTCAATTTTGTCTTTACCCAAAGACTTTTGCTATTTATAGATATATGTAGCTATAAAAATGTTTGCTATTTATAAATATATGTAGTTGCTATTTACCTTATTAGTTTAAAATTAGGAATTCATTTTTTAATTTTTTCATTATTATTTATATTATTTATGTGTAAAGTGATTGGTTTGAGGTAGTAATTTTATTTAATTTTTCATTATTATTTAAATTATTTCTTTGTAAACTGATTGATTGAGGTTATAGTGTTTAGTAATTTCATTTCTATTAACTATAAATTTTCAGTTTTTTTGTTTTATTTATTTTTTATTTAATTTTTTCATTTTTATGGTTTTTTTTTCTATTATTTCTATTTTTATGAATTATAATTTGTTCTCCATATTTTTAATTTAAAATAACTTAGTGTTATATTAAAATACATTTTAATAAATTTAATTATAAAAAATTATACACATTAATAAAAAATAAAACGCCTAAATATATCAAAAAATAAACATATATATTAAAGTGTATACATGTTAATATAAACAATATTAGTTTATCATATTTTTTTGATATTTGATGATAGCATTCAACAATACAATATTTTAATAGTTGTTTTATTTTTGTGATCAAATCTTTATGTTTTTATGTCTTTATTGTTTTCAATTTAATTAAGTTATATTTAAACTAGGCGGCAGATACTAGCTACTATGTAGCTTTATAATAAATTTATTAAGAATTTAAGTATTAGTGTGATTTGGTGAATAATTTGTTTTTTTGAAGGTGTAGGTTATCTCATATATGTTGATATTGTAATTGGTTTATTATGGGTTTATTATGGTATTTATGAAAAATTGTAACTAGTATATCTCAAATAATAATAGAAAATTTGGTGGACTTTTTTTTTTAAATTTTTTGTCAAACTTTAAGATTTTGAGTGACTTTAGGGTTTTTATAATGTTAAATCTATTTCTACCACCACTATGATTCAAACACTCCTACTCCTAGATTTTTTGAAAAAAAAATAGATTCAAATAATTTTTTCCCTCGTAATTAATACTTTCATATTTCTTACTAATTTTCAAAAATTAAAATAATATTAAAATTTGAGATTTATTATTAATGAAATAATGTTTGGTTTATTTTCTAATAAACTATTTGAAAATCATTACAATTTAAAATTATAAAAATTATAAGTGGATAATTATTTTGAAAGAGAGAGTTTATTGCAATGCTTTCCTAAAAAATATGATATACAATTTTAAAAGAATATGAATTTTTTATAAATCATTAGAATGGAAAAAGTTTATTGCAATGTCCTTTTTTAAAATGTGATTAAATTGATATAATTTTTGTGTGTAATAATTTTCGGTGAAAATCACATAAAAGAAATTTTTGTCAAAAATTTATTTTATGTGATTTTCACCGAAAATTATTACACACATTCTATGGATCACACAAGCCAAATTCCTGATATAATTTTGTTATAAATTATTAAAAAAGAAAAGATTTATGGTAAGTTTTTTTTTTAATATTATAATATGATAAATTATTTTTTGGCACTTCAAATATAATAACATAATTGGTTGTAGTTTAGTGAAAATGAAGTGTTATGTACTAAGTGATTCAAGGTTCAAATCCCAAGATTCAAATCTTTCCAACTACCTATGTTATAAAAATTGTATAGACTTAGGGGTTATAGTAGTAGTGGTTGGAAGTGACATAAGTTATAGTGCTAGACGTTGGAATTGAGCCCATGTCACAACTGAGTGTGTACTAGTTGTCTTTAATTAGACCTTTTCAAAAGTTTTTCGATTTATTTTTCCGATCTAATTTGTCTAAAATTAGGCATGAATTTATTGAAATCACAAGTTTGATGGGTAAACTCTGCCCAATCGAAATGCCATAGGGATTTTTTAGCTATTGAATTCATATAAGCAGTTAAAAAACTAGTTTAAATAACACAAATCACAATTTCACCTCAAACTTTTCCGTCCCACCAAAAAATCCACTCAAAACTCCATAAAAGTTGCATTAAAAACAACTTCATAATAATATAATGAATTAATAATTTATAAAAAAAACATTAAAATATATTTTTATTATTATTTAAATCTTATCTACATTAAAATTGTATTTTAGTTTTAAGATATGATTTTCTATTATTTTTAGGTGGTTGATTTTGGTTAGTTTTATGGAAAGTAAATTTTAATAAAATTTTGGTGTCCAAGTCAATCATAACATGAATTGGAAGTATGTATATATATTTGTATATAGAATAAAAAAATGATTAAAATTTTAAAATAATAATAATAATAACCATATGGGTTAGTAGTTTATCCAAAAATCTTTTAAATTTTATCACACTAAAATTGTCATGTCATTTAGTTTAAGATATAATTTTATATTATATTTAGGTGGTTGATTTTGATTAGGTTTATTGAAAATAAATTTTAATAAGATTTTGGTGTCTGAGTCAATCAATGCATGAATTAGAAGTATGTTTATACATGTAATGCAAAGAAATAAAACATTGTTTTTAATGTGAATCTACATAATTCCCTAGCTTGTGCTAACCTCAACAATGGTTGTTTTAAATGACATTCCCATTGTATTTTTAGGCGAAACTTATTTTCCAGTCCATTGGCCCATAAACGTGTCGATACAGGAAATGCCCACCGTGGAATTAAAGCAAGTACATAATCCTGCGGTAGGCATTTCCTGCCTCAGCGCATTTATGGGCCGATGGACTGGAAAATAAGCTTCGTCGTATTTTTATCTTATTTATAAAAATAAAATTGTGAATTTATATTTTTAAATGTTCGTTCTTGAAGTACATAATATCTTTAAATTTAGAGATTTTATATTTTTGTCTTCAACTTTTTACTCGTAGCAAATCAAAACACACCATTAGTAAGAACCTTTCTTTTATATATGATTTTTTTTAAGTTATAATGTTTTGGATTCATTCATCTTATTTTAATCATGAATTTAATAAGTGTCGAGAGGATCAAATCTTTTGGTATGTAAACCTTTTTAGAATAGAAAACTTGAAAAAGAATTTGCACTTCAACATATTTAATCTCTCTTAGAGTGATCAATCCATTAGACACCATTCATCATGTGTAATTGTTCATTATTTAAATTGCATTTTTTAATGCATAAATGGATACAATGCCATGAAAGTCCTCTTAGACACTTGTGTAGACTACACAACTTAAACTTGCAATTCTAACAAACTTTTCAATCAAAATTGACTAAAAACTATACCTGAAAATGGCCAAAATATAAAATAGTAAGTCTATTTGAAATGTTTTAACCATTAAAAAACATATTTTTTTAATTGCTTTATACAATATATACATATATAAATAATTCACATTGAAATATTGTATTTAATATGGACACTGAAATATTTTATTTATAACAAACTTGTCTACATTAAAATATTTTTTTTATTAATATATTTTTAAATACATGTGAATATTATTTAACTTGGAATATTTTATTTAAGAGGCACATTGAATTTATATTTTTTTGCATTAACATTTTTAAATGTCATATATCAATTTTATATTAAGAAATGAATGAAATATACATACAAGGTTAATATTGAAATATATTAGATAAAAGAGATATTCAAATAATTTGTTATGTGTTGAAATATGTGTGTGTGTGTGTGTGTGTGGTCCAATAAGTTATGCACCGAACTTACTTTGTGAATATTGGCATCTTTTTGCACAGCTATTTCGGGATTGTATTAGTCTTCTAGATGTCGGTATGGCAGTATATTGGTACTTTTCATAGCCTGTTTAGTAGTGATCACTACCAGCATATGTAACATGTAACTTATCTTTTAATGAAAAGTTACGAATTTTTCCTTTGTGAAAAATATGTGTGTGTGTGTGTTACTTAAGTAAGACATAGAAATATTTTATTTATGGCACCCAGAGTGAAAGTGAACTTTTTTTACCACATCTCCTTCATAACAACCGATGGTGTTACAGCAAGCACAATGAGAGTGGGATTATCGATGTTTTATAATATTTTTAATTAAAACTAACCAAATATGTGTATCATTTTTGTTTTTATTATAGTAGACATTGTTTTTTAATTTACTATATATTTTATTTTTATTTTAAAGAGGACAATGTCAACTCCAGGTTGAGCATGAACGAAATCACACATCGCCCTCAGGCTGGATTGTAAAATGAACCTCTCAGAGCAATCATTCACAAAAGATGTCCACATTTTCATTTGAATACCAAATAAAAATACATTTGCTTATTAATAACACTTTGTGCAAATTGATTATCATGGAGGGAAATACCAAAGAACCCTACCACCGTTTTGAATTTGCATTTATGCAGATTGAAGGTTTATCAAATAAATCATGTTAGAGGGTAAGAATAACAATTGAACATAAGTTTTTTTACTATAAACATATAGTGTTTTATTGCAAGATTTACTTTGAAAATAAATACATGTTAGTGATATGTCTGAAAGCTTTCCCATATCATAAAGTGATTACTAACAAGTCCAACTAGTGGATGAAATGGGAGCCAAATTAACGAGTGGTTCACCCCACCTTCATTTCAAAAGGCATTCATGAATCGAGCTTCATTAAATGATCTCTCTCAATCCAATGTATGGGAAGAGTAAACGTTCATATCAATATGAGCAAGGAATCAAACTTTCCCTAATGGTGATTTTGAAACCCTAATGGTGATCTCGAACCCTAATGGTGATCTCAAACCCTAATGGTGATTTTGAAACCCTAATGGCGATCTTGATACTCTAATGAAGCTCAGGGTTTCTAACACAAACCTTCTCGTCCTAGATACAGAACCATGACCAGATGTTGGCAAGCTAGCACAATATCCCTACAACTCAAAGGTTCATTCTAATCTGTAATTTCCTAGCCTTTGACATCTACTTTGTCATGTTCGTAAAAGAGTCTTTCTTAGTTATCTAAAGCTTCCAACCGGAAGTTACAATGCCTCTATCTCTAAAAGACTGGTCTTTGGACGAAAACCCAAAAGGAAAATCAAATTTTCACCCGCAAATCTCGCAATATCGGGGTCAGTTCACTTCAAACGTCAATTCGGGACCTTTCGGGTTGGAACAACTTAGACATTCATAGTTGTCATCAAAAAGGCATAAAATTATTGAACATTTCTAGCAGGAGCAGTCTGCCCACGAAATTTTGTAGGATTCTGGAGAGAGGCAAGAAGGAATTGTGCCAAAGCTCGGAGGGGGTAAATCCAAACAAAAATGTAGCCAAAAGCACATAAAGACATTGGCATCTATGAAAGAGCTAACCCTAGGTCTAGATGTCAATAGGATATAGTATAATCCCTATCCAAGAGAGACTTAGTTGGAAAACTAAGCTACATTAATATGTCTTATGAACTGTTGATGTCCAAAATCAGGGCGAATTGGAAGCCACTAGTAGGTTATGCGTCGATAGTAAATATCATAGTCAACAAATGGTTAAAATTTCATTTTATATCAAAGTTAGACTTGGAGCACATACTCAGAAAAACATGGGTCATAAGCAAAGGCTCGTTATGGCTTCAGCGGTGGCACCCATATTTTTGTCCAAGGATAGAACCATGACCTTGTAAGAACTTGTGGGTTTTTCTCCCAAGTTTCCCACTTGAACTCTGGTTGAAAGATATTCTTATGAAGGTGGAAAATTCTTTGGGTGGGATTATTTTATTGGATGAAGGCACATTGCTTGTTGCAAACAAACGAATGACACGGACCCTTATGGAAATGGACACCTCATAAGGACTACCTAAAATGCTAAAAATTTTATGGGGGGACAAAGTAATGTTACAACCCCTAGACTACTAGAAATTTCCCTTCAGGTGTTTAAACTACAAAGGATTCAACCACTTAATAAACTCTTGCACAATTCCTTCATGTCAAGGATATGGCATAAATTAACTTGGTCGGGTTAGGCCTCTTACACAGTCGAGGTTGCAAAAACCCAGACAACTACAAGCCCCTCTTGTGAAATATAGTTAGACTCATCACAGTGAAGTTTTTGCCTATATCCCAAGCTAGAAACCCTCAAAATTGGAGAACAGGATAGGAGCTGGTGTTCTTTCTCAATTTGTATACCAAGCATTAACAACAGTGGATTGGCCTTCTTTTGGAGCCCCAGTCGAAGGGAACATTGCAAAATCAGTCGATAAAGACAACTCTAGTCAAGATTATGAAGCGATGTTGGGTCATTTTTGTACCTTATCATTGAAACTCTCAGTGAATAGTGAGGAAGTGTCATGTAAGTATATTTCTGATCCAACCATGCTTATTAAAGAATTATCTATTGAAGATTCTTTACTTATTGAAAGAATTGAAATGAATGCACTTAATTTTTCTGCGAGCTATCCTCTCTTACCAAATATGCAATATGCAAATGTTGCTCTCAATATCGACTTATCACACAACCCTAGTCTTGACATAACTAAACCAAATACCCCTAAAACCTATCATAATTCAATCCTTAAACATAAAGGTTAACTGATGACAACACTCTTTAAATCCTCCCTAGCCTCATCAGAACTAGTACATCCTTCATCATCGAGTTCCGCTTATTCATTTGCAGACACACCTACCCCTTCTTTATCTGCACCCCCAAACTCTTATAAGGATGCATAAAAGTTTCCTCAATTCCTACGTTCTTAGAGAACCCCCCTGTAGAACAAAACAAAAATGTAACCTCTTTCTCTTTTCAAAATTTCGGCATAAGAAAGAAGGAAAAAATAAAGAAACCCTCGCCAAAGAAGGGAATTATCCTGAACCGATCATGTTGAAAATGCAGCAAGAAATTCCTAATTTAATTGTGCCTTTGATTAAATTAGGAGAAAATCAAAATTCCACACCAGAAGACAACTTGAATGAGCTAACTGAGTTATTATCACTCAATTAACTTAGTTAATTCAAGTTGGAGTGTGAATTTGGGTTGTGTGAAACGATTCCTAAATTTTAGGAGCCTGGGTTGAGTTAATTTTAGTTGTAGCAAATTAATTCAGTTAAATTGAGTTAAGGTCAGTTAAACTAGTTCCAATCGTTAGAGGAACTAGTGCGAGGTCCAGCAGTGGGGTGTAGCTTCAGTGTTTAACCAGTTAATTGATCAATCAACCTAAATTAACTCATGCATGTATGAATTCGAGTTACCCAAATGAGAATGGAGTTCAAGGGAATTGTACTATCAGTTGTAGAATATTCCAAATTGTACAAGTCATGCATGCAGTGAAAGGAAGGCCTAAAGGAATTACACAATTCTCATTGAGGAATTTCCTAATTAAGAGGGGCCTAATTCCTAAGGAAATATCGCAAGGAAATATAGGAGCCTGGAGGCTTGGAAAATTGGCTAAGTATTGGCCAAGGTCAATTAGTCAGGCAGAGGATAGAAAATACTTGTGCAGGTTGAGGAGAGCATATTGTGTTCATCCATTTTCTTTGATTAATGCAATATAGATAGTAAGGGGTTTTGAGCAGTTGCTTTCCCATAGATATATCTTTGTGTATGTGTGTTGAATCTTGATGCATGTTAATGATTTGTATTCTCGGTCGTGAATTTACTTCCACATATTGGTAGAGTAGATTTGAGTATTATGTTTTAGTACATTACATGAGCATTTTTTAATCTACAATTAAAATTCTACATGGTATTAGAGCTAGATTCACAATAGAGAAGAGAATTTGAAGTTGTCATTGCAGGAGGATTTGAGATTGCAGATCAGGTTGCAAGATTTATTCAAGACTAAGAAGATGAATTTCAATGGACTAAGGCTTGAGTATTCCCTTGAGGGAAGCTCGAATTATGTTGCATGGGGGGGGAAAGATGGAGGCAGTACTAGAGGATAATGGGTTGAAGGACTACATTGATAACGATGTTTTGAAACTAGTAGCAATTGATGCAAGATCTAGCATAATGGAAGAAGTGTGTTGCTAGGGCAAGGAGAATCACATTGGAGGGACTTCGAGATCATATTGTCTCAAATCTCCATGGGAAAGATACTATGTATGAAATGTGGCAAGCACTAACAAATTTGTTCCAGAATAGCAGCAACCGCGGGAAGTTGCCACTCAAGGACAAGCTTCATAACATAAAGATGCAAAAGAATGAACCAATTCTGCATTACCTGAATAGGTTTACACAATGTCGTGATGAACTTGGCGAGGTCGGTGTTACTGTTCCTGAAGAAGATTTGGTAGCTCTAGCTATGTTGGGTCTTCCCAAGAGCTGGTACAATTATAAAGATTTCGTAAATGGTAGAGATGAACTACCACAGTGGGAGTGGTTATGGTTTGATATAGTGCGTGAAGAAATAAGGTGGAGCAACAAAGATGGGGCCTCATCCAAGGTTGAGGATGAGGAGAATTGTGCCTTAAAGATTCTGTTAGGATATTCTGACACATAGGAAATAATTAAGTATAACTTGGTCTATCTTAGAGTTAGGTAAAGTGTGTTTCTTTACTATGTACATTTGTAACTTATAATATGACGGTCACGGTATTACCGACACTTGATCCGTGGCTTAACACCCGATTGGTCCATGATCTCTATTTAAAGATCATGGAGGGTCATTTGTCTGGTAACCGTCTATGAGATAAGCTTATGTAAATTTTCTTTCTTTATATTAACAAATTGCCTGAAGTGGCCACATTGGCTCATGTCGTGGATTGTTTCCCTCTTCGAGGGTTTTAACCATGCCAAATACAGGTGTACTGATTTGTGATCTATTTGTGAGCGGTGACTTTTGGTGTTTGATCTAAGGAACTTACCCTGTAAATTCCTACATGGTATCAGAGCCATTTTGAGGGCCGCATCCGTTGTTGATCCAAATCTAAAGCTAGTTTGACTGCATGCGACTATCATTTTCCAAATCTACTATTTCTGACCAATTTCGGGCTGGGAGAACTGCTCTATTGTGTTTGGAGCGTCTGTTACAGTGAAGAACCCCTTTCATTTCATGCGAAAAGGTTTTTGATTGCCCAAGTTATGTCATTTTAGATCTAGAGGTATAAAGTATCTTTTTTGCAATTATATTTATTATTCCTTCTGTTTATTTCGGTTTATAAAAAAAAATTATTGTCGGATCTATACCCTCTTCTCTGTGTATGCTCTTTGCTCAGCGATGTGTGTGAACTCGGAAAATCAGAAATAGGAAGACATTTTTTTGCTACGTATGCTCTTTTCCCGCGTCTTTGTGCGATCTCTAAAAATAAAATTAAATTAAATTAAAAAAAAGAAAAAAAAAGAAAAGAAGAGGATAGTTGCTAGTAAGACTAACCGGAAATCTAACATTATGTCGTAAGGCTTGTATTTTGTATTTTTTTGCATGGATTTTGTGCTTTTTTTGCAAGAAAAAACATGCGCATCGAAGAGCAAAAAAAAAAAAAAAACTCCTTTCTCCTTTCAAACAATTAAAGAATCAATTTACTAGCTCGCTTGGTCTAAAGTTACTTTATGAGAATAGAGGTCTTGGGTTCAAGTCTATTTCTAAAGCTTCTTTTTTCTAAAAAACTTATTGTTAAGTTACTTTTTCTTAAAAAAACATTTTGGCAAGTTGTTAGTTTAAAAAAAAAAAAAAAAAATGGGATTTTTTTTTTTTTAAATTTAAAAAGCACATGCAAAAGTAACATTTTAAAATTGACTCTAACTTATTTATAAAAGTGTGTCACATAAAGTAGTTTTTTTTTTTTTTTTTTTTAAATGAACTTATTGTATTGAGTTTGGAAAAGGGGGGAGGAGTGGGGGTAGGTATTTTTTTTTTTTAAGGTTCATTTTCATCGTCATTTTTCAACCTCTCACGTAACTATTTAGCGTCTATTTTAAAAAAGGCATAACTTCTTCATCTAGAAGCCGTTTTCAGAGCCTTTTTTTTTTTTACTGGCCTAATTTTTTGAGATATTTCCATTGGAGTAGTTGGTTTTAGCCCTTTCAACTTCATTTTTTTGAAAAAAATAAATAAATTAAAAAAAATAAAAAATAAAAATGGAAAGTGCATGCCCGGTTATTCTTAACAACACCAATTATTTCCAATGGCTATCCTACATGGTAGACTTGCTTAGAAGTAAAGGGATTAATAGAATAGCCACGGGACAATAAACTAAACCTATTGATGGAGATAAAGCCACTAAATGGGAAAATAAACAAGATCAAGCACGAGGGTTAGTAGGAATGTCCATTGCTCAAGATCTTAGATTTCATATCCAAGACATTGACTCCCCTAATGGAGCTATGAAAAATCTAAATACTATTTTTGGCATTGAAAATGAAATCAGAGCCCATCAACTTGAAAATGAGTTGCTTACTTTGGACCCCAATAATTTCTCCTCGATTGAAGATTTTATGTCCAAATTCAAGGCCCTTAGACTTATTAAAGAAGGTTGTAAGGTCAAAAAGGAAGATGGTAGCATTATCTATTCCATTCTTGCTAAGTTGGGCCTTGCATACTCTATATTTTTTTCCACCAAAAAAAAAATGAAAGTGCATGCCCAGTTATTCTTAACAGCACCAATTATTTCCAATGGCTATCCTACATGGTAGACTTACTTAGAAGTAAAGGGGTTAATAGAATAGCCACGGGACAATAAACTAAACCTATTGATGGAGATAAAGCCACTAAATGGGAAAATAAACAAGATCAAGCACGAGGGTTAGTGGGAATGTCCATTGCTCAAGATCTTAGATTTCATATCCAAGACATTGACTCCCCTAATGGAGCTATGAAAAATCTAAATACTATTTTTGGCATTGAAAATGAAATCAGAGCCCATCAATTTGAAAATGAGTTGCTTACTTTGGACCCCAATAATTTCTCCTCGATTGAAGATTTTATGTCCAAATTCAAGGCCCTTAGACTTATTTTAGAAGGTTGTAAGGTAAAAAAGGAAGATGGTAGCCTTATCTATTCCATTCTTGCTAAGTTGGGCCCTGCATACTCTATATTTGTTTCCACCAAAAAAAAAAAATGGAAAGTGCATGCCCGGTTATTCTTAACAGCACCAATTGTTTCCAATGGCTATCCTACATGGTAGACTTACTTAGAAGTAAAGGGCTTAATAGAATAGCCACGGAACAATAAACTAAACCTATTGATGGAGATAAAGCCACTAAATGGGAAAATAAACAAGATCAAGCACGAGGGTTAGTAAGAATGTCCATTGCTCAAGATCTTAGATTTCATATCCAAGACATTGACTCCCCTAATGGAGCTATGAAAAATATAAATACTATTTTTGGCATTGAAAATGAAATCAGAGCCCATCAACTTGAAAATGAGTTGCTTACTTTGGACCCCAATAATTTCTCCTCGATTGAAGATTTTATGTCCAAATTCAAGGCCCTTAGACTTATTTTAGAAGGTTGTAAGGTCAAAAAGGAAGATGGTAGCCTTATCTATTCCATTCTTTCTAAGTTAGGCCCTGCATACTCTATATTTGTTTCCACCTTCCATTCCACTAGAGTCTCAAGGAACAACATACAAGCCACCCTCTTTTGATGCCTTTTGCGATTCTTTGATAAGAGAACAAGAAAAACTCTTACACCTCGGTCTTATTAATTATGGAAAGTCTTCTAAGAAAGCCTTAGCAGCCCAGCAACAACCATACCAAAATAATCCTAAGAAGCAACATCCTAAAAAGAATGGTCCTAAACCAAACAAGGGTGTTAAGCAATTTTAGCCGCAAAATGAAAAAGCAACTCAACAAACTAATAAGGCATATAAAAACCAAGGGAAGAAGATAGATATACATTGAAACTTTTGTAATCGTAATGGCCACGTAGAGTCAAAATGTTTTAAGAATATGGAAGCCTTGGAAGCAACAATGAATAAGAAAAACATCAATTTGGAGCACTCTTCAACTTCATTTTCGGGAATGGCACTTTCTGCTTGTGGTTGTCAAGCATCAAAATCTAGTTATGATTTGAATGTATCTTCTTCTTCTCATTCTCATGAGTGGCTCATTGATTCCGGAGCCTCTTACCACATGGCCAAAAATAAAGCCATGTTTTATTCTTTAAATGATTGTAACACCAAAAATATTTATGTTGGTTATGATCGATCTCTTAATGTTGTAGGGTTTGGCACCATTCATCTAGATAATGATCAGTTTAATGATGTATTATGTGTTCCTACCTTGTCCTGCAACCTTCTATCTGTTTATCGGATAACTCATCTAGGTGAAGGAAAACAATAGAATTATCACCTCATGATGTTGTAATTAAGGACCTCAAAGATCCTAGACATATTTTAGTTACTCGCATTGATGATGATTCCACAAGGTTGTACAAGTTTGAAAACTTTGGGTCATCATTTCTTCCCTCCGTTTTTGTTGATCATAATTATTAAGTGAGCAAACTTTGGCATGAGCGATTTGGTCACTTAAACTATCGCTCTCTTCAAACTCTATGTAAAGAAAATATGGTGACAGGTCTTCTATGGTATATTGCGGAGATGGTGTTTGTTCCGGATGTGTACTCAGAAAACATCATCGAGATAGTTTTGACAAACATGCCTCTCGGCACGCTTCAACCCCTTTCCAGCTTGTGCACAGTGATTTATGTGGTCCACTTCCTGTTGTTTCTTTCTCTAGCTGCAAGTACTTCTTAACTTTAATTGATGATTTTTCCAGACGCACTTGGGTATACTTCTTAAAACTCAAGAGTGAAGTTTTTAACATGTTCTTGGCCTTTAAGGCCTTTGTTGAGAAACAATCTCGACATCACATTCTTAATTTAAGAACTGACAATGGAGGAGAATATGTTAACAACAAATTTATCCACTTTTGCACTGAGCATGACATTCAATTGCAACATATTGTTCCATATATTCCACAACAAAATGGTGTAGCTTAAAGGAAGAATCACACTCTAAAAGAAATGGCTAATTGTATGCTTCAATCTAAAGGACTCAGTCTTAATTTTTGGGCAGAAGCAATTAACTGTGCAAATTACATTGTAAATCACACTCCTACTAAGGTTCTAAGGAATATAACTCCGGAAGAAGCCTGGAGCTTAATCAAAACTGATGTAAGTCACTTTCGTGTTTTTGGAAGTGAAGCTTGGGCCCATATTCTAGATGCGAGACATAAAGCCTTAGAACCTGTTGTACTATACAATAACCCCCCATTTATTTTTATAAATAGGGACCCTTTAGAAATAAATAAATAAATAACCTTTTTAGAAAAAAGACACTTAGGAAATAAAATTCCACCCAAAAGGCGCATCGCTCATCATAAATGTTATTTTTTCAAAAAGAAACCTTAAAGAATAAAATCTGCGAACAACAAAAGGTGCTCTTTAGAAAGCTTTACTTTCCTTTTTCGCATCGCACTTGATTTAGTTAAAACTTAAAGGAACAAAGTGATAAAAGTTGCGATAACCGCGGACTCGACGAAGCAAATAAACTAAAAAATATAATCTTTTTTGCATCGCATCCATTTTTCGCTTTCGAAAATCGCATTGCGCGCAACTTATAGTATAGACTTAAATATATCTTTTAAATCTTGCGATCTGCGATTTGCGCAAATCGTATTTCGCAATGTTTACGAGACAATCACGAAATATTATAAGAAATCATTGCGATTTGCACATTTAATAATCTCAGCGTGTGAAAAGAAACTTATGTCATATCAGATTGAATTTTAGATCTTAACAGCTTTAAACGATTAATAAGCATTGCATGTGAAGCCAGGTGAAGCCATGTCAAGCATAAACTTTTGAAATCATAATGAATTATGAACAGGTGATTGATAAGATTGATAAAGTTTCGCGTAATTTTGAAATAAATTTCTGATACGTCTTTGTAAATGCTTGTTATATGATATCTTTCATTTTCATTATCAGGAAATCAGTTATTGAATTAAGAGAGTCTGAGATGAGTAAGAAAGGTAAATAAATCTCTCAAGCATTGCCCTCAGAAGATACAGATATGCCTTCGCTATTCTTAGACACTGCCCGTAACAAGGATTGCGATGTCTCGTCATGGGAGGCTATGTATAAACTATTTGAGGATGAAGGGCCAAAAGTGATAACAAATATATCTGCATAAATGTTATTTTTTCAAAAAGAAACCTTAAAGAATAAAATCTGCGAACAGCAAAAGGCGCTCTTTAGAAAGCTTTACTTTCCTTTTTCGCATTGCACTTGATTTAGTTAAAACTTAAAGGAAAAAAGTGATAAAAGTTGCGATAACCGAGGACCCGACGAAGCAAATAAACTCAAAAATATAATCTTTTTTGCATCACATCCATTTTTCGCTTTTGCAAATTGCATCGCGTGCAAATTATAGTATAGACTTAAATATATCTTTTAAATATTGTGATCTGCAATTTGCGCAGATCGCATTTCGCAATGTTTACGAGACAAAAACGAAATATTATAAGAAATCATTGCGATTTGCACATTTAATAATCTCAGCGTGTGAAAAGCAACTTATGTCATATCGGATTGAATTTTAGATCTTAACAGCTTTAAACGATTAATAAGCATTGCATGTGAAGCCAGATGAAGCCATGTCAAACATTAAATTTTGAAATCATTATGAATTATGAACAGATGATTGATAAGATTGATAAAGTTTCGCGTAAGTTTGAAATAAATTTCTGATACGTCTTTGTAAATGCTTGTTATAAGATATCTTTCATTTTCATTATCAGGAAATCAGTTATTGAATTAAGAGAGTCTGAGATGAGTAAGAAAGGTAAAGAAATCTCTCAAGCATTACCCTCAGACGATACAGATATGCCTTCGCTATTCTTAGACACTGTCTGTAACAAGGATTGCGGTGTCTCGTCATGGGAGGCTATGTATAAACTATTTGAGGATGAAGGGCCAAAATTGATAACAAAGATATCTGCAACAGGCACTGATATCACTTCTGATGCAACTCTTTTTTACGTTGCATGTTCATTTATTCATAAGATAGTTGTGAGACCAAAAATTATGCCTTACACAGATATGATCAAGTGGGCAGTTGAAAATCTGAATGTTGAAGACAGAGTATTTAAGAATTCCAGAGGAGAGACTATGGGTTCTTTTAGAGCTGAAGATTTGGCAGCCATGTATCATTTAGCAGCTCCGCAACAAAAGTATGACAATAGATATGTGCAAACATTCAAAGCTAAACATCCAGATCTTATCAAGATCATCCATGAGTGGAAGGACAATGAGGGAAAAATTAAGCAAGACAAATCTGGTACGTACTCCATTGCACAAATCCCTCATCCCTATTGCTCTGCTGCGGGTATGTTGTGTAGGTTATTTGCTAGACCCAATAGTACTAGGTTCTTTAGAGACTGGGTTCCCTTAATTGACGCAATCGTCAATTCATCCATTTTGAATTGGGCAGACCTTTTATCTAATTATTTAGCCAAACACAATGATGAATATAGGAATAAAAGGAATGCTTCCCCTCAAGAAAATTCACCCTTTTTCATGTCCGCTTATGTTATGGATTCCATCTGTTATATCTCAACATTTCCAATCATGGGTTGGAAATGGACCATTACAGACACTACACCAATCCATATTTACCATGAAGAACTCCGGGATTCCAAATACCACTTGCATTTTTATAAAGTTTGTTATGGAGTTATGCTGCCTATGTATCAAATGATTGTCGATAAAAAGATCCCTAGGGTTTCCAAGGAAGTCAGTAGAGATATTGTTCCTACTTCCCGATGGTTTGCTGAAGAGAAATTTACTTATGTTCGAGTATTTGGAAGTTCCACTCTTCCACATGTTTTGCCATATTATGTTCTGGATAGATTGTTTGGGAGAGAAATAGCTTATCAACTTATTAATGGTGTCACCAAACAGTTAAAGGATGAAAAAAAGGCTATTTGGCCTTCATTCCCTATACAGTGTGGTACTTTTTCTTTAGCCAATATTGGCCATACATACAAAGAGGTTCCTAATATTCAAATATTAAACTTAGCATTTATGCTTGGGAGATTGTGTGATCCCAATGATGAAATTAAGAATTACATGGCAAGACTTAAGACCAAGCCTTTTGTAAAAGAAGAGGATCAGTTTGATGACTTCTTTCAAGGAGTCGAAGATTTTTCAGATGTTATTAAGAGGGTTTCCAATCAATCAATTCAAGAATATACCGAAGCTTTTCAGGAATACAAAAATAAGAGATTAAAGAATGTCCCTTTAAATTTTCTAGTTATGGAAGAAGAAAAACACACTCCAAGTGTTAATCTTGACGAAGAAATAAAGGATGATTCTGAAAATGAATCTGGTCAGTATCAACAGCAATGTGATAAGACCAATCAATCTGAAGATGAGGCTGAGTCTACAAAAGCCAATTCGGAAATTGACCAGATTATTCACGATATAGAGTTGCAAGGAAAAATAAACAATAATGTCACGGAATCAAATACAGAAGCAGTTCTAAAAGTTAAGATCATAGAAGATCATTCTAAATCATCTGAAGGAAAATACCTAATAAATAAATGGGAACAATTTTCCCAAGCAATAAAAACTTCTAAAGGAAAGGTCAATACTGGTCAAGCAGCAGGTTTTCAAACACTAGAGCCTTCCCAAAGGATAGTTCAGACGGTTAACCCTTTACAAAAAATCCCAGCAACACAGAGCAGAGAGGTTATTCCGGCCCATTCCACAAATCAAATAATTTTGCAAATAGAAGACATTCCATCATTGGATATCTTCTACAGTCCCAGCCATAGAGCTGTAGCCAAAAGAAATAAGAGAAGAAGGACTGGTGAAATGACTCTTAAATCTACAGATGAATCATTTGACATCCTCTGGAAAGATTCATCAGAGGATCCTACTAAAAATTTGACTAAACTATCACAATATGCAGGAGCTTATGCTACAGCTATTGTAGATAAGGCAAGTGAAATCAAAGCACTTTTGAAGCAGAGGGAATCCAGGATACAGGAATTGGAACACATGTTAAATACAAAGAAATTCAAGTCTACAGAATAGATCAGAGAACATTTAGAACAGTTCCATAAAGATTTTTAAAAACTTAAATTGGAACATCATACAACACTTAAAGATAAACAGATAAAGCTAGAGAGAACCATGGCAGAATTACAGAATCAATCACAATCAGAAAAGTTCATTCAAGAAGCACTTGAGATAAATACAATGATTAAAGAGCAACAAAAATAATTTTGTCATCAAGTTGCTATGATTGATTCTTATTGTGATTCCAACAAAATAATGATTCAGCAAATTGTCATTCAAAAACTTGAATGTGATAAACTTCAAAAACAAATTGAAGAACATATTCAATGGCAAGATTCAGATATGGGAAAACAAGCTAATCTACCTCAGATAGATAAGCTTTATGGAGAATTATTATTTATAGAGTGGAAAACATAGATTGCCCAAGCAAAAAAAGCCGCAATTAAAACATTCAGCAAAACAAATGAGGTCATACAGCTTTTATGTGACCAATTGTTCAAAACAGGACTTATTGAAGAAAACACGTCTGAGGTGTTTTCATTGAAAAAAGAAACATAATTGAAATGGACACAGAGAGCAGAAAAACAGGAAGAAGCAATCAGGAAAGTTAATAAGTTTGTCTGATCAAACCTTACCATCAGCAACAAACTCTTCTACTTCTCACAGAATCAGCTAAAAAGTCACAGTCAACAATTTCAAATTCCATCTTCAAGAATCAAATCCGGTCACGAATATTTCGGCCACCTCAGCTCAAGACACTGCTAGATATCTGCAAATTACGTGACTATACTCCGCAAAAGATGCAAAAGCCTTAAAATTAGGATTTTTAGTTTTTAATTCCTAGATTATTGTTCGAGTTAGAGGAAGGTTGTTTGAAACCTCCTCTACATTTTTGTAAAATATTTAATTTAGTTTGTAGTTAGTTTTAGTATTTAAACCCTTCTCATGCATTTAGAGAAGGGTCCAAAATTTTATTAAGAACATTTGCAAAGAATGCTTAATTGTAAGTAAGTTTGTGAATGCCTTGATGAAATAATGGAACACGATTATATTCAGTTATAAACATCATTTTGTTGATCAATTCCTGGTGCAATTTTGTATTCTTTAAACAACTCTTTGATTGAAGGATTGGATACGACCTATTATCACTGATCTGATAAACAAAGTAATACGCAACTGGTACTAATATCATGTATGTTATTTATGTTTATGAAAATTAGTGATGAACACAGCTTTCATGAATCATGCATGAAATTAATTGTTTATGTCTGAAATATCTGTTGCACTAATGTACAGTATAAAGACAGAAATTAGTTATTTTATATATGCTCATCAAACAATGTGATATATGTTTCATTTTCTTTTGATTAATCAATTTTTCAAGACAGGGTAATAATTCTATTAAATCTAAATTGATTCCATGACAGATTCAATAGATATCTTTCTAGATCGCATTGAGATATTATATCCCGGGTTAGATTAAATTTAATTCAAAATCTTGCATTTAGAGTTAAATTTGTGTTAGTTTGTAGTAATTCATCATTTCAAAATGTTTTGGTACAAACCCAACAAGTTATCATCCAAAAACCAAAACTAAGAAACTGGTCCCATCACACCCAGTCGGAGCTATTACCCCAAACGGAAAAGGAGCTACTTTAAGGTCCGGACCGGGTGGTTATCCCCCTTTGTTGTTGCCACGGATTTCTGAGGCCTCAACAAAACCTAAGAGTGAAAAATGCATTTTTGTTAGATATTTTGAAGATGTCAAAGGATATATACTTCTTCAACCAAAATCCAAAAATGTAATCATTAGAAGAGATGTAAAATTTGATGAAAATATATCGGTTTGCAAGCCTAGTTCAGCGGATGTGCCACCTTTGACATGCGAGCCTGATTCGACATATGTGCCACCTCTCCCTGTCTCTTCTATTTTTTACAGCATTCCTTCTAGTTTGGATAATGATAGCGAGGATGAAAATCCTCCTACACCTCCTCAATATATTCCTTCAGCTCCACAACTTCCAAGATGGATCTACTCTACTCGGGATGCAATAGGTTCTCTTGCAGGTGACCCTACAGATCAATGTCGTACACGTTCTCCTTTTGAAAGAGCCTCTTCCTTATTAGTTCAAGTTCCAGAAAATCCTGATCCAAACACCTTTGAAGAAGCTTCAGGTCATCCAGATTTGGATGAAGCTATGAATGAAGAGTATCGTTCCTTATTGGCAAACTATACTTGGGATCTTGTTCCTCTTCCAGAGGGAAGAAAACTTGTCAAATGCAAATGGGTTTACAAAACAAAATTTGGGCCAGATGGGAAAGTGGATAAACATGAAGCTCATCTTGTTGCTAAAGGATTTTCACAAGTTGAAGGCATTGACTATACTGAAACCTTCTCCCATGTTGCCAAGATGAATTCTATGCAACTTGTTCTTTCCCTTGCTACCTCCTTTAAATGGGAATTCCATTAGATGGATGTTAAATCCGCCTTCTTACATGGATATTTGCTTGAAGAAATCTACATGTAACAACCCCCCGGCTTTATCCAAAATGAATCTAGCCTTGTTTGTTGCCTTAGGAAGTCTCTTTATGGTCTCAAACAAGCTCCTCAGGCTTGGTATGCCAAAATGGATAGATTTCTCTTAGATAATGCATTTCTAGTTATCATTCTGACAACACTGTCTACACCAAGAAAGTGGGTAAGTCCTTCATCATCCTTGTTCTTTATGTTGATGATCTTATCCTTACTGGTATTGATCCCAACCATATAAACCATGTGAAGTCTAGCCTCAAAAATAAGTTTGAAATGATAGATTAGGACACTTCCATTATTTCCTTGGTATTCAAGTCTTGCAATCCAAAGAAGGTATTACCATTTCTCAGTCTAAGTATGTTTTTGATCTTCTATGCCAATTTCACATGGAAGACTATAAGCCATCCCCTTCTCCCTTTCAGTTTGGAGTCAAGCTTTAAGTCACTTGTACTACCCCTGAATTTGATGCTACCTTATACCGTCAACTTGTTGGTAAACTTATGTATCTAACCCATACCCGTCTTGACCTTTCCTTTATCGTTGGTCTTGTTGCTCGGTTTATGCACCAACCTCATGAAAGTCACTGGAAAGTAGCTAAAAGAATACTTCGATATATTCGAGGTACAGTTTAGTTTTGGATTCATTACAATATAGGAGCATCTCCATTATTGATTGGTTTCACTGATTCTGATTGTGCTAGTGACCCTGATGATCGAAAGTATACTACAGGTTATGTATTCACTCTTGGTTCAGAACCTATTACTTGGTCTTGTAAGAAACAAAGTTCCATCTCTCTCTCTCTTCGGCAAAAGCAGAGTATCGTGGTGCAGTTGAAGCTAGTAAGGAATCCTTGTGGCTTTGTCAGATCCTGATCAAATTTGGTCTTCATCAACAACATCCAACTACACTTTGGTGTGATAATTAGAGTGCCATTCAACTATGCAAAGATCAAGTTCAACACCAGCGTATGAAACACATTGAACTTCACGTACACTTCATCAGAAAGCTCATTCATGATCGTGTTCTTGAAGTGCAGTATTGTTCAACCAATGGTCAAGTTGTCGATATCTTTACAAAGGCTCTCATAGAAGCAAAGTTTACCAAAATTTGATCTATGCTTGGAGTTCAAGAAAGTTATCATTAAGGGGGGATAGGCTCTAATGCCTCCTTCCTTCTCCTATTGTGTCACCATTGTAAATTCTTCAATCCTATCCTAAGTTATTCTTAAGGGGGGATGTTAGCATATTTCGACACATAGGAAATAGTCTCCTTTTGTGTCACCTCTGTAAATCCTTCAATCCTATCCCAAATTGTTCTTAAGGGGGGATGTTAGGATATTCCGACACACAGGAAATAATTAAGTATAACTTGGTCTAGCTTAGAGTTAGGTAAAGTGTGTTTCTTTACTATGTACATTTGTCACTTATAATTTGATGGTCACGATATGTAGTGATCTAACGGTATTACCGAAATTTGATATGTGGCTTAACACTGGATTGGTCCATGATCTCTATTTAAAGAGCATGGAGGGTCATTTGGCTAGTAACCATTTATGAGATAAGCTTATGCAAATTTTCTTTCATTATATTAATAAATTGCCTGAAGTGGTCGCGTTGGCTGAAGCCGTGGACTGTTTCCCTCTTCGAGGGTTTTAACCACGTCAAATATTGGTGTACTGATTTGTGATCTGTTTGTGAGTGATGACCTTTGGTGTTTGATCTAAGGAACTTACCCTGTAAATTCCTACAGATTCTAGTTAAGGGGGCAAGAAAAAGGACTTGTCCAAAATCAAGTGCTTTCACTGTCATGAAATCGGGCACTATGCCACGAAATGCCCACATAAGAAAACAAGCAAGAATACCTAGGGAGGAGCGACAGGTGAATCTCTTGCTTCACAATTCGAGCTTGATTTTACCATCATTGCATGTAAGGAAAGAACAGTGATGGGAAGTGTTTGGTATATCGACAGTGGTGCCTCATTCCATATGATGGGGAACAAAGATTTATTCAGTGACTTGGAGGAGAAGGACCTCCAGATGCACATCAAGATATGAGATGATGGGAGGTATAGCACGACTGGTATCAGTGCAGTTACTTTCATAGGGAGTCTGGCTCCCCTCTCAGGCTAAAAAATGTGATGTTTTTTTTCTGGTCTAAAGAGGGATTTGGTTTCTGTTGCGGTGTTGGAAGACCCTGGCTACGATGTGATATTTAGAAAAGGAAAGGAATTCTTGATGCACATCGCCACGGGACAAGTGAAATAGATTAGGGTTCGGGTGAAGAACCTATACAAGTTGGATGTGGCAGACTATGTCGCTTTGAGCACAAAGGCAGAGAAGGTACAAAGCCCAGATGTCGGTGAATTATGGCATATAAGACTTGGATATTTACACCATGGAGCTTTGAATATCATGCAAGATATCACCACATGCCTCCCCAATGGAGCACTAGATCAACCAAATACATGCAAAGGGTGTACCTTGGGGAAGTACCCAAAAATCCACCTTCAATGATCGGGATAGAAGGGTGCATGCAATCCTTGAAAGGATCCACTCTGATGTTTGTGGGCCTTTCTCGATAGCCTCCATGACCAAGCACATGTATTATGCTATATTTGTAAAGGATTTCTCATGTAAGTGCTGGATTTTCTTCATGCAGAAGAAAGACCATATATTATCCAAATTTATTGAATTTAAAGTGTTTGTTGTGAAAGAAACTGGAAACAAAGTGAAGGCTCTCAGGAGTGATAACGATGGTGAATATGTGTCGAATGAGTTTAAAAATTTATGTGCAAAGAAGGCATTTGATGGGAGTTGACAACACCCCATAACCCACAACAAAATGGGGTGGCTGAGAGGAATAACATAAGTATTGTGGGAAAAGCACAGGTGATGTTGCATGACCAGGGCCTACCTCTGCACTTGTGGGGCGAAGCATGCAACACAATGGTATATGTGCAAAACATGAGTCCTCATCAAATTCTCTGGATGAGTACGCCAGAAGAAGTTTTTTCAAGGAAGAAACCAGAGGTGTCACACTCCAGGATCTTTGGATCATCAATATATTTCTATGATTCCAGGGAAGCAAGGAAAAATCTAGAGTCGACAACAAAGTTGGGAATATTTGTGGGGTACACTGATACACCTCATAACTATCGAGTGTGTTGGGTATGTGTTATATCCTTTCCATGAATAGTCACACACGTGGGGTGGTCATAGGGGGGACGATAGCACCCCCTGTTCATTGTGTTGAGCACAGCGAGGGGGTCACAGGGGGGGCAGCAGCCCCCCTGTCCAGGGGATTGCAAGGGGCGGGTAGCTCCCTGCATAGGGTCCGAGGTAGTGCCCCGGGAATTATTATTTTTTATCCTATTTTAGGTGGGTGGACCCACCTATGGTTTTGTGCATGGGTTTGCACATGGTTTTGGGGCATGATGGTTTTCAGCCCCTGGTATTTTGTAGATCCGGTCAAGGGAACTACGATTATATTTTAATCTAGGGTTAATGGATTGGGGTTTATGAATGCTTCGACACACACACACACACACACATATCTCTCTCTCTCTCTCTCTCTCTCTCTCTCTCTCTCTCTCTCTCTCTCTCTCTCTCTCTGTTGTAACACTAAAAGGAATATAAACATAGTTACCGATCAAATGGGAACTATTACCTCAAAGCGATAACTCTAACCAAAAAAACATCAAAAACCCATGAAAAACAACCCGAAAACAAAAAAATTGTATTTTGGAATAACTTCTCTTTTTTTTGGGGTAAATTTTCAACATTTTTAAAAAATGGAAGTAAAAGACAATTTTTTTTTTTTTTTTGGGTGCAAAAAACACCCCGAAAATGAAAAGTTGTATCATGGAATAACCTCTTTTTTTCAGAGTAATTTTTTGACATTTTTTAAAAATAGAAATAAAAACCAATTTTTTTGTGCAAAAATTTTGTGCACAAAACACCCCGCAAACGGAAAGTGTTAAAACAAAAATTTTAGAGTAATAAAAATTTCTATTAACAATGTAAAAAAAAATGAAAAAAAAAAACATTTTAAAATAATTGAAAAAAAAATGCATTATATTTTTTTAAACCTTTTTTTTTTTTTTTTTTTAAATAAAAAATTTAAGAAAAAAAATAATGAAAAACATTTTAAAAATTAAAATTTAAAAATATATTAAAAAATAATAATAATAATAATAAAATAAATAAATATTAAATTTAAAAAGAAACAAATAAATTAAAAAAAATAAATTAAATTAAAATATACAAATTAAATTTAAAAAATAAAAAGATTCTTTTTTTTTCCTAACAAGGTCGGTTATGTTGTATTTCTAAAAATAAAAGAGGAGAGAAACTTCTCCAATACAAAATTCCCCAATTTTGGTGCAGAGAGAAATCTGCTTGGGTGCTATTTGCTTGGGTGCTATTTCTTGGGATGTGTTACTTGTTTTCCATTTTTCTCCCCTCCTATTAGAACTGGAGGCGGTTACATTGGAGCTATACTGTTTTACAAACTGAAGTAATAACACAATACATTTAACTTTCATAATGAACTACGTTTGCTGCTGTAAATTGAAACTAGAGTCATGGATGATCGAAGCTTTGATGGGCTATTTGTTGACAGTGTTCTTACTTCCACGTTGCCTGCTTCCTTGATCGATTGAAGTGGAGCCTTGCTCCGACTTTTTGTTCATTACTTCCTTGATGATGTTGACTAATTCCTGTAGATGATTGCAACTATTCCTTAGAGTCCTTATTTCTTCGCTGCAAGTCTTCCATTGCGATCTTATATAAGCCATTTCTGCTTTAGTTTTTTCTTTGTCTTGTAGAATCTGATTCTTGAGGTTTTTAATTATGATTCAGTGTGACTTGCAGAAGGCACAGGGATGTGCTCTGTTCTCCATAGGATCCATTTTTTCCTTTCCACTTTTGAAGTTGTGTGTCTTAACTGCTCCTTCCTTCTTTATTGGTGCCCACAACTGCACTGCTTCTTGTCTTTGTGCCGCACTCTTTGTAGAAGAGAATGCCCACTTCCTAAAAAATAAACAGCGAAAACGTTGATGAAAAGGCGAGAGGGTATGGATGAACGTCCAACTCACAAGTGAAGTCGACAACGTGGCATTTAGTAGTGCGTTCACAAGATGGGGAGAGGGGTTATTGAGAAAAGCTAAGGCGATAAGAAGCGGGGAGAGAAGGGAGGCGATGGGCGTGAAGTGAGGGTGGAAAAAGCGCAGATAAAGCCCGAGAGAGGAGAAGGAAAACGCTGATGTGGGTGCGTGAGACTTAAGGAGAGAAAAAAATGAAAAAGGGGGATGAAGGAAAGAAAGGGCAGAGCGCAAAATATCGAGGGGTAAGAGTGTAAGATGATGCAGGGAGTTCACGTGAAACGTGATTCCAAGGGATATTGGAGTCTTGTTGGTACTGATTTTGTAGATTTTGCAGAGGTTGCAATATATTCCAGAATTGTCCATTTGCTTGGATATGATTTCAAAAGGGATTTTGATGATAGCTTTGAGATCTTGATTTGAAATGATTTGATTGTTGATCATCATGGAAGTGAATGGGTAGTTTAAGGGATAGGGATTTGTATATTGATTTCTCCAATTTGAGCTTGTCCAACAATTTGATTGACTCCTTTGTTTGCTTGCTCATCTGCTAATTTGTTCTTCTTCCTTAGAATGTGTAAATACTCTATATCACCAACCTGCCTTGATATTTTTTGTGCTCTGTTCAAAATTTGATTTAGCCCTGTATTTTCCGAGAGCGAATTCGTTACCATTGCCCTGATAATGATAGTTGAAGCCCCAAAAATGATGGCTTCATTGATTTTTTTTTTCTTTTAGAATTTTGAGTCCGAGCAACAGCCCATATGCCTCTGCTTTGTTATTTGTCATTTGTCCGAGGCCCCAATTGTAAGGTGTCTGCGTTGACTGATTTTGTTGCAATATTATTCCTCCAATTCCTGCCTTGCCTGTATTCTTTTTTGAAGCACCATAAAAAAGAGGCATGCTTTGTTAAGAGTTTTTATCCAGGCTTGGAATTCTTCTCCAGTTTTCCTGATTTTCCAGTTTTGGTGTCTTGTTGTGTTTTTCACTTGAGGATTCTAGTTGATTTTGCTTACTGCAAAGCTTATCCAATTCCTTTCTTCTTCTTGAAGTTGGCTGATACTAATTCCTTTGGCCCCTTTTGCTGTGAGAAATTCCACCATTAGTCCCCATGCTTTTGTCGTGACTTTACTTACTGTTGGAATATTATCCTTGAAAATTGCTTCGTTTCTAGCTAGCCATAGTTGCCAGCAGAGGAACGAGGGTAGGTTGTTCCATATTCTCTTTATTGTTTGCTTATTTTTGAGGGGGTTTGGATACCTGATTTTCCATCTGCTGAGAAATTGATTTATGGGGACATTGTAATTTATGTTTTCTGCTATGAGTATCACCATTGCCTTCGAGCATTTTCTTGAGAAGATGCATTACAAAAATAAGTGTTGAATTGTTTCTTCCTCCTTTCTGCATAGTGGGCATTGGGACGACCCACTTATTCCTCTTATTTTTAGATTCTCTGCAGTGAGTGATTTGCTATGTAGCAAGGTCCACATAAAAATTTTGATTTTGGGGAGGGATTCAATCTTCCATGCTAATCTCCAATATTGTCAGTCTTGATTATTTTTCTTCTCATACAGTTTTTGGTATCCTGTTCTGACCGTATAATCTCCTCCTGTTGGTTCCCATATGTGGATATCATTCTTATTTTTGTCTATTGGAGTTGCCCCTACTAATAGGGAAGTTAATTTATCCCCTTGATCTGTAAGGTCGAGTGGGAGATTGGGAATGGCCCATTGCTTCCAATCTCCATCTATCTCCCAGGTGGAGATGTTGCTCAGCTTGTGGAGGCTTGCCTTTATCATCCATTCTTTTAATTCCTTTATACTTGGGTTAATCCCTAGGGGTGGATGTCCCATTATGCTATCTTTCCAGATGTTTATTTTCTCCCCATTTCCCGGTCTCATAGTGATATGATTTTTGATGAGTTGAGTTGCATTGATGATGGCTTTCCATATCTGAGTGCAAGGCCTTGTCGGAGGATTCTTTCCCAAGATCATGGTTCTTGATCCATTAAGATATTTAGCTTCAAGGGCAGCTTTCCAGCACGATTTTTCCCCTGTTAGGAATCTCCAAGTTATCTTACTTCCCAGTGCTATGTTCATCAGTCTTGGAAGTTTTATGGAGAGACCCCCCTGTTTGTATGTAGCTGTTACCTGCTTCCATTTTATTAGGCTGAATTTCTTTTTTTCTCTTTTCCCTC